>OZ034979.1:7828882-8406382 GCA_964030785.1 Siderastrea siderea
TGTTACAAGTGTAAGTATCCCACGGACGAATTCGCTTCTCCAATCATGGAGCTCATCACGACTTTTTAAGTATGAAAGCATTATACAAGCGAAAACAAGCCTAACCATTACCGTGCCCAAAACGCGGAAAATCAGAGTTGTTATAATATAAAAGGTAAGAACCAATCAGTTCATTTTCCCCACATTTCAGGAAGAAATCACATGGCATTGTAACACGATTATCAACAGCAACACACACTGATGCCCTTAAATGTTGCTTAAGGCTGTCCACAACTTAAAAAGGGGCAGTATCATGGATGTTTTTTTTCTTGTTTTTTGGATAAAAATTAGCTAAAATTGCATCTAAATACCTTGCTCAAACATGAACGTCTTTTAGACCAACGAGGAGACGACATCAAGCGAATTTTTACCGTTTATTTCATCGAAGAACAAGTGAAGAATCTGAAAACGCCTACCCGACTTTTTCAAATTGGAATCAATTTCCATCTTGCCTTCCGTGGCCTTACACGCTTATTAATGAGTTACTGTGTACGAGGATAGCCATTCTTAGGAAAACTGGACCATTGTTCTTAGCCATCCTTCGATGGATATTCGTCTTTTGCCCTTTCAAACTGCTGCTAAAAATATACGACACTGTCTCTTTAAACCTTGATACGATGGGAGAAGGTCAATTAATATTCTGGGTGTCTTTGCAGACTGAGCTGACTTACCAGGGATATAACAGTCGGCTTACCTCGATATACAGTGTGTCTGTTAGGATCTCCACTCGTGAAATAAGTCGTATGTTTTTCCTTTTTGGACTGAAGTCAAAGTTGTGTCTTTGTTCGTTTTGCAACTGTTCCTTCACGTATTTTAGATGAACGATTCGACCAAGAACTCGATAAGAACCTGGAAATAGTAAAAAAATATTTAATCTCTTAAGAGAAAAAGTTTGATGTGATTTTCAAACTCGTAACGTTGGGTAGTGATCTTCTGTTTGCTTTACAAATTAATCGGGACTAATGAAAGTAAGAATAAAAAATATGTTACCTTTGGGTACAACCCGCAATCCCGCTCCAGTCAGAGTATTTAAGACTTACAATACTCAATACCCCATGCTTTAGTGTTACAGGAGTGGTCCAAGATCATGATACTATAAATTAAAATTCCTGTTGTAACCTCCTTCACCTATAAGCCGATCTTCCCGCTAACATAAAAGAGTGGTGCTAGACGCCCGCAGCCCGGCACGGATCTTTCAAGACTAATATAAATGTCCGGCAGTCCGAAATTTTCAAAGGGTTGCGAAGGAAAGGATAATTTAAACGTTCTGGAAGTATTTGATATTTGTTTAAAATTGCCAAAGCCAAAAGGCCAAAATACTTTTCTGAATCGCATGGCAATTCTAAGCAAATATTGAATACTTTCAGAGCGTTTAAATAAGCCTTCCGTCAAACTCCTTTGAAAATTTCGAACTGCCAAGTATTAAGATTTGAAAGATCCGAGCCCGGCTGCCGGGCATCTAGACACTGCCAACACAAATACTATTCTTATTCCGTTTGTAAGAAGCCTCCCGGCTAGAAGCCCTCTTCCCGCCTTTAGTTCTATTAAATATATGCCTACGTGCATTTTGCCGCACAAAAAAGCAAATTCGAACAAAAACGCTACACTTTTAAATCGCAAAAATAGGTCCGCAACCGTTTTCTTTTTTTTTTTTTCGGGGGGCGGGGGGCATAGAATAAACACATCACCAGGTAAATGTGCCTTTAGACGGTTCAATGCGGTGCAACTTTGCCGCACGCGATGTGTTTCGACAAGCCAATGACATACATACATACACCTTTATTTATTGACAGGTATCCTTTCGTATATCAAACCTACAACTTGCTTAGGACTGTTGTGTCAATCGAAGGAAAAGTCGTAAGTAGAAGTCGTGCCGTCTAAATCGGCCCTTACAGATCCCCTTACCAAGTCCTATTTCCATAAGCGAGGGAGTCTGGATCCAACTCATTGGTGGAATATTAGGCTCTTTTGAGGCTCCATCACCGAGCGTGGTCTGGGCACATCCATCAGCGAGGCTCACAGTACTTGATGCTTCGTAAAATAACAAAAGAAAGGCTGAAAATAAGTTAACTGTTCTTCCACAAATTCTAGTGAAATTCACCTCCCGAAACGTTTGAGGGGTTTTCAATTGAGTGTCGTAAAATCAAAACAAAAGCAATAACTCTGATCAATCACAACGGGAACAAACAACACAATGAACTAATCAGAACTCGATGCAAATACACGCAACCGGTACCAGCCCGGAAAAACTCGTGAGGGGTAGTTACGACTGGTTTTAGCTTTACTTTTGATTGGTCGAGAAAATGGCGCGAAATTTTTTAACCAATCACAGAGCAAAGACAGAGCGAAGTAAAGCAAAAATAAAGCAAACGCTAATTACCTTCTACACTCAATTGAAACTGATGGGTAGAAACGGTTATTAAAACATTGTTTTCTTAGAAACATTAAAAATCATGACTTTCATGTGCAAAAAATGAGAAAAAGTTAAGACAGGTAAGAAGAAGAAGGCAATCGTGGACACATATCCATTGTGGTAATGAATGAGATGCACTGCTGTTCAAAACCAAGTATTCCCGCAACTTCGGATTCTTGTTTTGTATAATATACCATTTAAGGGAGACAAATCCTGTCTAAAAGAAAATCATTAAGACTTAGCTTAAAAAGGAAAATACGTAGAAATCAAGGAGAAAATTACCATATAAATTCTACAATAGAGTTTCTAACTGTCGAAATATTCCTACTGTCTAAGGGCATCCCATTCCATCCTTTAATAAAGAATGAAAACAATGGAACTGACCCTTATAATAAGAAGAGACTACGGCATGGGGCATGGCATTTTCACGTTTCTTAAATAAAAAATGTGTTGAAATTCAAATTGAATACCTTTTCTCGTTCGCTAAACATCAAGAAAACCAACCGTAATCAGCTTCTCTCGTTTTTTCCAAGAACAAGAGAGAACTTTGAAAACATAAGCCAATTTTTTTTTTCGAGTTCCTAGCCATTGCCATCATAGCCACCCGCAGCCAAACACGCTTCATTCTTGTGACACAGTAAACGTTATGTTAAGGTTCCTTTCTTTGTCTTGAGAGTAATCCAAAAAAATAGGTGGCAGCGCCCGTTTAAGTCACTGGAATGACACATACAGTAGTTATGGAAGGAAGAAGCAGAAGAGACCAGACTAAACGCGCCTTACATTTACTACGCTTCTAAATAAGCGCCCCATTTTGAAACAGTTCAAAAAGAATAACAGGAGCGAAAATCATTAAATTAGGTTGCGCGCTGCTTAAAATAGTAATCCTAAGGTAAATGTTTTGAAAATCGATTAATTTTCATTATTCTTTCGATACTTAGCACAAAATAAACATTAATTTCTGATAATAACTTTTTCCACTGTTTTATGGTTCTAAAGTGGTGCATTTTGAAGTTTTACACTAACTTATAACATGTTTCAAGAAAAAGATTACTTTAACTAGACAAAATACACCATATTTGGCTTAACACAAATAAAAACATTAACCAACACCAAGTAGATATTAATTTTTAGAGAATATTTCGTCATTTTTTCACGGTTTTATGGGTTGAAGTTGGTGTAGGTTGAAGATTACTAACGGGTAATGTCTCAAAGAAAATATTTCCTCCCAAAACATTGGGGTTTTTTTCCAATGAGTGTCTGTTATTCGAGAAAATACGACATTCGAGGTGCATTTTAGGAGGATTGGCATCAAACAATAAATTTAAGGTGTGATGGTTAAAATTGGCCTTGTCGGTTGAAGGTTTATACTCTGTCAGCAGTTGACATTAAAAAAAAAAAAAAAAAAACCATTTACCGACACATGGTTAATTAAAATATAGCTTTTTGATCCTTGACGGTTAAAGAACCATCTAACAGTTGACCTTCAACTCATTGATACCCTCTATATACATACGGTCACATATACAAAAAAAGAAGCATACCTTCAGTCGAAAAGTGAGACGAAACAATAGCAAGAATAACGATCAAAATACCCTGCCAGCTGTCCATGTCTACGACTGACAGACAAACTGACAAGCTTTGACGATAGCTTCGAAACTTAATCTATCTGACGTCCTTGTCAATGATCTAATGATTTTAAGAAGAAAGAGCTCATAGCAGCTGAACAAGTGTATTTACACAAAACCTGTTGCAGTACAGTGAGCCACCGGGGTCATGCAGAGCAGAAAAGAGAGACAACGGGCCATGAATCAACTACAGAGCAGAATTTAAAATCTGCCGGCATAAGATGCCAAGGTTCTAAATTTTTGTGCCATGAAAATTCGTGGCATAATATTGTCTATCGATTACTTAATGTTCCATAGTTATCTCTAAGAATCATGAAGCCGTACGTAGAATACTGAGGTAAAAGTGTAAGGTAAAACTTGTGAACGCAATTTCAATTCATTTCAATTTAAGTTGAAGGCAATGATACACAGTTCAGTGAACAGTTACAAATATTGCGACCGCTGTTCAACAAATTTTGAATGGTGTATCATGTTACGTTGAATGTTGAAAGCAGGCCATTAATCACGTTGAAAAATAAAATAAAATCAAAAGCTAAACGACTGATGTTAGAAACACATCATTTTAAAACTTAAAATCTGGCGTGAGCCGAAGAAAACGATTGGTTCTGAAGGCCAAGTTGAACAACACATGTCATACCCTTCTTTTTTGTACCATCGTATCATTACCCATGCATGATGCTTTGGCCTGGAACTCAGGCCTTGTTGTTCTCGTGCCGACAAACTACTTATCTGAGCTTTATTTGCAAGCTCAATCGGTAGAAATAGCACTTTTCATCTTCTGGGGTCATGAATGGTTTTGAGTTAGAGATGTCCACTGTTTCCCTTGTTAAGTGTTGTGGGACTCAGATCTATGTGTTGTGGAATATCAGGTCTTTGGTTCCTTTGGATTAATGGCCTGACCATAATGATTAAAACAACGACGTCAAAACTTTAATTTGGTAGCCTGTGAGAAAACGAAACGGATCAAATTCCCCTATTAAAAAATGATAAGGCCCAGTTACATGGCAATGAATTTACAAGCGGTTGATAAGGCGACGTGGAGGAGAGGACAATGTTTAAATCGATCGTTATATGCTGTATGTATACATCGTAGCAAGATACGGTTTCGTTTTGCGGGTAATCAATGCAGCAGACTAGCCTTTACAGGCCAGGTAACCTTTTTTGTTCCTACGCAGAACCTCAAGTAAACATGTGGTCACCATTTTGACT
Organism: Siderastrea siderea; assembly: GCA_964030785.1. NCBI lineage: Eukaryota > Metazoa > Cnidaria > Anthozoa > Scleractinia > Rhizangiidae > Siderastrea > Siderastrea siderea. The sequence continues at coordinate 7,834,169 of OZ034979.1, forward strand.
TAAAAGGCTGGCAATGAAATGTTTGTTGCAGTGAAGATGACAGACTAGTTGTTACAGACGTGATTGGAATTAGATGAAGGAATCTAAGGTTGTGTTGATTAAATAAAGGAGGATCATGAAACGTTCGTAGCCTGTATTTCTGATCTCAAGATGGTGTAGAGAGCGCCCGAAATGTAACCAGTACTTTTACCGGGAATGCTCGGTAACTGTCAACCGTAAAATGGCTTAACCATCTCTGCATGAGCCCAAATAGTGGCAATCATCTTATTTCTTCTCAGTTACAAAATCATTACTTGATTGAACGTACAGGTCATTAGGATAACGGACATGTTCACCGAAGATTAAATGTCTTGATGTTTAATCCAATTTTCCTTACTAATACCATGAGAAATATATTGAGAACACTGAGGAGAACATACCCTGAGGAGAACATACCCTCTCCCGCTCGAACACGCGCGATTTTTATTGGTAGTAGTTGTGACAGGCTGGCAGATTTTGTTTCTTTTCGTGTTATTAATTTGGCCTCGACCCCTGTTTACTGAATATTTATACACGCTACACTTGTGTCCTCTCGTGCGTTTATAATGTTTTCTCGTAATAAAAAATATATTCGTCTTCTGAGCTTGTTTCTCGTTATTTTTCGGCCCCAGTGTAATGCCATCGTGGGCGTTAACATGTATGCAATCCGTAATCAAAAATGCTAAAACGTCAGTCAGTATTTAAAGAATAATGGATAAGAGTCTCCAGGAGGAAGCTCAGAAGACGAAAATTTTTTATTATTACGAGAAGGAATTATAAATGCACGAGAGGACAGAAGAGCAGCGTGTATAAATATTCATTGGACGTGAATAACCGAGAAATAGACCAGGAAAAACAAAATAAAACTGTTGCTCGTTGAAAGTTAATAACGACTGAAACTTGACCAAGATTCAGCCTTCTTATCTAATAACAGAAATGTTTATTCAGCCTAAAACTTGCTGGAACATCAAAAAGAATTATTATTCTAACGGCAATCAATTTAAGAGAAAAATCTGTAAGGGCAGTTTAAAAATATTTCTATTTATGCAAATTACGATCTTTTTGACTGATCTGTGCTGCATTTTAGCAGTTTTTAAATATAAATATCTTAAAATCGCAGCCACCTAGGAAGCTCAATGTACATTAAGAATGTTTTGATATCATAAAAGATCTTTCAACTGAAAAGAGAAAGTGATAAGTTTTATCTTTCTTGAAATATTGGAGAAAATTGCAGAAATGACCAAAATCAGCCCGCAAAAATGAACCACGGTTTACTTGAAAACGCTCTTACAGATTTTTCTCTAATTTCGCATACACGTTATGTAGGTTGAGTAGTTCAAATAGTTCAAGTTTCGTCATAAAGTGTCTGACTAGTTTTCGAAATATTCGACATTATTTAAAATGAGGGGTTGTCCATTACCGTTGCTATGGTGACAGCTGTTGCTAGGAGACCAGTGAGAAAATAAACTTTGATTATATGTTTTTAAGGTGGTGTAGTATCAAGGAAATCGAAGTTTATCTTCTATGCGAAATTTTGACTTCAAAAGATACACTCCAAGGCCAAAAAAACTGTTGCGAGCCTCCTTAAGTGAACTCTCGTGAATTCAAAACTAAAGCCATATTCTTAAAGTGCCACTGAGACCAGAATTTTAGTATTCCATATTTTTGCATTTTCGAAAATGGTCTGTGGTTGCTAGTCGCCATGCCCAATTTCAACCCATTACGATGACTGGAAGTCGCTTTTTTTGGACGGTTTTTGTCGAGATTTTAGGGCCGCCATTACTGGCCCTTGTTCCGGAAGCTGGCTTGCGAATTAGCGGAAGTGACGTTAGAGGCTCACCTCAAACCTAGTACCTTCATACGGTTACTTGCCGCGGGAAATTTAACTGTCGTCGAGGGAAGATTTCCTGCCAACTGTTTGCTGTACGGCCTTGAAATTTTCGTTGCTGCAGCAGTTATAAAAAGTATTACTTGTATTGTACAATTCTACAACAATAAATCCAACCACCGAACTGGTATTTCGCTTCATCAAAGCCTTGAGAGCTGACCCGCAATGGAAAAATGGAAAATGTTCGTTCTCACACGCAGTGCAAATTTCAACGCGAGAGGTATTTTTGTCGGCTGTTCTGCATCCACCATTGTGCAAAACTTATTTTCTTTTAACGTATTTTAAAATTTATTTGCTGGTGGAAAACCCTTTCAGGTCTGCCGTCTGCTAGCGCGAAGATCTTCGGCGTAGTCCTCATAAAATGCATCCTGGGCGAATGCAGGACCGCCGCGATTAAGCCAATAGTTTTTATTGTTTAGCTTTTTTCTTTTTTTTTAATCCCGCGTGTGTTAATTTCAAAGCAGTAATCGGTTAGAAGCATGGTCATTTATTTTATAGCATACCAACCTGAATGTCGAGAAATTTTTCTCCTTATTCCCTGTCGGTGAAGAGTCGATTGACATTATTGTTCGAAATATATGAAGGCTTCAACAGGTCGGCTCTTCTTGCGTGGAAATTTAAGTTGGGAAAAAATATCACACGCCACTATTTGTCTAAAGGGTTTTACAATGTTATCTCTTTTAAGTATCATGCAATCTTAGTAAATAAACTTTCAAGAAAAATGATTAGATATCAAGTTATTATTTTTACGCAATGAATAAAGCAAGTGAACGCTTCGTTTCCTCGGCGGTCAGCATGTTGTTGTTAAGCAGCAGAGAATTTTCCTTGTGGCTTTGATTTGCACTACAAATATTTAGATTCCGGTCACAAAAGGCCTCCAGTTCTTAAAAAGAAGGTCTTGGCTTATTTCACTTTTTTCGGCTCAAGTTAAGAATTCTACAAAAAACTGTTCAAAATATTTAGAAACGCCAAGCACTTGTGTTTCAATGCATTAAGCGACCACTGTGCTATGGTGGACACGATAAGCTTCATCGGCTGACTGCCAGATGACTACAACATAACGGCTCTTCAACAAAGTTTCCCATACTATGCTAGAATGGCCAAAAATCTCAATGCTTTACAATATATAATGAATATATACAACAGCAGACAAAATATAGCTTCTTTTATTTCTCCAACGAAGCGAACAATAAAATCAATCGACCGATGCTTGAGAATTGGCGAGGATCAAATTCTAGAGTTTTTATAGGTGTTCTGTCTAAATTTCCAAAGCTTAAAACATTAGTTTTTCGAATAGCAGGACAGCGATTTATCCGCTGGATAAAAGTTATCCGCTCTTTGAGCAACTTGTGCCTGAACTGTAATCACTGTATAAGCATTATTTCTTTCATATTTTGAACTCCCGCCAATAAGGCGAGAAAAAACAACTTTGAACAGTTTGTTTACAAGCTTATAAGCTGAAATCTCCTGACATCAGTTCTTACATCGTACGTTAAGAAAAATTCTTCATTTGCCGAATGAAATGAATCCTCTGATGCTTCGGAAGCTAAAGACTGTTCCGAATCATAGAAAAACTCTTCGGAGGTTTCGCAGTCGACGGTAGGCATCTTGAGTCAAAATACAAGGAAACGCGACTGAGGTGAGCCTCTGACGTCACAAGCTATTAAATTGCGCAATCACCCAGGAACACGCGCGTACGTTTTCAGTAATGGCGGACACATTTTACGCAACTTTGAAGCTAAAAAATATTAGGATGGACGGTTTCTTGTTCATTTTTCTGGGTAAATATAGACAGAACGCGATATTCTGCGACAGAATTTGGCTGAAATAAACCTACGAATTTTCGTCTCAGTGGCACTTAAAAGCTTGGTTTTAATTACAATCGATATCGAAAAGCGGAAACAAAGAACATTTTTGGGGTCCGCGGGTTGAGTCCCGGCCTAATGAGTTCATGTGTTTGTATCAGCTGATAAAACACTGTTGGAGAAGCAATGGGTTCAAAATTCAGTGAGGAATCACTTTGACGGTTGTGAAAAATACTTGCTACTGGTGACTATTTTTCGTGAAAATCTAATTTCGTATTTTGCCCTTTAGACAAGATTTGAACGATTTTGAATACATGTGATTTTCGTCATTATGATTTTTCATTCAGAACAGATACTACATACGCTGAATAATTTGTTGCTAAAATTTTAACCTCACCGTAACACTCCTACACTCCTTTCGAAACTTTTTGAGTAAAAAGCAGACTTTTCAGGGAAATTGAATGTTCTTTGGTAAAACTCTTAACGTTTCCAGTATTCATATACCCCCTAGTGATAGTCAAAATACACCACTTGTAAACCAGAAAACAATGAGAAAACAATGAACAAAGGAGATAACTCTTGCCAATCCTTATAGTGTCAAGATCAGTGAGATACGAAGTGTATTTTATGAGGAAAAGAAGGCCCTGGTGATGTTCAAAAATTTTCATGTTCATTTTACAGTTTTTTTGTGTCTACAAGCGCAGAAGATTTGCAAGATAGATTGCGTCATCCGTCAATAAATAGAGTAGAAAATTCAGTTGCAACCTTCAAGGAAAATACTTAACTGTTTGATATATCACAAGTTTTAGTGATTGGGGTTAAGTCTACAATGAGTTAGTGAAAACCTTGGGTTACTGGCGTTCGGGTTGTCAGCAAGATACTATTTTTTCAGATTATTCACTTGAAATTATTGTTTTAGCAGTCCAGTCAAGCAGAAAGACTTCTCGCTTAACTGAACACGCCGGACGTCCCGGGCCGAAGCCCTAGACGGGCCAAGGTTATTTGTCATTTGAATTGCCTGTCGCTTTCGGCTCGTAATACTACTTTTTTAGTATATTTTTTATGATAGATAGAAACAACACAACCACGCTGTTGGGTACCAATTTCTCTGATGCGATTTGACCTTGCTCGCATCTGGAAGCCATGGACACAATACACATTTTTTAACTATTCCAAGTTATCACGGTTGGATTGTTTTGTCTGCAGTCATGCGTTTTTTCAATACCTTTCACAGTGGGCTATTTGATTACCGTTTTTATCTTGTTTTCTGATTGGCTAATTTAAAAATTGGCCTTCAAATTTCTGCTGGGTGCCCTTGGTACGTGTGGTCGCACTGCAACATGACTAAAACTCAGTCCCCAAAACTCGTGGAACACAAAAATCAACTTGAGCGAACTGTCATAAAGTAAATTTTTTTTACATTCAAACCATACTTTAAAGCTTTCTTCATAACTGATCATGACATCGCAAAAAGACACAATGATCAATGTTTGTTTTCAATTTCCACATTTCCCACCCTAGTGCGGTTCGCGTGTGTGATTGTATCAGCCCATAAAGCACTTGGCGTCAAAGTGCAGAGAGGACTCATTTTGTCGGTCGAAAAAGACAAAAGCTTGAATGGTTACTGTTTTTCCTGAAAACCAACCAAAGGGTTTTTCCTTCTGAAGCAATTACTAAATTAAAACACTTGGACAAGTTTTCAGCTATTTTTAATTATTTTCCGCGTCGTAATTTTTCATTCATTGCAGATCTATCCCTAAAAGACGCTGAACAATTTCTCGCTGAAAATGCTAACTATACTCTGTTTTCGCAAGGGCTGATTTTTGGAAAAAATAAATTTTCTATGTAAAACTAAACTTTTGTTCATACATCCCATGACAATCTTCGAAATACACCACTTGAAGACCAAAAAACCGCAAAAAGGAAATGCATGGTGATGTTCAAAATTTACAATTTTTGTGTGTCTTCAAACACAATGTCTTTCTGATACATAGAGCAGAGTCCTTAAAATTCTTGTCTCAGTAATCCAGTCAAGCAGATCAAAGCTTCCCGTTTGAGAACGCGCTGGACGTCCCGGGCCGAAGACCAAACGGGCCATGTTTATTAATTTTTTGAATGGTCCATCGCTTTCAACGCGTAATACCACTTCTTTCTCAAATATATAATCCAAGATCGGAGCCACATCAGTACGCCCATGGGTACCAATTTTTCTGATGCGATTTTATTTCGCCCGTATCTGAAAGTCAGGAGGCAAAAAACGTTTTAGAAATATTTAGTTATCAAGGTTGCATTGTCACGAGCTCTTTTATTACTTTCACAGTGGGTGGGGTTACGGGGCTGTTCGGGGACATATTTCACAGTTTCCCTGTGACCATAAGTCAAAATGAATCTCTTTACGGCGGCCAGTTTACCTTATGTCAACTCAGCTAAAACCAAATGAAAGTGTTTCACTCCCCACCGACGTAGCACCAACGTAGCACCAACATAGCACCATAGCTTCTAAAGAAAATAACCCTTTAAAGAACACCGACCACGGTGTAGGAAGTAAAAGTAAACGATAAGTACATTTGAAAATGGAGAACAAATTAAGGATTTCACGCCAATCAGCTCACAAACTAGCAGCTACTAGCGCTTTTAGAGGGCTTCTGTGGGTTGACCTATAGGCGTCAAGTAGCTAACCTATCAACCGATAATTAAATGAAAGATTTTTTACCTTTCAAAGTGAAATTATAACCACCAATAGCCAAATCCAATTTACGATCCAATTTAGTATATAAGTATTTAGTAGTAATTTAGAAATATATTAGTTTATTAGTATTTAGTAATATTTAGTTAATACACGACCCCACAAGCATTGTGCTTTAACTTTCTATCGTGTTTAAATAAAGGTTATTCATTCATTCATTCATTCATTCATTCATTCAAATGAAGGCATGGTTTTCATTTTATCCGTGAATGTGTTGCCTGAATTAGTCTATGGAACCAAACAGCGGAAATTTAAGCCTCGCCAAAAAACCAAAACCTTTTCTTTTAATCTTGTCAACCGTCAACCGTCAAAGTTATTACCCCATTAGACCCAACTCCCCGAGGTCCTATGCCACCATCGCTGCACACCAGTAATTTTAAGTGCAAGAACGGGTACTGAGATTATTACATCCATCTTTACTGCTGAGCCAATTGTCGAGTCTTCTTATTATTCTGTTGCACTCACTAAACCTCATATTTATCAATTTATCAAATTACTTGCCAGCTGTGTGTACAAGTCTTAACTTCTTCCACAAGTAATTTCTTTTTGCCAGGAGCTCCAAAGCCTCATAGCTTTTAAGGTAACGATTATATTTCATATTTGTAAGATTTGTTTGTAATCGTCTTGATACATGTTTTTTTTTTCAAAATATTGCCAACAAGAAAAGACACGTTTTATGCCGAGGATTTCGACGATAACTTCACTTGAGATTTACTAGGCCACACAATCCTTTTCGTAGGCATACCATTTTACCTCGTTTTTCTCTAATAATTCTCTGTAGCGAACACAAGTTTATCTTAACCACATCGTTTTGTTTTTGTACGCGTACCTCGTTATTTTAACGATTTGCCAATAATTTCTTTAGCACGTACATTGTCACAGGCGATTTATGTACAAATAAATTAAAAGGGACTAATGCAATGCATGAGAAACATATTTATTCATCCAGTGACACAGGCGGCTAGGAAAAAATCCGAGTTCTCCCAACAGGAGTCGAACCTTGACCTTCTGGTTGCTAGTCCAGACGCTCCACTAATGAGCTACAGGAGACTCGTGGGAGCTAAGGCCAAAACTAGGTTCATGTGACAAACGTCCTGCGTACTGCTAGGACTAGAATGTCGATTGGTGGCATATTCGCAATGATATATATAACTGTGATGATGAATTTTAAGCCTGGTGAATATATGAGAAGGATATCTCGTCATTCCGTGTCACTGACTGAATAAATAGCTTTCTCATATATTAAAATTCACCATCACATCTTTATATATTAACGCAATCAGCAGTTTCAAATAAAGCCATTTTTTGAAGCATTCATCTACTCCTTCACTCAATTCCCGGAAAGGAACCTAGCTAAGACACCAACTTAACGTAATTAAAAATTAACCTTATTATCCACTGTTTTATGTGGCTTTTAGAATTGACATGAATTTGTACATGTAAGCGTTTCAAAATGCACAGACGATGAAATATAGATAGGTTCTCTTATTTTTGCTTTGTATTCCCTATAATGACTGCGCTATTAATTTTGTCGCTTATTGGTGCTGTGTCAAGAGGTACATTTGTGTAATGTTTAGGAATTTGTCATAAACATCGATTTGTTAACTTTTGGTTCTTTTTCCAGTGAATTTGGGATGAACAATCGGATTGAGTCAAAAAGCCTGAAAACTTGATTCTCCGAACACAAGAATACACGAAATCTTTAAAAATCAAATAAAAAACACTTGTGAATCTGGGGTCCTATTTCATCATGAATTAGAAACATTTCCTTTGATGCTCTAAAACTTAGCCCGAGTCTTCACTTTCCAGGCAGGATGCCTTTCAAGTTCTGTCCCTTGTTGCTGTTATCCCTGATGACTAATCTATCGGTCCAAGCCAAAAGCGTCAAAAGAAGTAAGGTCTTATTTCTTTTCAAGCTCCAAGATGTTATAAATTGTTACATGTAGCTCTGAACGTTTATTGCATGAACATAGTTGACTGTACAAAAGCAACTTTATACGCAGGGAACATACAAAGGTGAGTTTAGCTGTAAGAAACTGAAGGAAAAATTAAATTTAAACTGAGCACTTTGAAGCTTTTGTAACCCACGTGGGCCACGGTGGTTCATTGCCCTTATCATTGATGGGCAAATAGTACAGTATTTATCATTCAGTTAGTATATACCAAAGCAGTGGACGGTGTTTTTCGCGCACCCTGATTGGCTAATCAAACTTGGGTTAGTAGCTGCTATTCACCCCCGGCATTTTTCTGGATTTCGCACGCGAAAACAAGCTAATTTCCGGCTGCGTTTGTCAATATTTGAGCATTTAAGATGGATTTCATAAACGATATTAAAGCTGTGCACGTCATTGAAAACTTTTGCAAAAAACCTTTATACTGGCAGTGTTTAAATTCTACAAGGACGCGAGGTTCTAATTTTTCAGTCTCTCGATGGATATTGTCAACTGAGCTATGAATACTATCTTAAGGCCAAAGAGCAGTAGTGTTCTAGTTGTGTGAAAAAGAGGTTTGACACGTTTCTTTTAATGATTTTAGCTACAGGGCAAGCGAGCGTACAAAACGGATGTGCTTCCAGTGTGTTAAAATTTCCGTCTAACCGGCAGGATGTCCCGGATTTTAAAATTCCAGCAATGAGTTGGATCCAGACTCCATCCATAGTGGAAAAAACAGATGGTGAGAGAAAAACATGAAATAAATAATAAATAAGAATTTTCAGTGACATATCCACTTTATTGCTCTTCACCTCCGTCTACTATCGACCAGGAAGGGGGCAAAACCAGTTATCACGGAGAAAAACCTTCGGATCAAGGACGAAAACCAACAACAAACTCACTTCACTTATTCACGAATTGTTACATCAGTCAGTTCGGGACTGACCAATGAGGTTTAATACAGTGAGGCTCCGCCCGGAGGTTCAAACCCTTGCCCTTTAATATACTAAATTGCACCCTAAGTGGTACCCCAATTCATATACCTAGAACAAAATTGCACCTTTTTCTTTTACCTCAGGGATAAGCCAAAACAATAGAATTTGCTTTCAAGTCGTTCTGGTTCAGTTGCTGCTCAAAGGGTGCAGTCTTTTATGCGTTTCGCGTTGTCATCAGTTTCTGCCAATTTGGCACCCTTTCATATACTTCGCTTTAGCCACCATCTCTTTCGCTTTGCAGCCGACTTTGTGACCCTTTCATGATACTTAAATGACAATTTTCCCTACCCTTTAGTATACTGCGAGCTTAAAAAAGGCACCCCTGTCGGGAGGAACGTCCCCGTATAGCCCATTATAGGGAGTACCCCCCCGGACCGGGACACATTCCCTGCTCTTAAATTACACTCAATTACAAACGCTTCCAGCCTCGCTTGATCCATGAAACGATTACCATCGCTTATTCAATTGCACTGAGCAACGCTGGACACGGGCCTATTTAAAAAAAGTGGCCATTGGTAACTTTTTATGTCATTCTAAAAACAGAGCGAAAAGTTGGTTAAAAGCTTTCTTTGACTTTTCTAGACGACTGGATTTATTTTCTTTTTAAATTTACTTTGGAACAATTTTCTTTGGTCGAAAACAGGGAAAATTATTCGTAAAAATATTTTAAACTACCCTGCTAACGAGTTTTTACCGTGACGTAAAGGACATGCACATTACGTTGTTCAGCTGGGTTAGTTGTAATCGGTTTTCAAATGCTGGGCCCTGGTCACAATGAGCCAATGAGCGGAGCTTTTGACGGCAATGACTTATTCTCGGCAAAAACGGTAAAGGAGCTAAAATCACCTTTCCCACACAGATCTCTTAAATTTGCATGATCCATAACTTTTCAGCCTTCAAAACTAAAAGGGTTCCCGAATCAAGCATTTACGATTCCAGAATGGTGTGGTCTGTGATGCTTTTTCGTGTGGTATTGGTATTATACCTTGACAATATTTCATTTTGGTCTTGATGTTTTTGCGAATTTAGGTCACTATCAAGCCCTAGGCCGAGTGATTCATATGTCTTATGTGCAGGAGCAGTTAGCAACTCAGAAAAAAGTAAACTTTGCTGCTGCAAGAGACACTATGGATCTCGTGCAGCAGTTGGATATTCTTGCAGACACAGTTTATATTCAGGTGATTTTCTCCGCAGGTTGGTACTCCGGATTACGAGTGACGGGGAGGTACGAATGGGGTCATAAATTAAAATCCAAAAAAATCCCTCTGGTTTGAACCAAAATGAAACACAAATCCCATGCTGAATTTTGAAGATTAATGACAATAACAAAGAACAACAGTACTTTTTGAATTGTCATGTTTGTTTAATTATTCATCGTACTATCTGCAATAAACTTTCCCAGATCTAGTAATCATTCTTACAAAATACCCAGAAAAATACTTGCTAAAATTTTCTTACCCACAAAATCCCGAACACCGTGAATTTCAAACCCATAAAAATCCTTGGCACCTCCCCGTCACTCCCAATCTGGAACACCTCCCCGTGGGCCGGGATTTTCTTGTATACATAGGTTATATTTATAGAGGTAACAGGAATTCGTGTCATCCAATTCGGTCTGTAATCATACGAGCGATTAACAAAATCGGACGACCGCGAAGCGGGAGCCCGATTTGTTAATCACGAGTTACAAGCTGGTGGGTGGTGTAAACTGTTTTAGTACAGGACGCTCTAAAACGTGTAATTTACAAATAACGTTTGGGAGGGTGAGTTGTTGTTGCTATGGTGATTATGTTAGTTTGCCGTAATTGGTTCATTGATTGGTTCACTGAATTGTCCGATAACAGACTGTCTAATAACAAACTATCCGATAACAGGTTATGTGGCCAATAAGTGAAAAATAGAGGGTTTTTTAAACCATTTACATCTGAGGAAATTGCAATATTTATGATGAAATTACGATATATATTACATTGTTTCAAAAGATCGTGGTTTCTTCATTGGATAAGATTATTTTCGACCGATTTCTTGACCAAACTCAGTCGTAGCCGGAGAAACGATATTACTTATACTTAATTCTTACAGCACCACGTCGAAGCTTTTAATTTAAAAAAATAAATAAATAAGCTACTATGAGTCTGTCAGTTTTCTGTCAGAGAATTGTCAACGGTGTTGAAAAGCCAAGTTAACAGTCGGCCTTAGAAAACAAGGACAAGTGGTCCAATTGTTTTAGCCAACTTCCCAATTACACTCGAAATGCACCGGTAGTCAGGTCATATTTACAAAAACAGAAATTTTACTTTGCAAGAACATAGTGCGCACAATCGTTGATTATTAGCAAATATTTAATGACGAATGAGCAAATCAGATTTCGGTGTTCGCAATAGACTACTAAACTGTAAACTGTAAATTTTTGTATTATTATATTACATATTATATGATCCCAAAAGGGCTTTTCAACATATAATTACTACATATAATTGGTTTAAAACACTCTTTTTTTTATAAGAACGCGTGCAATTTGGCTGAGCCTGAGGATGTTCTAATTTTAGCCCAAACATTTTCTTAAATTTGGGGGCAAATTTCAGGCTCAACGTTCTTATAAATATGGTGGATCTTATAAAATAAAAAGAGCGTAATCTAATGGTAGAGTAAGATGTCTAAGATGTGTCTTTCGTTTGTAGGAGTTAGCCTTTTTTTGACTGGACTTTTATATGCTTCTAGCAACTCTGAAGTGCTTTTTAAAGGCAAAATCAAACCATAGTTCATAAAAGAATCTGGTTATGAAGCTCAGCAAAGTCCATTGCTTTGTGTTTTTGTTATCGTTTTTCGCCTTGACAGTGCGCATACAACAATAGGTTTTGAATTTTGTATGAGCAACTAACCAATAAAAATTTTACTGCTAAGTTCTTCAGCCATAGTGTGCGAACGTAAAACAAAAGATTGTGCACGGTCGTAGTACTTTCAACATAAATTGCAGCACTTTTGTTATGGCCTTTGAAACTTGCAAGGTTTCATTAGCAGTCCCTTGAGTAACTGTGATCAAACTGTTTTACGGTCTGTAAACCACGTTTCTTTCCATAGGGGACTGTTGTTCTTCGTGGCTTCAGAAATGTTAAGATATACGCACGGACGATTGTGGGCGAAACTGGAAGCAAGATCGACGTCTTGGCACCAAATTGGAACCCGCAGCTTGGTCCAGCAGGAACTGGACTAAACGGAGTGAATGGCGACCACGGAGAAGATGGACCTAACGGTAGGTGAAGTTTCTATCAACACGCATGTTTTCCTTATTGTTCTTCATATATTTCTTTAAAAAGATATTTGGGAGAGTTCGCTTACACATCAAGAAATCTCATCTTTGGCGATCACTTTTAAATTCTCATGACCTGTACGACTGATCAAGCAGTGATACTGTTAGGGGAATTAGATTCGCTTCACTACTGGGGATAAGAGGGTTAAGTGACGATGGCAATTGACGGCTTTTTAGCAATGAGTGGAGAAACGACTGGGAGCGAATAATTAAAATCAATTATTTAAAAATTATGCATGCCCATTGTCTGCTACAGCACCGTGAAAATTGTTCTCTTATCAAGTTTGAAATTTATCAGTTGTTAGAATATGAATAAGTGGATTATTAAGATAAGTCAGTACAGTTTACAGTCACCAATGTAGTCTGTGTTTCGAAGGACACGCTTTTCATGAACTACTTGCTACAAACTAAGAGGGACAAAGTGGCAGTCTAAGGGCACAAATCACTTGATCCCCAGAAAAAATTGAAAAGTTGCCCTTCTTGTGGACCAAGTAGTTCGTGTTAATATTATTATTATTATTATTATTATTATTATTATTATTATTATTATTATCATCATCATTATTAAATGTTTTGATAAGTCTTTAATGTAAAAATCAGTTAACCTATTTACAGGTACTAATAACAATTGTAATCCTAATTTAGATCAGTAGTTAAAAACATTTCCCGGGCGAGTCTCTACGTACATAAACGGAAAATTTAAAGCAGTTTTTCAAATTACTTAAAACTATGCAAATGCGAATAACATTAAATGTGAAAAGCTAAAACAACTAGTCACGAACTCCTGCTGCGTTAGCATTTAGGCAAAAATCTTCTCTGAGAAGTCAGAAGCATTACGAAAGGGTACTCTTCAGCCCCTAACGCTAATGTGGACAGATCGCAATATCTCGAAAGACAAACGTTCTTAACCACGTGATTAATGTGGCGTATGGTTCTTGGCCTTTATGATGATGATGATGATGATGATGATGATGGCGAGGAGCTTGTAACTGATATTTCCAGCTGCAGTACTTCTTATGCAAGACGTACTTTATATGTATTCAATTAATCGGAAAGTCTCTATCATTACCTAAGCAAAAATGGCCGTTTAATCTAATTCCAAGAAAATGGAGGCATGAAGGAGCGGTGTGCAGACGAAAATGAACTGAGGCATTGAAAAGGAGTTTATCAGTAATGTGTCATTCCAGTTTCTTGATTTGCTTTTTGTCAAGTAGATAAAAATGCGTTTATTTTTCTTTTTGTTCTTTTTCCAGTCGAAATATTCTCTGACGTCATTCATGGTCTCCTTGACGTCGCTTCTACTGCTGGAATTGGACGCAAAGGACAAGAGGGTGGAAAAGGTGCCCTCTCAGCGGGCAGAGAACACACGGTTAGTTTAATCATAAAGAGAATTTTTTCTGCGTATTTAAAAACCGAGGAAAATGAGTGCAAGCAAGTGACATTTGGCTTTAGTTTTACTTCTAACTGGTTAAAAAAGTGACAAGAATATTTTTTTACCAATCACAGTGCGTAGAAGTGAACTAATCATAGCATGCACGGAATTCCTCGTATCCAGGGGCTTTCCATATGATATAGACATTTACACAGTTAGATCTTGTAGGACCGAACTAATTAAAGAGTCTGAGGGCTGGAGTGGTGCTGGGGACCAGACTGGGTGTTGTCTGTATTTCGCGTGCCACGTAGGCTAAGAGCTAGGGTACGACTCTATTTCGGAAATTTTAAATTGTTAATATTCTGACAAGAATGTTTTCTTGTTCTTTGTTTCTTGTTTTTTTTTCTTTTCAAGCAACCTCCCAAAACAAGCGGTGATTGCTCAAGACAAATACCGTGGTCGACTTCTCAAATAGACCGATGCTCGTGCAATAACGTCCCAGGAACGCCCGGACGTCAGGGACCGAAGGGAGGGAATGGAGGAAATGCAGGACGACCTGGTATGGTGAATCGTGATGTTATGTTGCCGGGGGGGGGGGGGAACTCCGCATTTCAAGTGACGGGGAGGTGTGAATGGGGACATAAATAAAAAACCCCAAAAATCCCATCTTCAATTTTGGAGCCTTACAAATACCCAGACATGCCAGAAGAACATCAGTACTTTTTGAATGATCGTGTTTGTTCGTTTATTTATCTTGTTTTCTGCAATATACTTTGCCCAAATCTTACAAATTATCAAAAAAAATACTTGCCAAAATTTTTTTACTCTCCAAAATCTCGAAATGGTGAATTTCAAACCCAAAATACAGAGTGCCCCCCCCCCCCCGCCCGATGGAGCTGTACCTTTTACATTCAGACTACGCTTTTCAATAACATGTAACTTTGAACTTAGTTCTGTCGTGTTCCGCATATCAATCTTTGCTAGGAAATGGAGGAAACGCTGGAAATGTAAATGTGCACTACAGAAGGTTAAATGGACAAGTGAAAATAAACTCTTGCAGGGGAAATGGAGCCCAAGCAGCCAACAATGGACAAGGAGGACAAGGTTGGAGGATGTTATGCTTTCCTACTTGCACAGCAAAAAAGATAAAGATTTCGAAAGTTTGGCATTTATTTGACAGATTGCATTTCCTGCATTTCGTTTTGTCAATTCATTTTCTATTCAAAGCGTAAACAAGCATGGATTGTACATTTTTTACATTTGAGTTCTACCTAGCACGAAAATACAAGCAGTTTTCTCTACTCGTATACGAGTAGAGAAGGCGCACGCACCGATGCACGGTGAAAACAATACTTCCTTCCACTTAAAATCTTCTTTAAGTAGGGTAAAAACATTTCTGATGTTCCAGGGGTTCTTATATAATACAACAATTCCTCCACTCAACCTCGATGTGCACTACTCACCTCTACGAGCTTATGTACGACTAGACGTGCTTCATGTTTGTTTGTTTTTTCTTGGGGACAAATGATTGAAAAACACGCGCCCGGAATATTTGCGTTTGTTGTGCGCGATGCGACGCAAATGAATTGCCCGCGAAATTGTCAGAACCAGACGCCATTTTGATTCAAGGGCGTGGACTGTCCGTGCCTCCTCCATAATGAAAACGAGTTTGATGTACGACTCAATTTCTTTCTCGTTTATTGTATTTTCCTTTCGTATGTGGCAAATAACTTGAAACTAAACTTGATGATTTTTTGTCCACTTTCAGGTGGTGAAGGTGGTCATGGAGGATATGGGCGAAATTGCAAGTTTCAAGTGATTGATTGGACTGATAAGAGATGGTGTACAGATAAGCCAGATAGAACCTCCGAGAATGAACCACTTGGTCATGAACGCGTCTCGAGATCAAGTAAGGTTAAAACAACTAACAGGCCACCCATAACCCTTACCTCAAATTACAAATCAACCGGGGAAGCCATTTTAGTTTTCAGTAGGAGTGACGTCTTGAACTTTAGTCTGAAATGTTAGCCGTCTTCTCTCCCTGACCAAGAGGCGCCCCTGCGGGTTACGAGAGGAGAAGGATGACATTTCAGACTATCTGAAACCTTAGCTGTTGAGTAGTCTGCAAACCGCTAGGAGCTCCTAGTCGCCCCAGACCTTTCGGTGTTCATTTAGACGGGCCTGCATGGCGCCGTCTTTTAGTTCTGCAAAAGATTCGGCGAAGTAGGTTAAGGGTCACGATGATTGATTGATTGATTGATTGATTGATTGATTGCCTGACTGACTGACTGATTGATTGATTGATTGATTGATTGATTGATTGATTGATTGATTGATTGATTGATTGCTTAATGATATTCTATGGGGTGGGGACAAAGAGGGCTTATATATGTTTTGGTTTTCGGGGACCCTAGAAAGAGTTTGTTAGACCTAGGTCAAACGTCGAACTTTGCATGTTCCGTGCCTAATTCAAACGAACAAAAGCACATTTAAAGTTCGACGTTTGACCGAGGCCTAATCGATCAAAATAACACGTTTTAAAAATGGTAGCTCGACCAATTCTTGTACGCAATTATAAGGATCAAAATACGTCATTTAAGTTTAAAAGGGTTCTTCCAATTCACGCATTTGAAAGAAGGCACAAAAACGATAGAATGTACACTGGGTTAATCATGTCGAATCAAAACATTTAGCTGTAAAAATAAACTTAAACTTCTACAAAATGCAGCTATTACAATAGATTCATTCAAGGGAAACCTTTAACCCCGAGCGTTTAGTTGGGATCACCTTTCGACAAGTAGTCACGCAAACATACAGGAAACACAATTTTATAAAACGCATGGCATTTCTTACTGTATTGTAGAATAGATGTAGGAGAATCCAGAGGTTTAATTCTAGTTTGAAGGTTTAGTTCTAGTTTGAAGTTCTTGCGGGTTTTGACTTTTAATGTATATTTTTTTTGAAATTTCAAAAAACAGATCCCGCAAAATTTATTTATAATACCTAATAGAAAAAATATTTTTAAAATATTAAGAGTTCATGTAACTCAGGAACCTAGTGGCTAGCTTGTAAGGGCCCTTCTTTGATAAACCACAGTTTTTCGTGTTGTTTCAGACCTCCCACCTTCCACGCCCTAGGAAGTACTCTGGATTGCAAATGACGGGGACATAAATTAAAACCTAAGGAGGAAAGAAAGGTCCGCCCATAATGCTTTGCGATCAACTATATTATCACCGGTCGTTGCTCACGTGATCTCAAATTTGGACCTGAACGCGACAGCTATCGTGCAAAACTGCCAAGCTTGTGTAACAGCGCTGTGTCAATTTTAGAACAGGAAAATACTATGTTTTAGTGCTGGCGTTTAATCAAGAAAACAAGGCATACCTAGACAGATTCATGACTAAATGGCATTAATTTCCTTGTGATTTTAAAGGAGGTCCAGTGAAACCCAAGGGAAAAAGAAATTGTGGATTACTAAGAAACAAACGTGCAATGTGTAAAAATATTCCTGATGCTACGGTGTTTTGCAAAGACAATGGACGGGGACCTCAAGCACCTCGTGGTCCACGCGGGGATCCTGGAAACCCAGGATCGAGTAAGTACCTCTCTACTCTTAAGCCATTCTTAAGGTAAAAATTCTGGAAATAATTTACATTTTATATTTGATAAATGTGGATAACAAACAGCACCACACCAAAGTAAAGCTGAGGATACCCTGTGAAGCTGGCAGTATTGTATGCGAAAGGTGAAGTTTTGGCGGCCGAGCCGCCATGAGCCCCGTAAGCCGCGAGAAAATTTCAAACTGCTTCTCCCCATTCCCTTCGCGGCTCCGCCGCTCGAACTTCGCGTAAACAATCCCGCCAGCTGCGCAGGCTAAGCTGAGGAACTTTCATTTGAATTATTACCTAGCGAATTAATCCACTGATTTAATCATCGTGTACGGCAAAATAAAAAGCCACACACGACACACAAGAACGGCCTCAGTTTACGTCGAAATAATTAGCACCAAACTGCTCGATAGCTTTCATTTAAATGGTGACACTTAAGGATGTCATCCACAGACTCTAAAGTTAGAGCCACCTTGTACAGCATAATAAACAGCACCACAGGAAAGTACTGTTCAGTAGCTTTCATTTTAATGGTCGCACTTTAGGATTTCATCCAAAGACTCAAAAGTAAGAACCATCTTATAGAGCATAATACGCAGTACCACAGGAAAGTAACGCTCAATAGCTTTCATTTGAATGGTCGTACTTGAGGAATTGATCTACAGTCTCAAAAGTTAGAACGCCGTTGTATAGCATAATAAACAGCATATCAGGAAAGTACTGCTCAGATGAATTCTTGGTCAGAATTAAACCATTTATCCGCTAGCAGGGCCTGGATGAAAATTACTCTGTGTAATTCTATCTAGTTTACCCTGTCTAAATAAAGTGTTGTTGTTGTTGTTGTTGTTGCTGTTGTTGTTAACTCAAAACTTAGGACTACTTTATACTAATAACTGCTTGTTTCGCTGTTGGAGTGAGAGGATTAGAGCTAACAATTTAACTTTTCTGCACACTGAAAAATAACTTTGTCTCTGTAAACAACTCTATTCCGTACCGTTTCTAGCACCTAGTACCGCAGGACAGCCTGGCTCGGTTAGTACGTCTATGGTTCAATCCGGGACATTAGGCGCTGCAGGGAAAGGAAGCTACCCAAGAGAACTGCTCGTCATCATGAGAAGACAGGCAGAGGACCTGTTGCTAAGCAACAGCGACAATCAGAAAGGGAGAGAAGCATTAGAGTTTATACGCAGCGTGACAGATGAAAGAAGTGATGTGGACGACATCAAAAATTGTGAGCTTTTGAAAATTTTCTTAGAACAATTACGGGCTGGCTTTTAGAACTTGGCGATCCAATAATGGCCGATTCAAAGAAGATGTTTCAGCATTTTTAACCATCCCGTAGACTTGCAAAAATAAACCTCTCTCTGGCATAGACCTAAATTTTATATTTTTTAATTCCATTTTATTTTATTTTAGAGACGTATAACCCGTCTTGGACGAACTTTGGCAAACATTTGTAGCGCGTGTAACGTAGTTTGTCGAGTATAAAGATGGCCCAAGGCGTATAATGAGTCTTGAGAAAATTTTTTTTTAAGAAATTCGTCCAATATCGATGTCTTTTGTCATAAATTATTTATAAGTTTTAATGTTACCATTAACCTCATAAAATAAATCATGGATATACTTGCTCACAGTTTATATAGTATTTATAACATCTAATTTAGAAATATGAAGGTTACATTCACGGATAAAGAGAGACTCGGATAAAGCCACAAACATATTTTGCAATTTGAAATACTTCGCTTCCCGAATTTTATTTTAAACTTAATGTTAACCTTTGTAAATGACGTCTTTCTTTTAGACGTAAAAAGGAAGCTTGGTTTCCTGGATATTCCAGGCTATGACATTTTTGGCAAAAATGAGATGTCTGCACCTCGCATCAAGTGGGAAGCTCTTGCGGACACTGTGGAGAGTATCAAGGACGCAGCGCAAACTTATGAAACTGCTTTCAACGACATCATTGCCAACGTGGAAAACAAAGAAAACTTCCAGGAGGTCTGTGATCCTTCTGTAAAAAGGAGACCTTTTACGTATTAGTGAGCCTTAAAAGTGTTGTTGCCCTATACTTTGCCGTAACTGAAATCAAAACATGTGTGCATTTCTAGCCGTCCCGGGTTTTCTCGTTATTTTTAAAAACGTTCAATTTGGTCAGCGACGCTAAACGCAGTCTTTCAAAATGGCGGCCATTTCCAATGGATTTTTAAAATAAAAACCAAGCTATAGGTTAAGTTCGGCGTTTTTGTTTTTAAATGCGTTTTTAACGCTGCTGGTAGATTTTAAATTGCTCTTGTCAGGGTGTATTCTCCCCCACATTTTTTAAAAATACCTTGAAGACCCTGTTGGAGTGAATGCGTAGAATGGTGACATTCTTTATCAAAGAATAAGAAATACCTTCATAAGTCACAGACATTTGGCAAATTAAATCCTGTTGTAAGTGATACTACAGTCAACGAAGCGCGTTGGGCCGAGTTCGCTATGAAACTAAAGGAATACACAGAACCACTCATAAATGTTAACATGAAAATTCTTGTATTTTCTCTAAGATGGCGTCCAAAATGTCGGAAGTATCAGCATTACAAGTGAAAGCAGAAAAAGGACGACTTGAACAGGCTAAGCTGATCGCGGAAAGCGAAAAAAGGATGTGTCTTAAGGTATTTCGAAGATAATTTGCACGCTCGAGTAGGTAACGATAAGATAAATCATTAGATAGATTTGAATTTGATCGCTCTTTCCTCGTGGGAACCGTTATAAGGGTGAAAAGCTGGTGCAAAATACGTGAGTATGAAGCACACAATGTGATCTAAATCTGCGGTCGTCTGCCTTTTCCCGCCGCAGAAACCGTAAAGAATATCCTGGGAAACTCCCCACCTACCCCTGCACTAACTGCTAAGGGAAAATGATGGGTTAGGGGAGGGATAGGTGGGGAGAAAAACATTATGATCCAAGAATAAACCACTATTACTACAAGATATATACAAACGACGTCAACAAATATATAAACAATACACTCTTGCTCTAATTTTGAGACCAGTGATCCGGTCTTAATGGTTACGGCTCTAAAATATTGGCTGCCGTGCATACTTTGATTATTGTCGTTTTTCTTTTAGCAAACTTGTTTTCCCTTCCTTTCAGTTTATTAGACAACAAGAGGAGAAAATGGAAAGCATTCTTGAAAACATTGAGGATAGTATACCCCAGTTGCAAGCACAGTTCAACGCAAACGACTGGATAGCATTGCTCCAGGGCATTGTAGGAATTTCTAAAGCCATAAAAGGAGAAGAAGGAAAAAGAAACCCATTGGACTTCATTGACACAGCTCTAAGTACGGCGAAGGAACTGAAAAACAAAGCATGTCTCCCCTCACTGGAATCACATTTAGAAAGCATCAAGAAATGGTTGACTTTTGGAGATAGGTACGAACCTCGTGAAGATCCCAGTAGTTTGGACTTTGATCAACTCGATGTTGGTTCAGTCCCCGAAATAATGCAGGTATGACTCAAGTTCGTGCTCAGTTTTGAAGGTTTTCCCCGGCTTCAATCAGAACTCATGTTTGTCGCTGGTTCTCTTTTAAGGCCAATCTCGAGATGAATAAGGAGAAGTTGACAGCCGAGTTAGTGTGTCTACTGGAAGTGGCAGCACCTCCACAAACCGTGGCAGCTTTTAAAGCGGAGCTAGAGTCTTTCTTCATCGCCGGGTCAGCTCGTATTGACCTAATAGGAAAGGTTCTGGAACTCGACAACGAGCTCGGTGGACATCTTTTTGATATTCCACTCCTTGACGAGACCGAGAAAGCAATAGCTCAAGTGAGCGAAGCACCAAGTATGAAAGCGCAGTTTTAATTCACTGCATTTTGTCTTGCGTTTTTATTGCTTGGGTTGTCTTAGGGATGGTACCTCCTCATACAAAAACATTTTTGCAAAGTTATGACTATGCGGAAATAGCAGATTTTAGCAAGGGCTATTGGAATCCAAAAAGGAAAATGTGAGTTTGAATTCATGGCTACTATTCACTAATAGTTAACTATCACGCTTACTATACCCTTGGAAAATAAAACTCTCGGCATTGTGTGAAACTGAGAAGCTCAATGGCTGAAGTATTGTGAGCGCTACTCAAATAGAACAAATAATATTATAATTCCGATATAATTAGACCAAAGTTTGAAAAGTCCCGTGGCTGCTTCGAACGTGGCTACACTATTAAATGCAGGGGTTTCAATAAAAATTGAAGTAGGCAGCTGGTTTGAGTAGAGTAACCGACTGTATCAACAAGGGGTTTGAAACAATCTTCCTTTAATTACTCCAATTTAGGGCAAAAAGTAGCCGCCTTTTTTGAGGGAAATAGCCGACACTTTTCGTCGGCCGTCGGTGCTTATTGAAAGCACTGTAAATGCCCAAAAGGATTGCTCAATATTCATACTGTCAATTTTTTGTTATATCATATAAACACAGGATTCTTTGTTTACTGGCGATTTGTTACTGTATTTGTTACTGCTGACTTGGAAAGCAAATGCTACGAAAATATAAATACCTATAAGCAAAATTTCAGTCAAGATTCGCAAGCGCCATTGAAAGGAAAGCGATTCTATTTCGCCTTAAATAATCGAAAGATACATGGCAAACGTTAAAAATGCGTGAGTTTATAAGACTATACAAGTTTGTGCTTGGTTACCACAAGCAGTCAATGCTAGTCCTTTTGTAAAACCTAAACAATTACATTCCTATTGGTGATGATTTTGAAAACCACTTAAAATTAAGGAAGACTCCAAATGTTGTAATTCCTCTAAATTCCTGCTTGTTCTCTTTACATTAAAGATGCTCCAATAAGCACGAGTCTGCAGCAAAACTTCCTGGACTACCTTCTGGGTACATACAGAGTACTGGAGCGCTCGTTCGTGACCAACATCTACCTAGAACATAAAGCTTTTGCGTTCCGCACGTTATGGGAAGGACATAATCCGCTAGAAAAGTTTCGACGAGTGGCCAGCGAAAGTGCGCGAGGGACTGGACGACTTAACGGAGCTATCCAACTCACAGAAGTGCTTCAAACGAGTAAAAGAATTCATGATAAGGCTGTGAAGTGTTTCACATATAACGTTTACTCCACTGGTATCGAGAAATGGAGTTTTGATAATGTGAACAGCAAACCGGTGAGTTTGATAAAGGCTTCTCAGCAAGGGCCTAACAGAGTGGCAAGTAACCCTAAGTTTCCAACTTGCGTCAAGCCTTCGGGTAAGCTCTCTTGGGGGTGGGGGTGCAGCCCTACCCCCACCCTCAAGAGAGCTTACTTACAGGCTAAACTTGTATTGATTTGTGACTGCGTTTGTTTTCTGCTTGTGTGTTCTGGCTCCGGATGACTTGAAGTCCTTGCATTCACTCTGATTAAGTTCAAACTCATGTTGGCACAAGTTGTTCATCGTTTAGCCCAGCTAACACAAGTCAATGTATATTCGTCTGTTTTATTTGGCAGTGCCTCACGCAAGGAGGTACTGAAATGCCTTTTTTGCAACTTGGGTCTAATTGGCATCGAACTTGCGTTTTACTTGCGTCTTTCTGTCATTTAACTTGGTCTTACTTGCTTCTAAATTGAGTCTAACTTGTATCTCACTTGTGTCTTCTTAACCGTTTAGTCACTTGACGCAAGTCTCTGTACTGTCGTGGACTTGAATGTCCTTTGGACAGGGATTCATTCAAAGCTAGCATGCGAAACGCTTAACCTTAGGACAAGTATCTAACTTCTCGTTACAATATTTGACCATGACCGATAATCGTAGCTTAGAATACTTCCTCGTCTTTGTTTTCTTATTTGCCTGTGTTTCCGCGGCTGCACAAGTTTTAATCTGGCTTGACCGACTCTCGAGACCTGGCTTATCGCAAAACTATTCGCGTTACTTATTTTCCCTACATCATTCACCGATAATCGTAGGATAGCCTACGTGTCTTATTGCATATGTACTATGTATAATTAATTGATTAATTAATGAATTAATTTAATCAATCGTTTAAAATAAATGAATTAATA
Source organism: Siderastrea siderea (assembly GCA_964030785.1). Classification (NCBI taxonomy): domain Eukaryota; kingdom Metazoa; phylum Cnidaria; class Anthozoa; order Scleractinia; family Rhizangiidae; genus Siderastrea; species Siderastrea siderea. Next base: position 7,857,860 of record OZ034979.1, read on the forward strand.
AATAAATAGGTTTATCATACCTCTATAGCCATGTCTATATCTTGTAAACTGATCCAGGATCGTTTTCCGTCTTTCAGATGTTTGATGAACTCGCTGCGAAAAAAAGAACAACGTTTAGCATCAACATCGAAAAGAGCTGCCCCACATGTTACAACGTACGACTTTTAAAGGTAAGGTCTCCATAAACAGTCGTTATGTTTTAATATGATCTGCCTTGTCCCCAAGCGCCGGTTTAGCGCGGCCAAACAGGGAGCGCGGGGCGTCGTGAGAAGGATGCAAAAGGAGGGACGCCTGGGGATGAGACAGGGATATTATGGCGTGCGCAAAAAATCAGCTGGCGCGCTGTGAGTGGCTGCGAAGCCACGCGGATTGAGGGTTGGGAAAGATCACCGTTCGGATAGATTCACTTCCAATTTTTGACTCATTCTTCGTGTATTCTCTATAATCCTTGAAGAGAAATAACGACTATTCGCATTCTCTGTTGGTTTTCTTCAAGATTTCTGATTGTTTGGCACACCGGCATTACAGGAAATCTGAAGTCATTTTTGATGCAATTTCAACAGGGATTTTGGGGGGAATCTTATATCGCCTGTGTTCTATTGCGGTTTGGTTGGATTTTAAAACGCTGTGTAGCGAAAGATGAACTGGCCGCTGCATGCGAGCTCAATAACAACTCGATTTCGCAGAATAATTGTTATTTTTTAATGTTTTCAGATATATATTGAGCTATATGGTACTGAAAATCAGCCAGACAATGTTCCCAGCAAGGTCCATCTTAAAGTCCGCCATCTCAGCGGTTCTTATTTTCGCGTGGGTAACACCACCAAGGAATACCGCCAGCCTCTCGGCTCATTCAGAGAGGTCGCGTTTAACAGGTTCTCTATCAGCGATGAAGCGAAGTGCGAGCAAAAACTAAAGGAGGGACGAAAGCCTAGTGAGTAGTTATGGTTTGCCTTGATATTAAAATGCAGTCGATTATCATCTCCTTTACCTGATCGAACTCTCAATAACCATTCCACGCACTGACGAGATCTCATGATTGTTCGTTTGTTTGTTTGTTTGAAAACTCTGCAAGAAGAGTTTAGTATTGTACTTCACCATTAGTTTTTCTCATCGTTAATCAACAATTAAGTCTAACCTGATTCACTTTCTTTCTCGTTTTTCCTCTCTTTTCACTACTTTATCTCATACGAGTCTTCTTTTTTGCTCTGATAATTGAAAGCGCCTTTTTCCTATTTAGTAACCACTCAGTCTTAAATTTGAACCTAATATTTGGTCCACATTTTCAAGAGGCGTAGAAGATACATAATGAATTTCGTCTATATGGCGAATGCAAATAACGGTAGGTACTTGTTGTGAAACAACAGGCTCTGTATAAAGGGTAAATGGCGCATAGATTTCATTCGATTCTTCTATACGTATTGATAAATTCAAAGAATCTTCAACTGCATTTTTCCATAATCGCATTGTCAGCGTATGTACCATGTACTCCACGATGACTTTCTGTACAATTCTTATTGCTTAGACTAAATTCAGCTGAACACAGCCTTATTAAATAACGCATTCATTCTATTTCATTACAAATCACTCAATCAACAACTAAGTATATCTCGTTGGCGAAATAGTTTGTATTTCTGCTGTGCCATATCCCGTGCTAGTAAAGCCAGATTGTGTTTTCGTGTTAGGCGCTAGATGTGTGGGACCGAGTCCTCTCTAGAGACCAGAGTGTAGAGACTAGCAGTGTATCAAGCAGCCGATGAAATATGATAAGTGTCATGTTATCACATGTCCATGTTTCATATTAAGGACAGTGCCTTCTAATACAGAGGTATTTTTGCAAAGGTTAAGACTATGGGGAAAAAGCAAATCTTAGCAAGGGTTATTGGAATCTAAAAAGAATAATGTCTGAAACCAGACATTTTTCAGAGATAATTAAGCAACCATAATTCCAAAAATGCTTTAAAATACAACGAATATATGATATATTCATTCCAAATTTAAGCTCAATTATCTCTAAAAATGCGTGGCTACCCCCAATTTTCTTTTGAGTTCAGAGTTCTGATAGCCATTGCTGAGATCTGCTTTTTCCACATAGTCATAAGCCGCGCAAAGATTCCCTTGTATTGGCAGGCAAATTCCTTAAGAAACCCGAATATCTCAGACCAGACTCGAGATGCGCAGAATGTATGCGCAGTTACAGAAGGAGGCACCGTCCCTAAGTATCTTGCGTGGTTTTCTTCACCAGCGTGTCATACCTATTGTGTGACCGAGGATGACTCTCGCCTGGAACAAATGTGCACCAATCCATTGAACAAGCTTGGAAGCGCTAAGGAGAACACACTATTGGGAATGGAGGAATGCAGAAGTCCATTTGGAACTTACGAGCTGCAGATTCCAGTAGATGATAGCCTGGAGTGTGACGTCATGGGGATAACAAACACAAATTGCAAAGCTCTTGTTGTGAGTTATTTAGATATTAAATAGCCTCTGAAAATAGCCTTCTCTTTAGCGAGGAATAGGGCGCAAGAAATCCCAGGGAAGTACTCCGTATAGTGGGCTATATATCGTCATTTTAGTATATGAAAGAGTTTTGGTAGAAATAACAACGCTAAACGCATGCAAGCTTGGAGCCTTTGAGCAATTGAGCGAGAAGGACTGAAAGTTCGGGAAAATGTGGCAATCATAGGAGATTCTATTGTTTTGGCTCATTCTTGAGGTATAATTTTGCTCTAGGTATATGAAAAGGGTGCCATTTTGGTGAAAATTAGTATATTAAAGGGTAAGGGTTTGAAACTCCGGCGGAGCCTCCCCGTATAAAACTTTATTGAGTACCCCCACCCCCCTCCCCACTCAAGAAATAGGTGAGTGGAACATTCCGAGTGCGGGCTGATTATTTACTTTCCTTACATTATCACCGATAAAGCTAGAAACTGAGCGAGTTTTAATCGCCATTATCTGACATGCCAGATATTGGCGATTTCGATCGTCGAGGTGATCAAAATCGCTAGCGAAAACTGGCTGCCGTCACAGTGGCGGGCATATCCCGGAGATTTTAGCCAATCACCGCGACGGAATTGAAAAATCGTCTAGTGTGTAGTAGTTAGTAGGAGATTTTTGCTTGCGCTCGTATGTTCTTCTTGCTATGGACTTCTCTTTGTGTGAATATAGCCCAAGGCTGGTTTTCATTAGCGACGGAGCCGGTGTCGGAGTCATAATCAGAAGCGTAAAGCGTCATGATCTAGTGAACATCAAACAACGGAGTCGTAAGCAGAGTTTTCCGATTGCGCTTACCATTCCGTCGCTAACGATCAAGTGAAAACCAGATTGTCGGAGTCGTAAGAAGAATTTTGTACCCGGAGGGCCTGAGGACGAGCCATGTGATTGGTTTCATTCGTCCGCTTCTGCTTACGACTTAGACAATCTGTTTTCACTAGATCGTAAGCCACGGAGTGATAAGCAGAATCGGAAGAAAATGGAAACGTTCTTATTCTTGCGACTTCGATTCCGTCGCCCTTACGACTCTGCTAACGTCTCCGTTGTTTGATTTTCACTAGATGTTAAGCGCCCCGAGTACGACTCCGATTACGACTCCGACTCTGTCGTTAATGAAAACCAGCGTTTAACGGATGGTTTGTTTGTTTGTTTGTTTTTTTTTTTTTCTCGCAGCTTACTAAGTTTACTCACATGAATGTTTGGACGCACTTCTTCTACTGGTCAGGAGAGTATCCTGAAGGACCTGATGATCCGATATGCAAGATCCCTTCAAACAAGAGGCATAAAACAGCGACCGTCAGAAAACATCTGCATACAACTCCAGATGATGACGATCAATGCTAAATGCGTTTTTTGTTTTCTGTTTTACTTACTCAGTTCAGTTTCTGGATAAAAATGTCCAACAATGAAACGAAGAAAATAAACGTGAAGTTATGATTTGGGCTCAAATGGCTTTGTGCGACTCTAAAACAATAACGATTTTGAAAAGCCATTTGTCACTCAGTAAAACGCAAACTCTTGCAGTTAAAAACTCGCTCATATAAAGAGGAAACGAAAAAAAACGCTTAACCTGCGATCAGGTCGAATTTTAGCATCGCTCTCATTTTCTCTTATACTTATACTTGGGTGCAAGGGTTGTAGGAGAATCCAAAGGGGTTTAATTCTAGCAACTACGGTTTGTTATCATTCAAGTTGCGATACGTATTTTTTTGTAATTTCCAAAACAGATCCCACAAAACATATTACCTAATGTACTTCAAGAGCCCAGCTTGTAAAGGTCACACCACATGCAGGTAGTGTCTACAGGTTTTCTTGTTTAGTAACCCACTGCGTTAGACAACGATTTTTCTTTTTAACCAGATTTCATTTTTGTGTCCAGAGCCCGGTATCCTTTAGGGCTTTGCAGGTAAGTACTTCATGTATGTGGACACATTTTGTCCCTTATGCCATGCTGTGGAAAGGTTTGATGTACCGACAGTGTAGTTGCCGTAGTAACTGTCGCGGCTCAGACCAGAAGGACCGCGGTCTTCGGGAATGAGAACGACCTATGCAGCTGGACTGAAATGAAAACCACGCAAGTTTACAGATGATCAGTAAAGTTTAAGATACCCTGGTAAATCTAGTAAATCTGTTAACGGTAATATGCGCCTATAATAGAATTATATTTTTTTACAATAATGAAACCAAAGTTCAGAGAAGACAGTTGCTAGTAACATGGTATGACCTTCCCTTTTTACAAAAAAATATATATATATTTAAAAGGGATAGTGCCTCCTTTTTTTACTGCGTATACGTTCTGCGCATCTCGGGTCTGGGGCCCGTTTCTCGAAAGTCCCGGTAACTTGTCGGGCCCGTAGCTATATTTTAAAATCAAAATCTATAGAACCTTGGTATAGTTTTTAGCCCGTATATCAGCCTGACTTGTTTTATCAACTTAGAATTTTAGTGCTCAGCTTTCAAAACCAATAAAATTTGAGTCGTTAATGCAAACATCGTGCACATAAGGCAGCTTTCCGGGCCCGAAAACTTTTCGGGGCTTTTGAGAAACGCCCCTCCCCCCTTCCTGGTCCGAGATATTTGGGTTTCTGTTAAGGAATTTGCCTACTACTACAAAGGTATTTTTGCGCAGTTTATGACTATGGGAGGAAAGCAGATCTTAGCAATGGTTATTAAAATCTAAAAAGAGAAAAATGTGGGTAACCACAATTTTAACGCATTTTTCAGAGATAATTCTAGAAAAGCTTTAAATATAAAGAATATACGGCATTACTTTCCAAATTTATGCTCAATTATCTCAATTTTAAGCTCAATTATCTCCTCAATGCAATGACTTTTTTCTTACCTTTCAAGAAGAAAGCTTCTACTTCTTCGGTAGACTGACTGACTGACAGAGCAGGATGGTTACTATCCACTAAAATTACAATAAATTATTACAGTTGTGTTTAGAAATATACTCAAACTCAAAACATTCAGCTTACCTTCGAACGATAGAAAATCTCTTCGGAGGCGACGTTCACCAATCCTCTTGTTTTCGTCTTTCATGTCATCTCTTAATGGCCAGCTCAGTGCTTCGACAACCGTCACCTACATTTTGTAATTTTCTTGGAAACATTTGTAACCGAATAAGTTGCGTTGTCATTTGGCTGCCCTTCAGAAAAGCAAAACGATGCCTTGGAATTCCAAAAAGGAAAGAAAGAAATCCAGTGTCATTTTTTCCCAACAGGCAACTGTCTGAACGCAGCGATGAGCGAATAAAAAACGTCAGAATATTTTCACAACAGAAGACGGCAAAAAAATCCGACGCCAGAAACAATATTTACAAACGAAACATCAGTAAGAGATGGATACAAAAAAAAGCCGGAATACAACACTGTACCTAATGGTTGATGGTAACGGAAACGAGTGCGACGAATTAAACCCGAAGGAAACCGAAGTGGAGTTCGAACATATGCGTGAAGGGTCGAAGAATAGTCGAGACATTGATTGCCGAAATAGAGCCGAAAAACATTCACAGTAGAGTCGAAATGGCGAAATCTCTAAGACGAGAAGAAAATGAACGAGTCAAATACAAATACAGCCAACGAAAATACGGTTAAAACCTTGCAGCCAACCCGGTTCGTACTCCACCCAATTTACCCCATTCGGAAGCGAAAAAAAGGCGAACTTTCAGTAATAGAGAGGTGTTCGTAAAGAGATTTTTTTGGTGACAATAGAAACAAATGCACTTCAAAACAAACAGGTTTCTATTTTACACATTGTGGTTTATAATTTAGGAAAAACAAATGATTTTCACTCGTGCCGAGCCCAAGCTTGTCAGGATCTGTTAGCTACCGGTGAATTCATTTGTCGAACTGTCTTTTTGACTGAAATAATTTAAATACTTTCCACGTTTTTATGCGTGGTGATAGCAAGAAAATTTTTCTTAGGTTTTCGTAAAAGGCGCAATGAATTTTTCCGGTAAAGTTAGTTAACACATTACGGTGCGACATTTCGGTTTGGCTAGTTGCCAGCAAATATGAACTAGAATAACTTTTCCACCACAAAAGGCATTGGCTACTTCTATTATATTTTAATTAAAAATAGAGTTGTTTTTTTTTTAAATTAATGCATTCAAGTATTTACAATGCAAGAGCCGCATAGTAATATTAATCGAAAATAAGGCTTACCTTACCTGGAAACTATATGTTGCTAATCCTTCATATACAATGTACCAACCACGTTTTAACATTCATTCAACTACTTGCCGGCTCAAAAGAGAGTCTTCTTCGACAGCAAATTGTAGCCAGTAGCAAGTTAAGGGCTGAATTCTTTAGTGACAACTGGCAGTTTTCGCTGACAACTTTCCTCAATGAAAAAAGAAAGAACAGTTTTTCAATTGACACAAATAATAGACAGTGCGTGTGCGAAGTCTCCTACAACCTGATTAATTTTCTCAGTGTCGCATGTTGTGAAAGTTTATGTTTACCTACTTTTTTCTCTCGCTTGATTTTCTTGTCGGGTCGTGAACTCCTAAGTCCCCTAGTTCGTTCAGTAGGTTGATGAAGAGAAGAAAATTTTGCTTTCTCCAGTGGCGTTTTATATATCTACTTCAAGTTGAATGAAGACTTGAAACTTTGAACAACTACGCCAGTTGAATTCAGTTGTGACATGCGTGCATCAATACTCCTCGACGATTGGCTCTTTGCATCCTGCACGGGCTTACCATCGACATGCTCCATTGACTTCATACATTCATAAGTTTATTTTATTGTGAAAAACATCGAAGGAGACGTCAGAAGTTATACTTATCGAGGATACCCCTTTAAAAAATAAAAATACAAAAACCTGAAAGAAATAGCAACACGTATACAATTTAGAAAAACATATGAAATACTATAACTGTGTGCAATTAAAAGTAATAAAATGTTAAGAATTTTATTTTATTTTAATAAACTTTTTCATTTTACTTTTAAAAGTGTTAAAAGTGTTCTTTTCTGCTAGTCAGATATTTCAGTAACACATGTCATCATTTGTTTAGGATAGGATCCTGTTTAGGACAAGTTACTTTTTTTCTTCAAATTATATAACTCTCAGGAAGGTACCGAAGATTTCAATTTACATCGTCCTATCTGTGCGTTGGTGAGCCGGTTAGATTCCTAATTGAGATCAGTTCACTAGGTTGAAGTCTCTGAAAGTGAGGAATCAACTCTCTGGCTCCTTCAACACATATGTGCGAGTTTCAATCGCTTGTATTTAAAAACGATCGAAAACGCTCGAAAAGAGAGATTTTCAAAAATGCTGTCTAAAGTGGAATTTTTGAAAAAGGGGATTTGCCATCTTCGTGTGGACGGCAGAAACTGAAGAAAACGGAGTTTTTTTGTCACAGTTTGACCTCCCTATCGAATAAGGACGTTTTCGAAAATGATGAAAAATTGCCTTAAAACTGTGTAGCGCATATAAATCGAGATATTCAGTGACTGCGCTAGAAGGAGAAAATGCTCGAAAAATCCTCAGATATATCGAGACTGTTGTCTCTTCATCTGTGAGAAATAACGCCGTTCAAAGTGATGACCTTATAACACGGGACATTCCTTACAAAGTAGCGGTTTCGATCGTTTTTCAATCTTTTACGTATGCCAGACAGCGAAAACGAATGAAAACGTATACATCTGAAAAGCAAACCTTTTAAAAACGCGTATTGAAACATCCCCGTTATCAGATAAAAACGTTTGAAAACGGATAGGTGTGAACGGAGCCTCATATATACGCCATTACTGACTACCATCTCTCTGACTAACTTTCAAACTGACATATAAAAACTTGCATGCGCTCTCATTGACTTCCCTGGGCTATCTTCGTTCCCAAGTAAAGGGGTTAGTTTCTGAAGAAACTGTGATGCTGCGTCGATGGGGAAGTGAAGCACAAAAGTTTGAATTTATCAACTGAGGTGATAAGGTAGATTGAGTTGATAAGGTAGACTGTAAAAAAAACAAAAAAAAACAAAAAAAGAAAAAAAATTATATATATATATATATATATATAGCTGACCGGGCGTTTCCTTGATTCGCTCTGACAAAGTGCTAACGCTCGAAACGTTAGCTATTAAATCTCTTTACGTGGCCAGTTAACCTTAACATCTCAGTTGATAGATCCAAATACTGTACTAGCAAAAATCAGTAGACCTGAAAAGCTGTATTGTTATTCTTGTCCTTAATCTGTCCTTCTTTTGTTTTTAGGGCTAGTTGCATTGTTTGTGTTCTTGGTTCCTTCAGGCCAATCCTGAAGAACGTTGCAAATGCTGCAGATCGCCCCACAAAAGTGAGAAACCAAAAAAAAAAAACAACAACAACAACAACAACCATGAAAATGGGCATTAATAGCAGACTTGAAAATGTTAATTGAACTTACTTGAACTTGTTATTAAGTAGCTGTGGCGGTCAAGAGCTTTAGCCAGTAGCTAGCCAGTGATGGCAGTGATGACGCGCGAAGTCTGTATGGGGATAAACTTAAGTGTGTGGGAATTTCTAGTTCTGAGTGACGATTTCACCAGTGTGTTGAACATGCGGTTGGGATGGTGATTGCCGGAGTGCTTCAAAATGAAGAGCTTTGTAGAGCAAAGACAGTGTTGCCAAGCGCATACAAAATACATATGAAATATGATTCTTCCTGTATTCAAGTGTCTTTATTTTGGTAAATACCCTGAATACTTAAAAGACATATTTAATCTGCAATCCAGCACCTATTCTTTAAGAGGAACTGATATTCTCTCCCTACCTGAAGTATGTACAACTAACTACCTATGGTCTTAATTCCTATAGTTATCTGGCAGCCAAATCCTGGAACGCAATTCCAGATCACTACCGCACCACAACCAATTTCAACTCCTTTCGCCAACTAATTTCAATCCTACAATAATATTGTACAAATTTGTCTGCATTGTTTAAATTTCTTTCTTTTATTCTTATTATAGGTATTTTGCTCATTTTGTAACTTTAGCTAGCTCGAGGAAATTAGCAGAAATGCTACTCTGTAAATTAGAGATTGAATAAAGTTTATGTTGTGCATTGTATTTTATTGCACCGGCTTTCTATGCTGCAGAATTAACTGAGATGGTTCATTGCGCAGGTGACACAGCCTTCCACTCTCCGCCCCGTGCCCAGGTGCCGGTATAGCGCGGGAACACAGGTACGCAGGGCGTCGTGGGAAGGATATCCACCGGCTGCAGTGCATTCGTCACACACTCCACGTGCACCACCATAGAACAAGGAGGGACACCTGAGATCAAGACAGCTTCCACCCCAGAGTAGGTCCTCGTAGCAAAACAAGAAGCCCGTCTTTGGACTTGTCCAAGCCAGTTTATCTGCTAGCTTCTACAATGATCAAATGTAGAAAACGCTTTCCACGTTTCAATGAAAAGGCCAAGTAATACTGCTTCGACACAGTTACAGGAAATGTTTTCTTTCCTTTCAGAGCCCGTGTAGGGTCTCGTTTATTTTTCATGAATGAACTTTAAAACGAAGCTCAACAATAGCAGTAAAAATAAAATAGGTCTAAAGCAAATAAGGGAAATAAAGTTTCGAGATATGTCCTAAAGTAAGCAAAATATAAGCCTAATCTGCTTCCTAACACAGTAAAGTAAAACGCAATCTCCTTCTTAAAAAGTTGTAGAAAGTATTTTTTTATTATTATTATTTTAAAATGTGGCTTTGGAAAACGAACAACGCAGGTGTAAATTCGAACCACGGCGCGCGCTTTAGCGCCCACTTGCAACATGTAAGCTAGAAACGAATCTGATTGGCTAATTTCTACGCGCGCGCGTTTTCCCCTCCTTTGTTTTGTCACAAAGGAAAATTTTTAGTTGCGAAAAGAAAATCGGTCGCTTCAGACCTGTTATGAAGGAGGGAAAGCTTGCTGAGTAACGGGACTTTTTGGAGGAAGGGACTTCAAAGATCAAAAGAGGAGCACAAAAGCTTAAAAGGTACGTCGAAAATCTTTCACATGTCGCGCCTTTGCATTTACTTTTGTACTGTTCCTTTCACAAACTTCCCAGGCGTCCTCTTTGATCCATACGCTCTCACTGACTTTTATGCGCTCTCACTCACACTCCTATGCGCTCTCACTGACTCCCAACGGCTCTCGTTGACTCTCGTGCGTCCTCGTTGTCCCTCTTTGCTCTCACTGACTTCCGTGCGCTCTCGTTGACTCGCATTCGCTCTCACCGCTAACTCTCATGCGCTCTACCTGACACTCATGCGCTCTCATTGACTCCCATGCGCTCCCACTGACTCTCATGTGCCTCCATTGACTCCTAATCACTCTCGTTGACTTCCATGCGCTCGTTCTGAATTTTAATCGCTATCACTAACTCATATGCGCCCTCACTGACTCTGATGTGAACACATTATGTAAATATTCACTGAGTTATAAATAAAATTGTTTTCTTCACTCTGATGCTCTTTTGTTGACTCTCATGCGCTCTCGTTACCTCTGATACGGTCTAATTGACTCACATGTGCTCTTGGTTGACTCTCATGCGCTCTCACCGACTGTCATACGCTCTCGCTGACTCTCACAGGGTCTCATTGATTATTGTGCCCATTGAGCATAGTCTCTATAAACGGACTCTAATATGGTCTCAATGACTTCCATGCACTATAACGGACTCTAGCTTTTGTTTCTATTTCTTGTGAGATAAACGCTCAAAATAATTTGATGCTTCCATAGAGAGCCAAACAGAGCCAGTGTAGAAACTCGTTTGTTTCTTACTGAAGATTGGCAATAGCAGCGAAAATGTTCTTAAAAAGGTAAAATAGAAGCCTTTTCTCAAGCGAGCTCCTTAAGCCGCGGCTACACGAGCGATTTTTCCTTGCGATGGTGATGCGATTTTTTTGAAAATTGTCGCGTCACCAGCGCGCGGAGAAAATCGCATGTGTAGCCACCCTCGCACAGGTGATGCGACAGATGAAAAAATCGCAGAAAAAAAATCGGGAGAAATTCAATGAGTTGAATTTTTTGCGACAAAAATCACGGACTTCGTCAGAGGGTGGCTACACAGGCGATTTTCTCCGCGCGCTGGCGACGCAACAATTTCCAAAAAATCGCATCACCATCGCAAGCAAAAAATCGCTCGTGTAGCCGCGGCTTTAAAGCCGCGGCTACACGAGCGATTTTTTGCTTGCGATGGTGATGCGATTTTTTTTGAAAATTGTCGCGTCACCAGCGCGCGGAGAAAATCGCATGTGTAGCCACCCTCGCACAGGTGATGCGACAGATGAAAAAATCGCAGAAAAAAAATCGCGAGAAATTCAATGAGTTGAATTTTTTGTAACCTGCGATCAGGCTCTATTTTCGTTTCGCTCGGTGAAACATTCAGGCGGGACGGGCGAAACGAAAAATAGAGCCTGATACAATTCTTCTACGGAACGTCTGCCGCCCACTTTTTTTGATTGATTGACGTTCAACAAAACAGCCAATCAAAATTTCTTCTGCTTGCACGATCCTCGGTATGCAAATTTCCTAGAAAGTCACGTAAATGTCGTCAAAATAAGAAAATCATAGCCTACGGTATATCTTCTAGGCACAAGTACTCAAATTTACACGATTGCTAACTTGAAGGTTCCGGTACTGTACATGGTTGCTCTGTCTGAGCTGAAACTGAATGAAAATTCAAAACACGACGAGGTTGTCATGTACCAAAATATGCTACATGCTTGAATCATTGAATCAGGTGGTATCCGGAAATATTCTCTTCCCATTTGTCACCGATTTCCTGCGTAAAACACCTTGGGCAATTAAGAGAAATACCTTCAGTTTCATTCTTTAGAATAAAGATAAAAATGAAACCGTTTATAAGCAAAGGAGTATTTTGTAATTTAATTCGAGAAGTGATAAATATTTGAAATTAGCAGCGAATTTTATCTCTAAGCAGCAGCGAATTTTAAAACGAAGAACATTTATTATAAAACTAGTCAGATCCTTTGATGTCAATGTCAGAGATCAATAAAACGACATAAGTATTAAACTATGAATGAATAAACTGAAAATCGTTAGTGCGACTTGATTGCGGTTCTCGCCAAACATCAGTTTACCGTTAAGTTTACCGAATTATCGGTTGACTTGTTGATCATTCTTGGCGAAAGATACTTGCTCGTCTGCTGTTTGTTTTGTTTCGTAAAACGCGGAAACAGCCACCACTCTGTTCATGTTATCAATACTAGTTGAAAGCCGTCAAACGAAAATTCCGCGACACGATGCGATATAAAAACGGAATACATACTTCACCGTTGCTGTACTTTTCTGCTCCAGGTGAGAGACAGGTTGCGTCAAACTGAACGCCATTCTCAGGAGAGAAAGAAATGGTGACATTTCTCCTAGAACGACGGGAATTTATTAGCGCAACACATTTTACTTCTGCAGACTTGTTCCTTGGTTGCTCCTTGGCGATGGCAGTCGGATCGAAATTAATTCCGTTGACAGCTCTATTGTTAAAGGGCCAATCAGATTGCGAGATTCCCGCGGCCAAAATTTGGCCGCCGACACGAACTCTTGTGAGAGATTGTATCAGGCCCTATTTTAGCGAGCGACCAACATAAGAGAATATGAGAGCGATGCTAAAATTCGGCCTGATCGCAGGTTAAATTTTTTGCGACAAAATCACGGACCTCGTCAGAGGGTGGCTACACAGGCGATTTTCGCCGCGCGCTGGCGACGCGACAATTTCAAAAAAGTCGCATCACCATCGCAAGCAAAAAATCGCTCGTGTAGCCGCAGCTTAAAACACAATTTCAGGCTGAGAAAACTTTAGTTTTGAAGGTGTGGCTCTGCCCCGAAAAAAACACAACGCTGGCGCACATTCAAACCGTTGCACGCGCTCGCATCACGTCAGCTAGGAACGAGTCTGATTGGCTGTTTCAGCGCGCGCGTTTTTTCCTTCTTTGTTACGTCACAAAGGAAAGTTTTCAGTTGTAAAAAGGAAATCAGTCGCTTCAGGCATGTTTTAATAAGGAGAGGAAACTTTGCCAAATAACTAGATTTTTCAAGGTTTTTTAGTTCAAAGAACAAGAGAAAAGCTATGAGAAAGGTACGTCGAACTCTTGATTCTTGATGCGGGGGACGATGCGGGAATAGATTTAGCTGGTATGTAATTGAACATTGATCTGTAGTGTGAACTTTTTGTAGGTTTTAGTGACTGCGATTTTCAAAGGACACTTTGACACTCATGCCTTCTCACAACGCGACAACTATTCTCAGTGACGGTGACGCTTAAAATACTTTGTCATTCATTTTGGTTTTCGTAAAAACGGGTTTCGAAATTTGCTCCAACAGAAGCGTGATTCAGAGGAGGCATTTATATACGCGACTGTAAGGTGATATGGATAACTTTTTAATAAATTTACCAAACTTAAGTTATGGCTCACCCCTACAAAAAAAATTCATATAGGCAGATGTTTATGGTACAGCTACCCATACTAACTTTCGGTCTTGTCGCGTAAGCTCGAGGCTTTAAAATCGGCTTTCGTTACTTTTAGGGGACTCGCGCTATATAGAGAAAAAATTGTCTGAATGCACGCGCAAAAATGACGAATTTAATTCACTCGCAAAAATGACGAATTCAAGTAATTGTACAAAGTTTAGAAATAACTAAACTCAACAATAACAAGGCTAACCGTCGTAGAATCAGTGCTTAACCCTAAACAGAAGTATAGATGAGTTCTTAGGCCTAATCACTATCGATCAGTGCTTAACCCTAACTACTGTAGATGAGTGTTTAACCGTTTTTCATTTTGTTTTCATTTGTTTTTCTCGCTAATAAACGCTCGTCATCGAATTTGTCACTCGTCATTTTTGCGCGTGCATTCAAACAGTTTTTCACTGGTTTTTTTCCTATGTAGCGCGAGTCCCCTAAAAGTAACGATAGCCTTAAAATCCGACAACGTTGACTGAGATAGATGTAAATTGTACAACATTGAAGTACACCACTATTCTCCCCGACATTTCTTATTTTTTATTAGAAGTTCTATATTTCTCATAAAACAATTTTAATAACATTAAACTTTAAAATATCAAATGTACAGTCAGAAACTAAAAGTCAACAGGGAGTCAAGTGTATTGCTTCCTTTTTTGACGCAGTTACCGTAAGATGCTATAAGAGCGGTTTTTATTTGAGTATCAAAAGTCATTCACATTTGCAGTGCTTTGCTTTACTTAGCTTTGTGATTAGTTAAGTAAACTCGCGCCACTTTCTGGACCAATCAGAAGTAAAACCAAAACCAACCGTGACTTGGTCGCACGCGTTTTCCTGCGCTTGACAGTCGTGTCATTGGTTTATTCAGTGTTGTTTGTGTCCGCTGTGATTGGTCATAGAAAGAAAGACTTTGGTTTTGGTTTTACAACACTCAATTGAAAACCGTTCTATTGTATTACTGTATTAAAGGTCATGGTAACCAGTAACTATTCCCAAGTTTTGCTTCTGTGTTAAGTTTGTTACTTTAGGAAGTGTTAGAAGCTGTTTCATGTAGGTAGCAACATTCAAAGAGGTATTTTAACTCCAAAAATTGCGTTCAAGTAGCTGCATTCCTCAAATGGAGTTGTTCTTTATTTACACTCTAGTCTAGTCTTAATTTTACTCCACAAAAGGAGTAAATGACTTATTTTTGGAGTGTAATATAATAACTCTAATGCAACGCCACTGTAATAAGTAGACCAAACTCCTCCTAAAGTTATTACCACTAATATACATAAGCTATTTCATCCTGGGAAGAGCTACATCTAAGCTCGATTTCCAGCCGTTTAGTGAGTGCGGTTTTCACCCTCCTCCCAACAGAAGAGAGGCTGGAGGAGTGCAGGCGCACAAAATGGCTGGAAATCAAGCATTAGCTTCATGTCACTGCTTGCTTATTTGTTTTGTTCTATTAAGGAGTTGTTTGTGAAATGAAGTCATCCTATGGAGAGGCAATTGGGTCCCAAGTTATAATTTCCAAGTACAGTAGTCTCCTGCTATCTCAAACACACAAGGGAAACCAAAATTTTTTTTAGAGATTATGGGAGTTCAAGACAGCCAATAGTAAATAAGCAAGCAAATCAAGCAAGAGGAACAACACAGTGGGGACTGGAGGTAACCAGGGTTCAAGATAGCAGGGTCTACTGTGAATACAATACATTTTCGTGAACTCAAATGGAGCAGTTTTCAATTGAATGTTGAAAGTAATTCGCATTTTGCTAAATGGTTTTGCTTTACATCACTCTGCCACTTTCTCAAACAATAAGGAGTAAAACCCCTACCAACCGCGACTTGCTCACACATGTATTCCCGGACTTGGTGCCAGGTTACATGTATTTGCTTCAAGTTCTGATTGTTTCATTGGGTAATTTGTGTTTGTTGTGATTGGCTGGGGTAACTAATTTCGTTTTGGTTTTACAACACTCATTTGAAAAGTGCTCTTAACCAGAGTACAGCCCTTGGCTCAGTTACCAGTCACTGTTTCTTATTGCAGTTGAAAGAAGGCTGGACTAGAGAGACATGTGGCAACTGAGTCTATGTAGTTCCAGAACAAAACAATCTCAATTCGTTTTGTAGCAAAACCACTCATGTAAACTGCCAAGAACTGAAAAATTAAAAATTGCATGAGACATCCTGTAATGAAATCACCTTGAGTTAACTGTAGCCTGAAGCTTTAAGCTGACTAAAAATTGTCCATACAAGATATTTTTGTTGTTTAGAAGTTCACGTGATCAGACATCTGATTAGTATTTACAAGTACGTACAACAGGAAACAAAGTAAAGTTATGCAACCATCATTTGAAGCACTCCACACTTCCATGTCCCTCTAAGCCATCATAGAAGAAGAAGTTATTCAGTGGAGCATCTTTTCCAGAAACAGCCTGAAACAAATGTGCGTAGACAACTTTTAATAAGACAATAACAGAAAATAAAAATGAAATACTCAAAAGTTGTTCTATATGAGTTGTTTGCTGGCTGTTTCAGATTTGCTTTAGAAAGATCAGTTCTGTGTTATTTCCTTGTGAATTGTAATTTTTTAAGGTTTAATTCAAGAGCCCACGTTACCCGACCGCTGGTCTCGTGGTACATTTTGACATCACAGACAAGCAGCCAGGCTGCTAAGTACGATTCAAAATGGCGGCTGCAGTGTTGAATTTTGACCCTCTTTGGAGAGGAATTTCAGTGGGATCGGATGAACTTTAGAAGCTAAAACCACGGTCATTAACTTAGCCTGCGAGCAGGCTCTCTATTCGGGGGGGCAACGTGAATTATTTTCTTTGAGAGCGCCGTAGGCGCAAGTTTCGGCGAACGAAGTGAAGGCGAGCGAAGCGAGCCCGCGGTGAAAAACGAGAGCCTGCACGTGAGTCATTGAATTTCAATTCCGGCCCCTCGAAATGTGACAACTTGTTGACAACTCGCCACGCTTCCGGTGTCAAATAACTAGCCAATAGGGAACGAGAAAAATATAAACAAACATGACAGAAAGATGCACGTGGAAGTTTTCCCGGGATTTCGTCTAGATCTTTGTGGCTCTTCATGGAAGGATCGGAAGAACGCGTTTTAACTCCGAAAAAAGTTGTCAACAAAGCAAGTGGACATTGCTGTATCTGCAGTTGTAGTTTTTTGGTGAAATATGGAACTGGAAAATCGGGTTGAATGTCCACGGAAAATCTATTTGAAGTTTCAAATCGCGATGGAAGTCGCGGACAAGTATTGGCGACGATGTGCGAAAACATTGGTATTTATTTCGTAAAATTGTCTTCTTTGTCGAGCCGTGTGTGTAATTCTTGCGCCCGAAAAATTAGGAACTTATGCATATTAATTGGGCCATATGCATATTAATTACTCATATTAATTGAGCCTGTCATTTTTGACCAATCAGAGTGCTGCGTTCGTGGACGAACGCGCCGGATTCAAAATTCAATGGGATACGCGCAGGCTCTCAATTTTCACCGCGGGCTCGCTTCGCTCGCCGAAACTCGCGCCTTTGGCGCTCTCGAAGAAAATAATTCACGTAAGAAAATAATTCACGTTGCGTTGCCCCCCGAATAGAGAGCCTGCTCGCAGGCTATCATTAACTCAACTCAGTGTTATCTTTTTAGTGACAATTTCAAAAAATACACCATTTCTGGAGTTACCTTCTCCTTTAGCTTAACTCCTTAAAACCTGTGATTACTCCTAGTAAAGATAATACTGCACTCCTGTGATTACTTATAAAAATAACAAAAAAACAATACTCTACCTTAACAACCTCTTGTCCCACAATGCCACCAACAATAGCACACACAGGACTAACTTGTGATGTACAGTGGCTGTAAAATTATTGAAAAGTAAGTTTTTGTCTTATGTGTAAAACAAAAATATTATTATTGATTTTTAAACAGCCAACGTCAAGGGGATGTGTGTGGACAGTGGGTGTGCATTTATTTGATAAAAAAAAATTACAGCGAAAATGGATATAATTAATTCTACCAGAACACTTCATGGCAGTTCATATAGGGATTCATCCTTGCATTGAACATTTCCTAAGCAAAAGACTGGGAGAAAGATGGGACAGTATCAAATGGAGACAATAAGGCTCTAGCAGGTTCCAAGGTACTGTAGCTAGGTAAAAGACAAATTTAGATGGCCATTTTCCAAAAACATACATTGTTTTATATGTACAACTTCAATAAAAAAGTACTCTTAACCATGACTACACCTTGAGTGGCCTTTTAACCCTTTAAGCCCTAAGCCCCAATGAAAATGAAATTTCTCTTAACGTACTTGTTTGAACATTCGAGTGACAAGAACAAAGGAAGTGATCACTAAGGATAGGATGTCTTGATATTTAGACAAATTCTCCTTACTAGTTTCATAAGAAATGTATGGAGATCAGTAATGAGAAGATGCATCTTTTATCAGGGCTTTAACGGTTAAACCTGATAAAATACTGTTGCTAAGTTACACCAAAATAATCAACTGCAGCTTTCTCACCTAGCGAATTCATCGGGAAGTAGTGCAAGATCAAGATTGAGTTCTTTCATCACTTCATCCCTCAGCCTCAGCAGCTGTTCTCTTTCTTCAGGATTTATGGCAGTCTGTGGTAGTTGACCAAACTGACTTTGAAATCGTAATATAACTGCAAAGTGCAACAGTGTAAAAGGAAAGGTAACATCAAATCACCTAAAACTTGAGTCGTGTGGTTCTAACAGAGACTGTGAAAAAAAACCCTTTACATTAATATTTAATATTCATTAAAATTAAAACTATTGAACAGTCCTTTGCAGTAGAGCTGTCTACTTTCTGGTACAAAAGGAGGTGGCTTTGAATTAAATCCCAAAGTGTGACCACTCAAATAAAAGCTTTTCCATAGCATTGTGCATTGTTAGTCTTATTTCAAAGAGGTGATTTTTGAACATCTGAAAAATGTAAACTCTGGTACTCCAAGAAGGTCAAGGATTACTTATCAACCATTGAGGCCATGTTGAGTTAAAAAGCCAAACCAGGGTATTTTTCCGCACATTTGATCTTGTCTGAACAAAGTCAGTGACTGCCCATTTTTTTGCATTTCTGAAATGGGAGCAGGGATGGCACATTGGTGAGAGCACTCGCCTCCCACCAATGTGGCCCAGGTTTGATTCCCGGTTCCGGTGTCTCATGTGGGTTGAGTTTGTTGTTGGTTCTCGTCCTTGCTCAGGTTTTTCTCCAGGTACTTTGGTTTTCCCCTCTCCTCAAAAACCAACACATCCAAATTCCAATTCGATCTTGGAGGTGTCCCCAAATAGCATAATTTCTGTGCTAAATACCGTTGACACCTAAATGAAGTGGTGTTTTTAAATTTTTTTTTAAACTTAACTCGCTGACTTTGGCAAAAGTATGGAGGAAAAAACCTAATAGTATGTTATAGAAAATTTTCATGCAAACACCATTAAAATAAGGAGAATTGGCAGGAAAAACACTAAAACAGTTTTCTTACCTTTTACTATAAAGTATACAGAGGGTAATCTTTTTAAAATCTTTGCAGGTCTGTCATCTAGCTTGGAAGTCATGGCAGCTTTCAATCTGTAGAACTCTGCAAACTACATATGTGCAGGCAGAATCAACATTACTCTGTTCACTAAGACAGTGATTGTGGCTCACTAAGACAGAATGGTAGAGAGCTACCGGGAATAACTGCTGGTGTATGGGAATCTATTTGAACTCAAGCAGTCTTAAATGCTGATGAGAATATTTGCCTCATGCCACCACCCACTTTAGCTAGCTCTGACACCCACTTTAAAATTCATCAAAATTTTGAGTTTTCTTTCAATTTTTAAACAAAGCCAAGTTTATATACCATCACCTTGTATCACTCATTTGCCTTTGTTCTCTCTGATCTCAAGATCTGATTACTTAAACACTACAAATGTGTCCAGAGCATTGAGGCAGCTTGCACAATACATACCAAAATGTTAAAAACATTACGCTGTTTGTGTTAACTGGTGTAACTTGCTTTGCAACAAAAAGATGTCATTGATTCACAACTTGTCAGTCAGCTAAAAAGTGACATGCAAATTAACCACATAATTATGAAATCGGTTAAAAATGACAGTTTATGCCTTGGCTAGTTTCAGTGAAAGTACAGATGCCATGATTAGCTTTGTGGTACAGCAAATGGCTTAGGTACATGTAGGTTATGAGCTGTGTGATAGAGCCAGTAATTTTATGACGACTGTTAAGCAGCAGTCACAGCAGGGAAGGGGAGTTGTCTGAATCCCTGGGCCCAGTTGCATAAGGCAACTTAAGATTATGTGGGAACTTCTGCAACTGTTCCCTGTTTTCCGGAGGACTTTTTCGCACCGTCATTGTGTTCCGTATACTCTTTAATCCACCTTCAACCGATTTATCCATAACAATGTGCAAGAAAATCCTCCGGAATATGGGGAATGGTTGCAGAAATCTCCACTTAATCTTAAGTTGCTTTAAACAACTGGGCCCTGGGCTCTTGTAGCCTCATACAGGCGTGCATTGTCTAGGATCATCTTGACACTGAAAGTCCAGATGGTTTTATCTGCCCAGGCTACACTACTTTACATTTTTCGGTATAAAACTTGCATACCTCTTGGACCACGGTAGTTTCACTAACATCAACTTTCCGTCGTTTTGCCTCTGGCTCACCATCTGATCTTGCAATTTTCTTTTCTGCTGCCTTAATCACCTTTGGCTTTTCTCTAAATTGAATATAATTTTATAATTATTTTGTTTGTCGATAATACTTCAAAGCATTTGCTCCCAACATCTTGCTCCCCACAGATAAGTACATGTATGTTGTGCAGTGTACTGTAAATATCCCTTTTTTGTACTGCCTAGTGGTTACCACTAAAAGTTGCCATTGATATCCTATACACTCGGCTTGCACTTTACATGGCTCCAGGAAGGATCCAAAATGGAAACTAATAATTGATAATCCAAATGCAACATAACGATAGATCAGCATATGCAAATCAAAACAGTCAAAGCGATTTCCTGGTAAACTTGGTTTCAAAATCAGAAAGACAAGTACAGGTTTGAAGAAGGGGATAAGGGGGGGGGGGGGGAGAGGGGGTATGGAACCCTGGACCCACCCCTCCACCAATCTAGGCCCTTCCCCAATTCAAGCTCATCTGTAAGCAAGGAGTTTAATAGTTGTACACATACTCAACATATTTGTGTTTTCCTAGATCTGCAAACATAAATCCATAGAAGCCAAACACATCAGCAGCAAAGAACTTGACTCCATTAGTATGGCAGACTTCATTGATGTGAATCTATAAAAGAAAGGATACTTGTGACATTATAATTATTATAGTCATTTACAAACTTAGAGCTTTAAAAATGACTTTCTGCTGCAGTTAGCATGCAGTCTGGAGGGGCTATTTTGTTTTCCATTTCCTCCTGTTTTAAATTCCTTCCTAAACTAGGCATTGTTAATGGGTACTAATACTCACAACTACTACGTAGGAATTTACTGGCTAAGTCGTAAAAGAAGGTGTACCATAACTCTTGTGGTGTTACTAACAAAAACAAAATCTGGGAGCTAACATGTACTAGTCACTTGTCAGAGTAGAAGCTCCTGGACATCAACGGCTATCCCACAGCGTTTGGTTCACATTTACCAATATTATAATAAATTAAAACATACCAACTGATCTGCTGTGCAATTTGTTGCTACCACCAAATCAAACTGTTGAAAGAAAGTGTCACTCTTTTTGGAAATGTCCTCAGTATCGGCAGTCACTTGAACCATAGGGTTGAGCTGCTGAGCTCGCTGGAGGGAAGACTCTGCACGCTAGAATAAGATCAGATATCAAGAAGGACCACATCAAAGTTATTCTCAAATAAGTAAAATATAATTATTTATGAGTGCCAGAAATGAGCAATACTGCCCTGCCCTACACTTTCCCCTGGCCAAAGGCCTTGAAAGAAGAAATGAGAACCAGAATCAAAGAAAAATCTTTGACCCCGGTGGGACTTGAACCCACGAACTACAGATTAGATCACTGTCGCTCTACCAACTGAGCTACGAGGCCAAGCTGGGAGCAAGTCGTGAGAATTAAGATCTTAAAGTCACGGCACAGGAATTTAGCTCAGACAAGGAAAGAACACAAGGTACCCCATACACTAGTGCTGTTCGAGCTACAAAATTCGTAGCTTGAAAACCACTAGTGGTTGGAGACCCTTGTTATTGATAAAACAGCAACCACAAGGAAAACTTAACAAAACACTGGGGGGGGGGGACCTTATTATAGAACTAGCATCCCATATAGGAGGGCAAGGAGTGGTACATGTATTATTTACACACAACAGAAACCAGGCTGAGTTTTGTTTACTCAGGACCTGGTTGTTCAAAGCAGAATTAAGCTAACCCAGGGTTAGCATCAATAGGGTAGTGGATTCCTGTTAACTTCTTTTTGTCCTACATTTTGACATGAGTTGGTTGCAAACCAAAACTTACATGTAAGATAATAGTTACTGTACTGGAAACATTTTTAACCAGGAGGAACAGAGCTATTGGTTAACTTTTGACTCAGTGGGGCCCAGGTGTCACGTGTTCAGTAAATCGTCTGAGAAACACACGGTAAAAAATTTGGGGGTAACTAAGATTCCATCCAGGAGAAGAGGTTATGTTGCTTTCACACTACAGAAACCATATTAAGTTTCACTCATGTTATGGTGAAGACTCACATTTTTTCCCAAGTCCTGCCTCTGTACCAGAAACTGTGACACGAAATCTTCTTCATTCACCAGATGTGGATCGGCTATTGTTACAGACTTCACTCCTGACAGAACAAGATTCTTACAGATTTCAGCACCCAGTCCTTTGATACCAACAAGCAACACACGAGAAGCCCTTAACCTAAAAGGGGAAAAATTGACAAAGATAGAAAAAGGAGGAAGCTTATAGTCTTACCAACCAACAAATTGGTAGTTGGGCATCTGTGGTATGTTCAATGTGTAATGAATGTCTGAAATGGCTCATTCTACTGAGCTGACAATGAAGTGTCAGCTGATAAATTTGCGATTGTGTGTTCTTTAAGACAAAATCCAGACGAGCCACCTTACAGATGGTGCATCCTTTTGTTACTGCACACATGTTTTGTGCATCTCAGGTCGGGTCCGAAATTATTGGTGTGGTTTATTTCCGTCACTGCGTGGGAAAAGTAGATCTTAGCAAAGGGCTATCAGAATCCAAAAAGAAATACTGAGGGTAACCACATATTTTTCAGAGAAAATAAGCTTAAATTTGAAAACAAAATGCCATACATCGCTTTTAGAATTATGGTTGCTTGAATTATCTCTGAAAAATGCATGGTTACCCACATTTTCTTTTTGGATTCTAATACCCTTGCCAAAATCTGCTTTTTTTCCCATAGTCATAACCTTTACAAAAATACCTCTGTACAGAGGCACTACGCTTAAGTACAAAATTATGGACACAACCTTATGACCAACCTGTAAGAACACACTCGCCTAATAATTTATTATTATGACCAGTTTTTTTCAGACTGAAACAACCTGATAGCAGTTGTTTCTTATTGAATACCCTATTATTCATTCCACCATGCTGTTCATATGACAACATCTTCATGACCCCTGTCATATTATGAGGGATGCAGGTTGTTTGTTTTAACTCCAAGCCTTAGCATCATCATATAAATTCTCCTTACCGGTCTCCATACATCAGTCTTCTTTAGTGTTAGTTGGGAGAACTTATCTTTGGAGATCAGTTACCTAATTCTCCTGATCTGTATGTTATAATACACTGATATGATCAGGAGAAATTTGATGCTGATCACCATTAGGGCTTTAAGGGTTAACAGGGTTGTAATATCAACCTTCAATTTTAATAGGAGGGGGAAGTTTGCAGCGTTTTACACACTAGCTTGTCACCTTTTCTGAGCATCCAATCCCCAAAGCCGAATCTGTCGATCATACAGTGCGGCCTCATCTTCAGTTATTGTAGTTCCATTTTGTTTATCTGTGATGCTTGGATTTTCAACCATTATTTGCGGAATATCTGAATTAAAAAGTCTTCCTCTTTAGATTCGAATAATGGCGGGATGCCGCGAAAAGAACACATGCGCATTTCCACCACGTACGCTTGACGCATGCAAATTGTGAACGACCGCTGAGTGCATGCCTTCGATCAAAATCAAAATGGCGACGAATGGTGGCGACTCCCATAAGATAAGTTGCGCTTTTTAAAATGTCTTGCTCTTTCAAGACCAGGGTAGTTCATTAAGGAGTTCTCATCTCTGAAACTATGAGAGTTGTTGCTTTAATCAGGTAATGGCAATTTTCGTGACATTGTTAGATGAAATTTCTTGTCTAACTACAAAGATCCCTCGTGCCATTCTGATCCGTTCTGCGGACAGCGAGTGTATCACAGCTTTTAAATATTGTTTTGCTGAAGTGCCCTTTATTTTTTCCATCAGCGGAGGAAAGGACAGTTGTTATAACATGATGCAATGTGTACAACTTGGTCACGATATCGTGGCACTGGCAAATCTCAGGCCTAGAGATGGAGGTATGATGTGGGTCTGGGTCCTCCGGGGGGGGGGGGGGGGACTTGACCCATGTTTTGGGTATAGGGGTGCCGCAGAGGGTTTAGATAAGATAAGATAAGATAAGATAAGATAACTTTATTTATACACGGTTTTTCCATCAGTCAATTAAATTACTGGACTATCTACCTATCTAACTAACTACAAAAAATTTAATAACAACAAATTCAAAATAACAAAAGAAAAGTCTGCTTTTCATGGAGGCCGTGTCTAAAATTCACTTACATGTAAGATTTAGATATTACTTTAAACTGTGCCGACTTAATTTAGATTTGAAATCGGCCAGTGAAGATGCTTGTCTTAGGTCTACAGGTAAGTTGTTCCACAACTGAGCTCCGCTGTACGAAAAACTTTTTTTGAGATAATCAGTTCGAGGTTGTGGAAGAACTAATTTGTTTTCGGTATTCCTTAAACGATAAGCACTAACATCGTCACGATATACGAATCTTGATCTCAGATAATCAGGAGTCATACCATGTAATGTTTTATACATTAGGATAGACTTCTGTTCCAATCTTTGATAATAGAGTCTTCGCCACCCCAGTGTCCGGAACAAATCATCTAAATTACTATCATAGCTCGCAGACATTAGGGTACGAGCTGCGCGGTTTTGAAGCCTTTGCAGTTTTTCAGCAAGGCCCTTGTTACAGCTTCCCCACACTACGTTGCAATAATCAAATTGTGGTTGAATAAGGCTATTATAAACTTTGATTAAAATATTAAATGGAGTGAGATGCCGAATTCGTTTAATTGCACCAATGGCACCAGCTATCTTCTTAGAAATGTTTTCAATATGACACTCCCAGTTTATATTTTGATCAACATAAACTCCGAGGGATTTAGCGGAGGTTACTTGTTCTATTGCGTTCTCATTTATAGTAAGAAAGGGACTTTCCGTAAATTGTGATAACTTCTGCCTTGATGCAATAAGCATAAACTCAGTTTTCGTCATATTTAGAGTAAGCTTGTTAGCAGACAGCCATTCGTACACATTTCTCAGGTCGTGATTAAGGCGATAATTTATATGCTCAATGTCAGTGCTAGCAAGTGTTAGGCTAGTATCATCTGCGTACATTCTGGGTTCCGAATATGTCAGACAGTGTGGTAAGTCATTAATATATATCAAAAACAGAAGAGGTCCCAAAATTGTTCCCTGGGGAACACCACATCTTAGACATTTCGGAGTTGACTTACAAGAATTAATATGACAAATCTGTGTTCGATTATCTAAATAAGAAGCAAACCATTGATGACTGGTCCAACAAATCCCATAGTATTGCAATTTTCGCAACAAAATATCGTGATCTACTGTATCAAATGCCTTTTTGAGATCTAAAAAGACTACGGCATTAACAAGACCACGGTCTATATCCAAGGCCCAGCTATCTGTAGCTTCGATAAGTGCGGTGAGCGTGGAATGCAGAGACCGAAAACCAGATTGATGGCACGAGAGAAAGTTGTTTTTTGTTAAATAATGATAAAGTTGATCGTAAATTATCCGTTCAAAGACTTTGGCCACAACTGGAATTACTGATATTGGCCGATAATTCGTCGGATCAGAACGCTTCCCAGAATTTTTATACAATGGAGTAACTCTGGCAGATTTCCACTGATCGGGAAAGATACCCGTCATTAGGGATTGATTAAACATATGAGTGAGAGATTCCGCCAGTAAGTCAGGACATTCCCTTAGAAGTTTCGCTAAAATATTATCTAATCCTGTTGCCTTTGACCTACAAAGCTTTGATAGTAGTGCAAAAACACGTGTAGGTGTTGTTTTTTCAAAAACAAAATTTTTATCAGTTGCGGTAAGAAATTCGTCGAAGGATTTATCAGCTTCTGTTACGTCTCCACTAAGGCTTGGCCCAACTTCTGTGAAAAAGGAGTTTAGCATTTCTGCTATATCTGTTTGATCTTCAGAATTTACCCCACTATACTCCATTTCATTAATAACAGTTTTATTGGATTTTCGTGAGGTCAGTTCATTGATTGTTTTCCATGTTTTCCTTTGATCCCCACAACAATTGTTGAAGGCATTTTCATAATACGCTTTTTTAGCGCTGTTAATTTCCCAATTCACTTGATTTTTAACCATTCGAAATTGGTTCCAAATAAATGGATCCTTTGTCTTAATAGCCTTTCTTTTGAGGCGGTTTCTGAAATTCATCCGCTTTTTTAAAATAGTGGTTATCCATGGTGATTTAGAATCTCGTATCCGTTTGGTCTTCATCGGTGCGTGCTTTTCACAAACATTCAGGAATAATTCTTTCCACCTCCTCCACATATCATTAGGATCATACAATTTCTTTATATCATCCCAGGGTTGGGCTAAAATATCCGCATAGAAATTTGCGCTATTAAAATGTTTAAACTGTCTATATGTTATCAAGTTAACTCCTTTAGAGAAAGTGGGAATTGAAATTTTTCGATATGCATAAACTAAACTGTGATCACTTATGGCGACATGAGACACCCCTGAACAATACACATTCTCTGCCCGATTTGTGAAAATCAGATCAATTAAAGTACTTGTAGTAGGTGTAATTCTGGTAGGTTCATTAATGAGTTGTTCCAATCCATAAATATCTGTTATGTTTAGAAGAGCTTTCACATTAGCATTGTCTTTGGATTGCATGTCACAATTTAGATCCCCCAGGAGAAAATGTTCTACGTTTTCAGAATCTAATTTGCCTAATAATGTGTTTACATGCGCGAAAAGTTCATGGGGTGAATTTGGAGGTCTGTACCATGAAGTAATAACAAAGGGTTTTGAGTTATGTTTACGAATTTCAATTGATATAATTTCCAAGAGCTGACTGTCCAAATCTGTACGGACAGAATAGCTTATGTTTGAACGAATGTAAAAACATACGCCACCACCAAACCTGCCATTTGTTGACCTGTCACGGTGGATTATATCATAACCCTGGACTTTCACATCCTGATCAGAAATGCTCTCATTTAGCCTGGTCTCATTTATGGCTAGAACGTCGATGTTTTGATCATTTAGAAAAACGCGAAGTTCATCAATATGTTTCAAAAGACTGGTAATATTCAAACTAGCCATTTTAAATCCACGACACTTTGGCATTAGAGTATTTGACTGATTTGACCTGATCCGGACGCTGGAGGTGGCAATGAGATTGGGTGTCGGCACAGTTGTCAAGTAAGAATTATATCAATGAACTATATTATTTACAAAATTACTCGCTAAAATAGCAATACCTTTCTTGTTAAGGTGGAGTTTGTAATTGTTCAGACATGTTTCGTCGATGTTCAAGTGTTCGACGAAGCCCCAGCCATTTTGATTACAAAATGTTTTCAAAACTTTGTTGCAGTCCTTTACTTTCTTCTTGAGCGATTGTTCATCTGATCTTTGTGTGATTGCACAGGGCTCGAGACTAACTTTTCAGCTTAGTAGCCTGGTGGCTAGTAAGAAGTTTGATTTCACTAGCCAAAATAAATTTTCACTAGCCAGACTTTTTTGCATAATCTCATGCTGTGTTCAATATGACAGGGCTCGAGACTAACTTTTCAGCTTAGTAGCCAAGTGGCTAGTGAGAGGTTTGATTTCACTAGCCAAAATAAATTTTCACTAGCCAGCCTTTTTGGCATTTTCTCATACTGTGTTGGACGGTTAAAGATCCTCACACGCGGAATACAAAGTACTATGTGCCTTCAGGGCAAATTCCTAGGTGCGATGTAGTTCACGCCTCTCTTTTCCGTTTCGGTCAGATCATGACGAATAACTCGAGTATGAGCATGTTATCGTACGGAGAAAGGTTGGAAAGACAAGATTAACATTGTACGAACGTTGTAAGGTATGGAGAAACGTCAAAAAGACAAGACTGATACAGCACTCAGCTCACATACGGAAAAACGTCTACAATTAAGCGAAGACTGCTAAATTATTAGCGTATTTATGTGCGGAGAATCATAAATGAGCAGAAAAAAACTAATAAGGTTCGAAGTTACTAAGGTACGGAGAAACGTTGAGAAGTCATACCAAACACGTTGGTTGCAAATGCACTACAGTAGGGAGAAACGCTGCCAACGTACCAAGATACACAGCGACTAATAAAATACGCAACTACTAACTTACGGAGAAACGTTATTAGACAAAACTAATTCCGTAAGAACGTGTGTGACGTACGGAAGAACGCCTACCAGACAAACTGAACTATTACAGTGGGACAGTAAATTACGGAGAAACGTAAATGAGACAACTAAAATCGCACTAACGTACGGATAAACATTGAGAAGACAAGACTAATACCGTAGGAACATACTAACGTACAGAGAAACGCTAAGCAGTGTCGACTTACCGTACGAATGTACAAACACACTGAAAACCCTAAAAAGAGCACAACGATGTCGTGCGAACGTGCTAACGTACAAAGAAACGTTGAGAAGGCTAAGCTAATAAATCGACGAACCTACTTACATACCGAGAAATGTTCTGAAGACGTTACGTAGAGAGAAACGCTGGGAAGAGAAACTATTGTACGAACGTAGCAATTAATGGTAAAAAGTCGATAACAGAAGACTAAAGAATTGTGTGAGCCTACTAACGTGTAGACAAATATCATATGAACGCACTAATGGACCTCTCAAGGAAACGAGTGGTGAAACGTTCTGAAGACGGCTAATTTCGTTCGAACGTAGAAATGACGGAGAAAACGTTGCCATCTGAGACAAGAATTAGTAGGGAAAAACGTTGAGAGGACAAAACAAGTATCATACGAACATTATGATATCCTTCTACGGAATAAGTTTTAGTTTCTGCTCACTCAATTTGCTTTTGGGATCCGATCATCAGAAGCAATATTTAGTTTGATTTCCATCCGATGCTTTAGTGCTTTGAAATTTTCACTAGCCAAAATGGCTAGTAAAAGCGCAAAACTTACTGGCCAAGACTGAATTTCTACTAGTCTGTGACTAGTTGGCTACCGTTAGTCTCGAGCCCTGATATGTCTAATATTTAGCCGAGTTAAGTACTGCAAACATGTCTCTCTGTAATCTGAAGAGTGAAGAACTTGAATGTTGACCAGTCTTTCTAACGGTTAAAGATACTAACACGCGGAATACAAAGTACTATGTGCCTTCAGGGCAAATTCCCAGGCACGATGTAGTTCACCCCTCCCATTTCCGTTTGGTCAGATCATGACGAATATCTCAAACAATTAACTTTATATGAGCATGCCATCGTACGGAGAAACGTTGGGAAGACAAGACTAACATTGTACTAACGTTGTAAGGTACGGGGAAACGTAAAAAAGACAAGACTGATACAGCACTCAACTCACGTACGGAAAAACGTCTACACGAGAAGAATCGTAAATTATAAGCGTATGTAAGTGCGGAGAAACATTGAGCAGAAAAAACTAATAATGTTCGAACTTACTAAGGTACGGAGAAACGTTGAGAAGTAATATCAAACACGTTGGTTGCAAATGCACTACAGTACTCTAGGCGGAAACACTGCCCACATACCAAGATACAGAGACTAATAAAATACGCAACTACTAACTTACGGAGAAACGTTTTTAGACTAATTCTAATTCTAACTAATTCCGTAAGAACGTGTGTGACGTACGGAAGGACGCCGAACGGACAAACTGAACTATTACAGCGGGACAATAAATTACGTAGAAACGTAAATGAGACAACTAAAATCGCACTAACGTACGGAAAAAAGTTGAGAAGACAAGATTAATACCGTATGAATATACTAACGTACAGAGAAACGCTAGACAGTGTCGACTTATCGTACGAATGTACTAACACACTGAAAACCTTAGGAAGACCAGAACAATGTCGTGTGAACGTGCCAACGTACGAAGAAACGTTGAGAAGGCTAGACTAATAAATCGACGAAGCTACTTACGTACCGAGAAAATGTTGTGAAGACGTTATGTAAAGAGAAACGCTGACAAGAGAAACTATTGTACGAACGTAGCAATTAATGGTAAAAAGTTGATAAGAGAAGACTAAAGAATTGTGTGAACGTATTAACGTGTGGACAAATATCATTATGAATGCACTAATGGACCTTTTAAGGAAATGTATGGTGAAACGTTCTGAAGACGGCTAATTTCGTTCGAACGTAGTAATGACGGAGAAAACGTTGCCAACTGAGACAAAAATTAGTAGGGAAAAACGCTGAGAGGACAAAAGAAGTATCATAAGAACATTACTTGATGATATCCTTTTACGGAATAAGTTTCAGTTTCTGCTCACCCAATTTGCTTTTGGGATCCGATAATCAGAAGCAGTATTTAGTTTCGTTTCCATGCGGTGCTTTAGTGCTTTGAAATTTTCACTAGCCAAAATGGCTAGTGAAAGCGCAAAACCTACTAGCCAAAACGGAATTTCTACTAGTCTGTGACTAGTTGGCTACCGTTAGTCTCGAGCCCTGATTGCAGAAATGGTTACACTAGTGTTAGGAGAGTTTGTAGCAATCATATTTCCTAGGTCGACGATTTTCTCCGCCACATTCCGAGCAGAGGATGAACTTTTCAGATCATTTGTTCCGACATGGAGGATTATCGCCTTCGGTTTTGTAGCCAAGCTTGGTTGCAGATAATGCTCCATGTCTGTGGTTGTAGCACCAGGGAAACTTCTCACAGTTACGCGCCGTTTAGCTGCCCGACTTAATAAGTCCTTACGTAAACCTTTGACAATCGAATCTCCAACAATGATTGTGCCTTCATTGGGTTTGACACCCTGACCCTGTTTAGGACAAAAAGAAGCCCTAAAATACCTACCCTATGTAGGACAACACCCTCCATTTTAGGTCCTGTTTAAGAAAAAGTGATAAAATACACACTCACTTGTTTTACACAATTTAAAGTGTTTCAAAGAGCAGCAAACATCCCAGATCTGGGATTGCTAAATACTGTATGACAATTGTACTGACCATACCCTGTTTAGGACAAGTTCAAACCCTGTTTAGGACAGCGAGGCCAGAAACCATACCTTGTCCAGCGGCACATCCCTGTATAGGCCATGTAAGGGAGTACCCCCTGGGGTCTGGGTGGAGTGGGTATGGCTTGGAAAGTACCACGAAATTGCCTGATGTCGCACTGGAAATACAACTGAGGAATCAGAGAATCGAATAATTAGGGGAAGTTTAGGTGCTGAAGAGAACCCATTGGCCAAGGAAGGAGATGTACACTAGACTACATGTTTTGTAAGAAGATCCCCTTCATAACTCCCCTCATAAAATTCCAGTGAAACTTCACACTTTCCATTGAAAATTTTGCGTTTTGGGATCCCCTAACCTCGGAATTTCCAATAGACTTTCTTGGGGTGGATATGGATATTTTCTGGAAATGCACATTTCTCATGCTGGACCCCCCCCCCCCCCCCCCCCCCCACCCACCCCAGTTAAGTGCAACATGCTTAACCAGACAATATCCCTTGCAGACGTGATGAGTTTTCATTTATTGACAAATATTACATGGGTAAGGATATGGAACTGCGCATTGCTAATCTAAATTGTCCACTACCTACTTCCACCTGGATTTGCAACTCAGTGGATAGAGCATCAGTGATCAAAACCAGTGATTGTGGGTTCATATCCCACCCAAGGGATATGAACCCGAGCTTGATGCAACTTGGCAATGAGCTTGATGCAACTTGGCTATGATTTGGGGGAAATTACAGGAATTAGCACACTTGTGTCACAGAGAAATCAAAATGAAATTGCCTCTAGTTTACACTAGTACTTGTGACAAAAGTTGCATTGGAGAGCACAGCAAAAATTGCGTCATAAATCGTGTGTGTAAATGGGCCTTTATTGTTTGGATTGCACATAACTGAATATAGTTATATTCTGTATTTTGTTATCATAATTGCAGCTGATGAACTTGATAGCTATATGTACCAGACAGTTGGTCACAATGCCATTGACTTGTATGCACAAGCAATGGACTTGCCGTTATATCGTGGAATGATTGAGGGCTCATCAGTTTCTCAAGGCAAAGTGTACACAGAATCTCAAGAAGATGAAGTTGAAGACCTGTACAAGCTTCTAAAGAAGATAAAAGTAGTGTATAAGTTTTCCTCTTCTAACAAGTTATTTAAAGTGCTACTATGATCAAAAATATGAATTTTTTGTTCTCTCCATATTTCGAAAATATAAGTACATATTACTCACCGTACAAAGTTTAAAGTCGAAATTCGTACGGGAAGTCAGATTATTTTAACTGTAATTTTCGAATTCGGCTTGCCGCCATTACTCAATTCAAAAATGACCGGGACGAGTTGGGCCGAGTTGGCCCAGAGAGGAAGTGACGTAGAAGTCTCAACACAACAAAACTAACGTGGCTACTTTCTTATGCATTCGGAGAGGTGTGAGGGTTCGCAAGATTCACTTCTTCGATTTTGAGCTGCACTATGCGTGGTCGGCGCTCTGTTGTTGAAGATTACGGCAAAGAAAGCATCGATGAATCGGAAATTTCCATCCACAGTTCATTAACGAGTGGGTACGTTTATTTTAAGCGGAAAAGCTTGGTTTGTGTGCACCGGAAGGACTTCAATGCTGTTGGACACTATTTGCTCTGTGTATTTTACGGCTGAATGATTTACTCAAGCATTTTATGAGAAAGGTACAAGGAAATATTTGAAACCAGGATCAGTTCCAGTCATCAGGAAGAAAAACATCAGCTGATATCTGAGCGGGATTGTCGAATGGTGGGCGAATATTTATTTGCCGTTTGTGCTAACATCACATGTACGGTAAGATACACATTTCCTGTCATACCTAAGAGATACTTCGCTTGGTTGTCTTGTGCATATACATGTATAAGTCCCAACAGATTTCGGCTTAACTGCATAATATGTGCCCCTTCGCATGAACTCACCTGATGAACTATTTTCTGTGTCGCCGCCAAGCCGGCTCCGCAATGCGCAGAATTTATTTTTATTTAACTTGGCTACATGGTACGTGGTAGCAAAACATTACCGTGTATTCTGTGTACTATTGATGTTCCCCACTTAAACTTCCGCTAAAAGAATATTATTTGAAGTTCCTATAAACTAGTGGACCATAACAGAACATCACCGTGCATTCCTCGTTCTACAAATGAAAACATTACACGAAATTTCTTTGAATTACTCGGCCACATACATGTATAACGTGAAAATATAAACAACCGAGCTTAATCGACCATAGCAAACCTTACTGTGTATTGCTTGTTCTTTTTACTGCATAGCCAGCTCCTAACATCCCTCGTACATTTCAATTTATCTCTCTCCGCGTACAGCGTAGGCAACTTCAATTAATTTCTCTTGGCGTACGGCGTAGTCTACATGCAGACTACGTACGGCGTAGCGAGCTCCCAAAGTCGTACATAATTAGCTATAATTTCAAGAGCCTTTCACCGCGTTCGGAGGAGCCACTTCTCCGATCTCTCAGTAATGCTTTCGATGTGACGGCGTATTCCACAGTTTATGCCTAGACTTCTGATGGTAAATCAGAGTTTATCTCTATTAAATCGCATTTTCATGTTTACTAGGTAGTAAGATTGCCGTGTTCGCACAATTACACGGGCGATTCGCGACATCGCTTCGTTGACGTGAATTTATTTTCCTCGACCTTTTGTCTCATCCATAAAATTCTGAATGTATGTTAGGCTCAGGGCTCTATATTTATTCAAAAAACTTTCATGTAGCGTTATGTGGGCTTTTCTTTTAGAAGGGAGCTTATTATTATAGGATTTATTATCTTAAGGTCTAAAATTTTTCTAACTACAATTCAGGATACTGCAACAAATCTGTGAACATAACAACAACAAATTCAACGCGTATCGACAAGAAAAAAAAAGCAAGAGTAAGAAACAGCTGACGGACCCCAACACTACAGACGTGTGAAACAGTTAAATTTGTTGTATTATCGGAAGGATTTCAGTGTTTGTGATTTGGGATAACTGGGATATTTGTTCGGCTTCTTGATCAATTCTTGCATTGTGAGACGGCTTCCTCTTCGGTAGCGAGAGGCTCTAAACTGTCATTGTATGGCGCGACTTCTGCGAGTTCGCCGACTTCGCCAAAAAAAAATTGTTCTAAATCGCTCTCAAGAGAACTGGACAACAAATTCGACGGAAAGCACATCCATATAATGCAATGTTTGGCTCTCTATTTTCGACTCTTCATCACACTCTTCTCTGGCCTTTGTTGTGGCAATGGTTGAGACTTCTACGTCACGAGCATAATTCACGTGGTTAGAGATAAGACCGCTTCCATGAAATTCGCGGGCTTCTCTTTCACGAACCGAGTAATGGCGGACGGGTTTAATGTGGTTTTCGGACATATATTCCTGGGCCGTGTAAACATATATCGATCTAATTTATCGCTTTTCATATAATATGGCATCTATTGAACGGTTTGAAACTAAAAAAAGGTGAAAACAAAACAAGAGATTTTCATCGTAGTAGCACTTTAAGGACGGTGCCTCCTACTAGCGATGTATTTTGCAAAAGTTATAACTACGGGGAAAGAGTAGATCTTATCTAGGGTTCTTGGAATCCAAAACAAAAAATGTGGGTAACCACGCATTTTTCAGAGATAATCTAGCAACCATACATGTAATTCTAAAAAAGCGTTAAAATACAAAGAATGTATGGCACTTTCTTTCTAAATTTAAGCTCAATTATCTCTGAAAAATTTGTGGTTACCCCCCATTTTCTTTTTGGATTCTGATAGCCTTTGCTAAGATCTGCCTTTTCCACATATAGTCATAAACCGCGCAAAAATGTTGTTGTATTAGTGGGCAAGTTCCTTAAGAAACCTGAATGTCCTGAGATGCGCAGAATGTATACGCAGTAACAAAAGGAGGCACCATCCTTGAGAGATAGCATTGTAATTGGTTTTCAATTAGAGCTTAAACTATTATAGAAACATCATTCTTATTGTGAGTTGCACAAGAACTCTTCCTTTGTCTTGTATTTTATATCAAAGGAAGATATCATGTTTGATGCAGTTTCAGTTGGAGCAATTTTGTCAGACTACCAGAGACTCAGAGTGGAGAATGTGTAAGCTGATGATTTAATTTGTACCCTTATCACACAATGTTTATTACAACCAGAATCAGCTATTAATAACGATACCATGTCAATTTGTAGAGGGTCATTAGGGGTGGGGCAGGTTCAGTGTTCAATCTAGGCCGCGTCTTTGCGTCATTGACGCAGTGAATTATATCCTGACGCAAAAAAAAAAAGTTACCTCACATAGAAGTACTTACAAAGTAGCGGGCATTTCGCAGTAAATAAAGTAAAAAAAGTGCGCTTACGAGTACTTCTTGTGTCAGGCATTCCACACGATTCTGAGAGAGACTAGAGCCCGCATTTCGATGTTTTGCAACTGTTGCTTGGGCCATCGATGTTTTTCACGGTTCGGTTGTTCTTCTTTGTAAAATTAACATGAAACGACAACAAAAGCTAACATTTTTTATCGCAAAGAGAATGGCCATTGAACCTCCTGAGAACGATGAAGAAGGACCGGAGAAGGATGGTGAAAGATCGGATGAGAGTTCAATAAGTATCACTACAAGTCAACTTCATGAGCCAACAGCTTCAGCAACTACCACAACTGTTTATGACCCAGACCATTTTTAAAATGACCCAATCTAACATGACATGTGGGACATATGACCCACTTTGACTTATTTCTAGATTGAACACTGTAGGTTATTATTTTAAAGTTTGTTGTAGTCATGGAATAGTCAGTGGTTTTGGGGACTGGTCACTCATTTCTTATGCACAATAATTGGTTTGCAGCTTTCATGTCTTTTTCTGTATTCATTCCTTTCTGCACAAAAAGTACAAGGTGGTAGTTTCAGGTTCAGATTTGATATGCCTTAGTTTCTCACAATGCAGCCTTCTCGGGAATTGATTCCGAATCATCAGCACAGATGCCTTACCGATTTGATTTCCTCGAGGACCTGCGACCAGATTTCCTCGTTTCCATACTGAGTGCGAAAAGAAAACATTCAAACTCAGCAACAGTTGTCTGTTGAGTTTATGATTTTTTTGGCACTATTCCAGCAAATTCATAAAGAAGTCCTCTATGGATAGTGAAGATTTGTTACCTTGCATGGGGCAGAATTCAAAATTCTGCAGTAAACATGGCTCTGTCATGTTGAATTTTTTTTACCTTTCCTTAAAGATAGGTCAAAGTTAGTTCCAAAAAGTTCGTTTTTCTTTTTTGAAGGTGTTCCAGATTAGGAATATCTTCATTGGCTTACCTATGGAGACGAGATCAACAAGAGTTACTCAGTGAAATGATTTCTTCTAGAATTGAAGCTGTTTTGATAAAAGTGGCTGCAATGGGTAAGCAAACCTTAATTTCCTTATTTTGTTTTAATCCACATGAGCAATTTTGTAAGTAATGTAAGTGCAAACAAAAAACCTGTGGTTTATCAAAGATGGCCCTTACAAGCTGGAGTTAATTTGTGAGCCACTAGAATTGAACCTGTAAATTCTCCTACAGCCCTCATATTTTCAGTAATAAAAATTCCATGCATTTTATAAAATTACCTTAACTGTATCCCCTCCAGTTTACGTTACTACTCGTGGAAAGGCGGTCCCCAACTATTTGACTCAGTTGATGGGTAGCTTGTTTTCAGTGCCAAATATTTTGATTAGACAAAATTAACCCATTGTCAATTCTAGCATGTTTGTTCCCTCTTTATAATTATGACTTAGATTTCAAATGCTTGGATTGA
The DNA here is from genome assembly GCA_964030785.1 of Siderastrea siderea. NCBI lineage: Eukaryota > Metazoa > Cnidaria > Anthozoa > Scleractinia > Rhizangiidae > Siderastrea > Siderastrea siderea. The sequence goes on from OZ034979.1 coordinate 7,895,124, forward strand.
AATAATTAGTCTGAAACCACATTGAATCATGCCATATAATTTAAAAAAATTATTTCTGTTAATCTCCAGTTACTTCGAACAAACCTACTACAATAAAATTCCTTTTCATATCATCTCTAACACACCGATCAATCGTCAGTTACATAAACCATCCCGTGTTCCCAAGAATACCACGGTCAAAGTATCTCTCTTTTTTTTTTCACCCAGCACGGAAGGGGAGGAGTTGGGTAAAAATCATCCATGACCTTCAAGAACCTACCAGGGCAAAAAGAATTACAATAATATTTTATTGGTAATACTATAGATGGCCTCACTGTGTGGGCCATCTAATGACAGGTTTGAGAGCATTTGGATTGACAGTGTGGATAGTGGTTTGTTTATCCAAGGAAACAGCATATGTGAAGATGTTAACACCAGGCTTGAACCATAGGAGCCCACACACACTGTCTAACTGTTTGCATTTTTTATTTAAATATGTAAACACTTACATAGTTCATGTGGAGTCCCCTATAAAACCTGCATCCCTATAAGGAAACATAATATGTGAAGATGTTAATACCAGGCTTGAACCATAGGAGCCCACACAAACTGTGTAACTGTTTGCATTTTTTATTTAAATATGTAAACACTTACATAGTTCATGTGGAGTCCCCTATAAAACCTGCATCCCTATAAGGAAACATAATACGTGAAGATGTTAATACCAGGCTTGAACCATAGGAGTCCACGCAAACTGTGTAACTGTTTGTATTTTTTATTTAAATGTACAAACACTTACATAGTTCATGTGGAGTCCCCTATAAAACCTGCATCCCTATAAGGAAAGAGCATGATATGAAGATGTTAATACCAGGCTTTAACTGCAGGAGTCCACACAAACAGTGTAACTGTTTGTATTTTTATTTGAAATATACAAGCACCGTTACATTGTCCGTGTGGACTCCCCTACAAACACCTGCATCCCTATAATAGTAAGACTGTACCATTGAAATAAAGAAGGTAGCACTCATTAGCTGTAAAGCTAACAAACTTATGGCCCTTAGTATGTTAGATTACAAAGTCTAAAAATAAATTAAGAACAACACAAAAATTGGAATAGCTATACAGGGCATCTGACAGGATGCAGTGGTGCGGATCCGCATAATTCTTTAACGTCTGCGTCTTCCGCATTTTCTGAGCATTGTTTCCACATAAAACAGAAAAATTTGCCTAATAGTTTTTTATTTTATTTTTTTATTTTATTTAAACAATATTTAGACAGAGGTGCCCAGTTCAGCGAGGCTGGTTTGAATGGGGCTCTGTTTAACATAAATTTACTTACAAATAACATTTTACAAAATATTGAATTTCAGATTACAAAAGTATTAACATAGTAACAATTACTGTAAGCGATGGGGGTAAATTCAGCTAGATTTAAAAAGCTTTTTGAGGCCAGACTTAAACCTTGTTAATTCCTGAACCCTCCTCAGTTTCAACGGGAGGCTGTTCCATATTTTAGTTCCGCTAACCCTGAAGGAGCCCTGATACTTAGATGTTTTTGCAAAAGGCAGATGCAGCAAATCTCTATGGCGCGTATTATAATCATGAAATTCGCGTGAATGGTGACATTCCTTAAGCAGATAGGGTGGAGCCAAGTTATGTAAACATTTAAAAACTAGCATGCATTTCAGATAATCCCGGCGGGACTGGAGTGAGGGCCAACTAAATACCTGCGCAACCTGTGGGTGAGAGACTATACTGGGGATAAAGCAGCTGCTTTTCATCCTCACAAACATAAAAGCATAAATTATTTTGAAGCAGTTTTCCTCCTAAACATCGACGAAAACACACCGCTTCGTTCACGAACAATTTTTAACCTCCAGGCGTTCCAGGCGTCTTTTGGCGATGAGCCTGGGTACTAGTTTTATTCTTACACTGATTTCTGTTGAACGAAAAGCATTGACATTTCAGCGAATAACAGTAATTGATAAGAAACTGCATTTGACTAGTACCGGTACTTGCGTGAGGAAACTTAAACATGTTGTCTTCTTTTGCTCGTTCGTTGTCTCAAAGAATCATCTTGTGGTTTAAGCTTATAGTAAGGATAAATTTAAAGAGACAAAGAAGAAGAAGGAACCTCACTAAGCAGTTTACATAACAGAAAAAAACAGTGGAAAGACACAATTATCAATGTTATAAATTGTTTAAATTTCCATATAATCCAGCGTGTTTTCTGTGTAATCAACATATTTTCCCGCATAATATGCCTGAAAATTCCTGCATAATTTTTGATTTTTTTCTGCACCCTATCAGATGGCCTGGCTATAGACAAATTACATCATATTAATGTTAAAATGGAACAATGATTGCTGATCCTTAAAAAAAAGAATTTCTTATATTTGATCTGAAACTGGAAAGAGAGTCCCTACATCTTAGTTTGATGGGTAAACGGTTCCAAAGTTAACGATATAAATTTATAGGTACTCAGGGTCTCCACACAATTTTGTCACACAATTTTGTGTGGGTGACCTGTTCTTCCACCAACTTTCAGATCAACTTAGACATTGTTTGTTGAATTAATTTACATTCTAATATTATTAATAATATTTTCTTCTTGAAATGAAAAACTGCCATGAGCCAACTTTCCCTTACTACCAACAATCTTGTGATGGACAACCATGCTTCTGTACCTGTAAAACTCTTACTAAATTACATATTGTCGTCATTTCTGTATTCCTTTTTAGACTTAAGTCCAAATAGTCACCTAGGCTTGTCAATATCAGAAGTTTATCCCCTAATGTGCAAGCTGGTAAGAGAAAGACAGAATAGCCTAAACCTACTGTGTGGCATGAAATTTTCTCAGGTTTTACATGTTGTAAGTTGTGTAGTTTTTTAGTGATTCTGAAAAAAACAAAAGATGCTCTGTAGATTTAACAATGTGGAATCAGTTCCAGACTTTGACAGTAAAAAATCTTCAAAACAAACTGAACTCAACCTGAGGTCAAGTTCAGTTGACATGAATTAGCATTTATTACTTGTCATTCAAAATATGTTAGCACCACTGAAGTAGAAATTAGAATATACTACATTTCATTTTGCTGAACAAGCTGATTCAGAAATAAAAATTCTAAAAGTATCTACCAGGTGGAACTAACTGTTGAGCAACTGGAATATGTTGTCATGTAGTTGTTGCATTAACTGAAAAGTTGCGTGCGCCAGTTGTCTTCAGGAGCTATCATAGTCACTAAATTATGATGAAAATCAACCCCTTATCATTCGATCATTGTTAATGTTTTGAACTTTTGCAGAACCACAGATATGGGTCAAATGTTTGTGGAGAGGGTGGAGAATATGAAACTTTCACTTTGGATTGTCCTTTGTTCAAGAAAAAAATCATCATGTAAGTAGTCTTGATTCTTTCCGAGGGAAGAACATTGTGTGAACAAATCATTGCCATTATGACCCTTTAAGCCTTGATATAAAAATGCATTTTCTCGTCACTGTTCTCCATAAATTTCTTATGGACCTGGTAAGGAGAATTTGTCCAAAAAAACTAGACATCTTATCCTTGGTGATCACTTTCTTTAATCTCGTCTCTTGAATGTTTGAACAAGAAGTGATAATGTAAACAGAAATTTCATTTTCATCACTGTTAGGGCTCAAAGGGTTAAGCTGCTGTGTTAGGTTTTAAATTCAATTGCATTTTGCACGATTTTATTTTGCGTATTAGTTCTAAATTTGTATTTAGCTAAATTCAACACATAGCAGGGTTTGTATGGATCCTGGAAATCCTGGGAAGTCCTGGAATTTTATTCTGGCATTTTGCAGGACTGGAAAATCCTGGAAAATTAGTGCAGGTCATATGATACACGCTATGGGCACCAATGTTCCCTCTTTTTTCCTTACAAGCATACTTAGTGTTTTTGCATACTAACATTGTTGTTGGCCTTGTTTTTTTGAATTAAGATTAGCATTGTTAACAGTAAACACATTTTTTTACTACACTCTCTGATCACTTTGTTTTTTACACTAACCAGGCACTTTTTAAATTTTATTTTGATTAGTCAGTAAAATGAGATACAAGGAAGGATGACACCGAAAAGACAACGCCGTACTCTCCATACCAACATACTAACGCCAAAAGAAAACTTAAATACCAGAACACTGTGTGCTATTCGTCTTTTAATGCCATTTTATTTTGATTGTTTTGCTGAGATACTAACATCCTAAGAGGAAAAAGGGATACTAATGTTCCGAGAACAATGCGTACTAGGCTTACTAGGTGACTTGCGAAAACTAACGTTCGGAGACTAAGCATAGTAACACACTATAAAAGAATACTCACATACCGAGAAGACTGCCATACTAAGCCTACGAAAGCCGGGTATAATGCAGGTCCTGGAAAGTCCTGGAAATCGACACACTCTCGTAAAATGTTTTCTTTAAAAGCATTCGTCTGCAGTATTATTTTTTGATTTCTATTTCATAAGGGTTTATTGCTTCAATTATTGTGCATTTGGGCGACCTAACTGAGTCCTGGAGAAGTCCTGGAAAATTGTTTCTGAAAAAGGGTACGAAACCCTGCATAGGGTTTTCAGGCTCTGGACATTTTGGCTGCTTACTGCTAGTCATGTTGATTTTGAACCCAACTAACTATGCTGTAAGACAAACAACAATACTTTTTATTATTATTCTTGTATGTAATAGTGTGATCAACAAAAACCTTTTTCGTGGCATGTTAAAATGTCTTGGCAGAGATGAAAGTGAAGTAGTCATTCATTCTGATGATGCATTTGCTCCTGTTGGTTTCCTTCGCTTCAAGAAAATGCATTTACAGGACAAGGAGCAGGTACAGAGCATGATTGATATCTTTTAACCCTTTAAGCCCCAATAGTGACGAGCATCTAATTTCTCCTTACAATATCCCTACTTGATCAAACATACAGGTCATATGAATAAAGGGAATGATCACCAAACATGAAATGTCTTGATGTTTGTGCAAATTCTCCCAACTAGTACCATAAGAAATATATGGAGAACAGTAAGGAGAATATGCATGTTGATATTGGGGCTTAAAGCGTTAATACTTCCAATGTTCTCCAGTTTTCCTACTTGAACAATCAAGCGCATTGTAAGAAAAAAGGAGCTGATCACCCAACATTAAATGTCTTGATGATTAAGCAAATTCTCCCAACTAGTACCATAAGAAATATATGCAAATAATGAAGAGAACATGAGTCTTGATATTGGTGCTCAAACCAAGGGGAGGAAGTTCTAAATAAATTCAATTTACAGTCTTCGGGTATGTAGCTCCTGAGATCTGTATGCCTCAGTGGTTGGTGGGTATCTATGTTGCACTGTCCATCCCCTGTTGTGGGTTTATATTTAAATGCAGCTGAGATATGTATGTTCCTCATTTCTTGGCCAGCTCAGAGTGTCTTCAAAATCACAGAGTTGTTTGGTGGTTGATAGGCATCTAGGTTGCACTGTCCAGCTCCTTTTATACCATGGGGTTATCTTCCAATGCAGCTGATAATCTCGTTCCCAGATCTCGGTGGTGGGCGAAGCCGAAGGCGAGATGTGGTCAAGTAAGAAAATTCGATTTTTTTGATTGGCTGTTTCAAAACATGGCTGTCACAGCGCTAAAATTTGAACGTGCGTTGCGAGGCTTTTCAGGGCCTCTAGGGAATTCAATGTCTGTTTTTATGCAAATTAGACATTGTGCACGCAATCATAATAATTTATATGCATTCTTGGGACATTTCGTTGTTTACAGTCGGCCTCAAGAGTCAAGAAGATTTCTTCTCAGTTCTTCATAGCATTATAAAGCTATTTCTAATGAATAACGATGTTCCGCCTTAAGAATCTGCCGTAAGAATATTTACGTGACCCGATCAAATTTGCATAAAACCTAGACATGTCTAGTCATTGCATGTAGCCGCCGAATGAACACTTAATCAAATAAAATATTATTTACCCGAACTGAGCTTTGATGATTGCCTTCTGCTTTATTCTTTAGTAAAATACTTTGCTAGATATCATTCCAGGAAAGACAAGATTGGTTAAGCATTCGTTATTCATTTGGTTAAGCGTTGGTTATTCATTTGATTGCCATTTTCTTAGAATTGTCTCGGGCGTGCGCTATTGACTTGCCTGCCACATTCCTGACAGGCAATCACGTGGTACAAATCGGATTTGACCAGATCTCGCCTTCGGCTTCGCCCACCCGCAAGATCTGGGAACGAGATTATGCAGCTGAAATATTTTCCTCATTTCTAGGCCAGCTCTGCCTCAGAGTGTCTTCAAAATCACAGTTGTTTGGTGGTTGGTAGGCATCTAGCTAGGATGCACTGTCTAGTCATTTTTGTCATGGGGTCATATTTAAATACAGCTGAAATATGTACATCTTGTAGGTCAGCACAGAGTATCTTCAAAAGCACAGTTCTTTGGAGCCATTTGACAAGGTGCAGATACAGGTACTTTGTACATGTAAACGTGGATTGAAAAAACAACAATAACAACAACAAATGTAGCCTCCTACACAGGCCTTATCTTTAGCTTGTCATGTACTTTACACCAACATTCGTTCATTGGAGAGGAGTATGTGACAAACCAAAAGGTCTTTGCAGGAGTCTACAACAAATCCTTACTCTCCTAATAGAACCTTTGCCAAAATGTGGTGTGACATTAACACACTGCATCTATTCCTAACCCAGGGACAAGACTAGGCATAGTCAATGTCTATTAAGCCTTATTTCAGTATAATCTAGACCTGATAAGGCTCAATCTGCTCTCTGAGTTTGGGTCAGTTTTTACTTTGTAGTCTTCAGGGTGTAAATATTGAACTCTGTCCAAAATGCCAGCCAAGGCAATGAAATTTAAACAGCACAAATCTATATACCAACACCAGAAAGGGCACCTTTTCTTTTGTATTCTATGAAATGGGTCCTTTGCATGACGTCATCTCATGGTACAAAATCTGCTATGCTAGATGGCAAGTGGCACAGTGAGACATCGAAAAACGTTGAAATTAACAAGTGAGTGGCTGACATCTTTTTATTATTTATGCCCCCTGGACCATTTGCCATCTAGCATGGTGGGCTTTCCATCGTGTGGCCACGTTATGCAAAGGGTCTATTCAGATGTTGATTCAGTTGAGAAAATATAAATTGGCAAATGTGTACTTGATACATGTGTGACTAAGGGTGTAGGCTGTGTGCTCAGTCACACAAAATTCTGCAATATTCAATGGGAAAAAATAAAAATGAGAACTAAAAGTAATATTTTTCTTTACTAAGCCAGATAACGTAATCAACACTGAGAGAAAAGCTGCTGTGAGGCCACAGAGAATAACAATCCCTTTTAGTGCAAGACAAGAAGAATGCGATAAAGGTGAGAACTGTAGGCACTTTAACAACTGATAACAACTGTTTGTGATCAGTGCCTTTGTCAAATTGCATTGCGTCTGAGATGCAATAATGGGATTCCAAGCATCTCTCACAAGCATGAGAGATGGCAGTTCAGCATGCGCAGGGCATTCGCATCCTGTGTCTCCCGCTAGGATGTTGACCAATGTCCTGTGCTGCTCCCACTCAATGCAGCTCCACACGTTAACTGGAGTTAACCACTTACCCACCACGTGTAGGCAGGTTGAAAACCCGGACCAGATCAACTCGGGTCACTTGATCTGGATCGGATCGACTTGTATCAACCTGGATAAACCGATCCGAGTTGATCCGGTCCGAGTTTTGTACCTGCCTACCATGTGTGGGCTCTAAGTGCACTAATTCTACAGTTCGTTAGCACTGGATTATGGTCTCATGGAAAACTTGTATGGAAGTAACACTCCAATTGCTCACAGGTTTTTTGAAAATGGACTGTCAACAAATCCCACAACAAATTACCACCACATGCTATGTATAAGATGAGAGGCAATGTACAAAGCACTTGTGTGCACAGGTGTACAAAATGTTGAAGGACATTTGACATTCAGCATTCTGTAAAATCAATCAATCAATTGATCGATTGAACAATCAATCAATCAAACAATCAATCAATCAATCAATCAATCAATCAATCAAACAATCATTTTTTATTTGCTCCCATACTGAAAATACCCTTACTGAATACAAAACATCATAATTTTGTTGTACAAAATCACCTAGACTTGCTCCAAGTCGACCTCTCATAAGTCCCTTGATCATTGATCGAGTAGTGTCTAAAGCGAGCTTTAATGAGGTCGCGCAGCGACCGAACGAGCGACGAAGTCGCGAGAGGTCAACTAGTTTTGCCTGAACAGATTTGAATCATATTATAAATTCACGCACGAAAAAACGATTGACATATGCTGCCTTGGGAGTGGTGTCAACTATCAGACACGTTACGTCATGCAAAACTCTCACTCTCTTATTGGTCAATTGTCATTACGTCACCGGTGGAATTTTCGACCAGTGAATTTGGCACCAAACAGGTATGAAAAGTCCTTTAAAATGGCCCAACCAACCGGAAAAAAAAATTAAAGGACTTTGAGAAAGTCTAAAAATCATCCAGATGTTGCAGTAAGTGGCATTTGTTGTAATGAGTCATAAACCTAAAAACTCTTTTTTTTTCAGATGATATTTTTTACAGCAGGTGTGGTGATTATATCTGGATTTGTGGGATTTATGGCCATTGCACTGTTGGAAGGAAAACACTGTCAATTGAAGATATCACAAGAAATGTCTTACAGACTTTGACAGGTAAGTATAGTTCCGTAACTAGGTTGCAAAATGGGTCCTGAATGCAATCTCTATCCCACCACAAAATTAAGACAATATTGAGAGTGAATATATGAAATAAGTGTTTAATTAATATGTGAACTGCAGATGAAATAAGAAATGATGATGACCCTCACAGTTAAATATATACATGTAGAGGATATTACACGGCGGCGTGAAGATATGAATTTTATTTTTGAGTGGTAAATATTGTTTTTTACCACTCGAAAATAAAATTCATATCATCAAGCTGCTGTGTAATTTTCTTTGTATTTATAGACAAGAGTGTTCTTGCACAAATGACAGTGTAAAAGCGGGAAATGACGTCATAGATGTCCTCACTAGTGAGGATATGGAAAATATGCCACTCGAGTCCCGGATGTAGTTTCGTATGAACTTTACGAGTGGTCTATTTTCCACTAAAACACTCTTGTCTATATAATGAATCAACTTAAGCAGTCGTCAAAAGAACATACTACAGTGCAGTGCTGCACCAGTAGCAAGAGGTCTTGGGTTCGAATCCTGCTCAAGCCTGAATTTTTCAGGTTGTTCTTTTATATCAACTGCTTAAGTTGACATCTTTAACTGTGAGGGCCATCATCATTTCTGAAGATAATAATTGTTATCTGTTGTTCGAAAAAGTTCTAGCTCTCTTTAAATCAGTACTGTTATCCCATAAGTGTAGAGAGATTGTAATTAAGGTTTTTCAGTCCCAACAGTGCCTACAAATTCCAAAATTAAAAGTCAGTCTCATTGGAAAACAAACTCTACTTCCTCAGGAAAGTTCTGCTCAGTAGCTTTATTTGACAGGTAACATTTACAGACTCAACATTTACATTTACAACCACCTTGTACAGTCAGCTCTCGCCTTACAGACAGCTCGCTATTACGGACACCCTGTTATTACAGACAGCAGCTGAAGTCCTGGAGAATAAGAAATTACTGAAAAGAACTCCCGCTATTACGGGCTTTCTCTATTACGGACACCAAATCTTGGTCCCGATGGTGTCCATTATAATGACAGTTGACTGTACAGTGTGAAAAACAGCAACACAGAAAAGTACTGCTAAAATTAGCTTTCATTTGATCGGTCACTTTTTAGGATTTAATCCTAAGACTTAAAAATTAGAGCCACCTTGTACAGCATAATAAACAGCGTAAGTGCTGCTCAGTATCTTTCATTTGAATTGTCTCACTTATGGATTTCAACCACGGACTTAAAAGTTATAACCACCTTGTACAACATAATGAACAGTATTGTAGGAAAGTACTCTTCAGAAGCTTTCATTTGACTGATCACATTTTTAAAAGTAGTATTTCATGCACAGACTCGAAAGTTAGAACCACCTTGTACAGGTTAATAAACAGTACCAAAGGAAAGTACTGCTCACTGGCTTTCACTAAAATGGCAGTAGTAATTATACTTTATTAACTACTCTGAAAAAGGTCTCACTTGGTCATGATTTTTTAAATGATTTTTTGCATGGACTTTGATGCTAGATTGGTGTTACATGATTTTAGGTCTTACTCTAGAAGTAAAAATGTTACCTGTTAACAGTTATGCAATATTTATTAAATATTAATTATTATTATTATTATTATTGCTTTTGTTATTAATCTGATAGTCTCATGTCAGTACTCTTAGGAAACTAACCTTCCACTGTTTTCTAACACCTCTTTGTCTTTTTTCTGTTTTTCTTAGAGACACTGACTAGTTTGAAGGCGAGCTTGAATAATGGCATGATGGTTCATCTATTTGTAAAGAACATGGCTGACTTTGCTAAAGTCAACTCGGTTTACAAGAGCTTTTTAACAGTTAACCCTCCTGCAAGGTACTTTGTCAGGGAATTTACACTCTCTGCATGAACCTCTTAACCCTTTAAACCCCAGTGTCAGCATATCAATTCTCCTAACTGGTTGCCATACATTTGTTGTAGTGCTAATAGGGAGAAGTTGTTCAAATATCAATAGAGTTCATCCCTGGTGATCATTTCCTTAATTGTCAACACCCGTGCACTTTAGTTAATTGTGCATTGATATTACAAGGAGAGATTTGATACTGATCACTGTTTGGGCTTAAAGGGTTAACTGGTCTGGGGTAGGATGGGAGGGAAGGTCTTGGTCTAATCTAGTAACATGTAGATGCAAAGGAATTGAGGGGGGGGGGGGTGGCAGTTTTGCTCTGTGGTATTTCTTTGTTAATACTTTTCCCCCATGTATTTCAGTATGTTTTTGAGTGTAGATTTTGCCAGTAGGTTTCTTTAGGGTGTAAAATAATTCTTTTTCACACTTCCCCTCCAAGATCTCCCCCTTGCCTTCCCTCGGGTTAGTTTTCAAAGCTTAAAAAGTGCTCCTAATGTTGGTGAATACTCCTACTCCTGGTAGGATTGTACATCCAGGGTATTGAGTTAATAACCAAGCCAAGGAAACAACCTTAAGTTTGGGGGTGAGATATCGGTCCCAGTTTCAGGTCATTAAATCATGAAGGAAACAGTGACTATGCTTGTGACCAGTTCTTCTTGTAGCAAAACAGTTTGGACATCTTCTGATCAGTGTGCAGGTTACAGGTTCTTATTTGCTCCTTTACTTATGAGCTGTCTACTTTTTGACAGATGTGCACTTCTGATCTCTTGTGTAGCACTTGCTACATTTAGCTGCAAAAGTACTTTAGAAACTGCTACATGCAGGTGCAAATTCACCCCCCCCCCCCTCAGAGCCACTCCTCCCCCTTTCAATGTTGCTTTGCTACCTAGATCATGTCTTGGTAGCACTCAAGGGAATTTGCAGCTGCTCTTTGGGTTGGGGCAATATTGACTATGCCAAGTAGGTTTTTGGATAACAGTGCCTCAACAATTTTGTGGCTAATTGTAGTTCAACCAGTTACTTACATTATAAGAAAGCTAACTTCTGTTAGAAACTTAATGAGAACTGTGAGCTTATTGGATCAATTCCCAGTTACGAGAAATGTCAACAGAAAAGTGTGGCAGGTGAGAAAGGATGGGACACTGTTAAACCCTTTGCATAATTCTATTTTACAGTAAACCAGTAAATGAATCAGCAAAATCAGTACATACAGCCGTAATACTTGTGTGAGTTGTCTTCAGGTGATTTTTTTTTAACTTCGTTATCTTGTTTGACAGGGCCTGTATTCAACTCAACTTGCCTGACAGCATTGCCATGCAGGTCGATTGTCTTCTTCATTGTCCTCAAAGCACTGATACTTCAGTAAGGGAAGCTATGCACGTTCAGAGTATTTCTCACTGGGCTCCTGCAAATATTGGCCCTTACAGTCAAGCAACAAAGGTACATAATTTTTTTTTGGGGGGGGGGGGTTTGGAGGGAATGTGGATAGGGGGGCTCAGTTCTAACTTTCTGCTTGTTACACCCCACCCCCTCTCTTTCTCTGTAGACGCTTCTGCCTCACTGTGCTTTTCTCAAAGTAGTTACAAGCTGTTGTCAGTATTTAGCGAGTATTTCAAGACACAAGGGAAAAACTTCACCAACTTTTTTAAAGATAATTGTGGATTTGTCAACCGAGCTGATAAGGTAAATTGGCCACCATAAAGAGATTGAAAGCTGACATTTCGAGTGTTAGCCCTTCGTCAGAGCGAATCAAGGAATTGTGGGTTCATGTCATTTATATGAAGAGTGGTGGAGCTACGCTATTGGTAGGAACACGGCAACATGAAAAACAAGAATGAATTAGTTGAATGAAAAGCGTTCCTTGACCATGGGGATTAAGTGTGCCGATTTGAAAAGTGAATTTTTGTTCTAGATTTTTGCGGCTTTCCATGTTACCCTGGTGTAGGGAAAGGCCACAGATCATCATGTGTTGGCTATAAATGATTAGGGAGATTGAAATGTTGGGCGACTCAGGTTTGGATGTGTTCTTGTCATTTCTTTCAACGTCTCGTAGGTGTTCGCGGAAAATGGTCACCTTGCCTCCTCTCTGTTTCACCAATGTATATCTTTTGGCATAAAGTGCATGTTATGCAATAGATAACATTTGCGGAGGTGCATGTATAGCGATCATGGAAATTTAAACAATTGCATGGGTCCTGTTATTTTGTTGGCATTGTGAATGAAAGGACAAGTGTTGCATTGTTTGTGCGCGCATTTAAAAGTACCCGGTTCATTATCAGATTTAAGTACACTTCTAACTAGAAAGTTATTCATTTTTCAAATTGGCACATTTAATCCCCATGGTATCAACGAACACTTTTCATTTAACTAATTTTTTTTGCACGTTGCCATATTCCTACCAATAGCATAGCTCCATCACTCTCCATATAAACGAAGTGCAACCCACAATTCCTTGATTTGCTCTGACGAAGGGCTAACGCTCAAAACGTCAGCTTTCAATCTCTTTACGGTGGCCAATTCACCTTGTCATCTCAGTTGATAAATCCAAAAATTTTGTGTTTCACGTCCCCACTGACACAGCACCACAGTTTCTTTAGAAACTAACCCCCTTGCTTGTTAAATTTTTTGAAAGTCCTATCCTCACTGACATCCACAATCATAGTAATTATAGTTTCAGAAAACAAGTAGAGTAATTTTAAACAAAACTTGATACTTTAAACAGATGATAAGCACCTCTTAATAGTCTACTCATTGTAATTACCATTTTGTAGAGAGGTGGGTGTAAGCAGATGTCTTACTGTGTTACAGGTATTGCATGAGAACACAGGGGGTCCAAACTTCCTACTTCCTCTAACCTTTAATCCCATTTTCCACCCCTTCTTATTAACTCCCACCTCTTTTGTTTTTCAATTGCAAAATACTATGCAGGTTTGTGTAATTTTTTGTATTTCTCTTGCTTCCCACCACCTTGGCAATCCCACTTCCTGCTCCCTCTTTTCTGTCTCCTGCCCTCCCCTCCCCCCTCCCCCTACATTGTTTTAATTCCCTTGTTAGAATTTGTGTTTATTTCTTGTTTTAAGTGGAGTAAAATAATTATTGGTAGTATTGCATTCACTCTGCAGGCTAGGGACACTTTGTTTGTCTCAGGATCAATTGGTTTGTGGCCTCCGACAATGACCATGGTGTCAGGCGGCATTTCACAAGAGGTACCTCTGTCTCTGCGGCATGTTGAAAGGGTGATATCAGCTATGTCTCCTGGGGAATCACTTCAAAGTGTTGTTCATGGATTTTGTTTCCTAACTTCACCTGCTTATGTGTCTGTTGCAAAGAATGTTTGGAATCAAGTTTCATCATCAAAGGTAATTTCATTAAAATGGTTATGATGGTTATGATTGAGATGTGTCTTTGTTGAGCTCATTTGTCAGTGTGGTTTTTAAGTTGCACACAGGCTGCAAGTGGCCAATGCACTCCCCTATTGTACACCTGGATAGAGACAGACAATGTGGAGTAAAGTTTTATTTTTCTAAGAAAAAGCTAATGTTATGCAGAGACCAGCATTGAGCCACTCAAAAATCCCTTTTGTGCTAACTAGAGGTACGAGTGGAATGGTGTACAGTACAACAAACTACTGTCATTAACAATATTGGCGGGCTTATCATTAAGAGAAAAATAATGTTCACTTTCTTTAACACCAAAAGCCCATTAACTAAATTAAGTATCTTCTGTGTATATTATTGGAAATTAAGTTTTTGAATGTAATTGTGTGGAGTTTATTTTTAAGGGTAAGTGGGGGTATCTTCCATGTGTGTGAAATGATTTTAAAAGTAAATTAATGCAGAAACTCTTTATGTTATCTTCTGTTTTCTAACATGCTGTTAATTGATTTGGTTTAACTTGAGGTCAGACTGCAGAAGGCAATGAGCAAGATGTGGAGTCACCATTGGGGTTAATGTCATACATAATTGTGCCTGCTTTACCAAAGGGAGCCCTGGTGGAATGGCATGTTGTGGCTCAGGAAAATCTTATCCAGCATCAATGTATGTGTATAGCTTTTCAAGTGGAGTAGTGTAAGTCAGATTAAACCTTGACTAATTGGCCAAATTGGGGGCTTGGACATGGAGTCAATCACCCCTTCAACTATCATTCCCTCCCCGCCACCCAGGGGATGGACACGCACCTGTAAATCCTCAATGCAAACTAATACTGCAAAGTTCCCAACTAAGACAATGGTTTTGTTCATATTGAAACAAATGATGAATAGGCCCAGGTGTGTACCCGTCCATGCTGACTTGTCTAGAATGTCATACTGTGCAAGCAGCATAGCCTCTGTACAGCCTCAAGAAAAATAATGAGGAGAATGAATCATGCTTGTACAGATAATTTGATTTCTGATTACAAAACATCCTGTTCTTTTTTCAGCTGGCTCCTCATCTGTGAACAGGGATAAGTTCAGTTTTAGAGTACAAAGTATTGCTGTCAAGGGAAATAGTTGTAATAGCTTTGCTGTTAACTTCGAAGTTGGTAAGTTGCTGGGCCAGTATTCTTCAGTAATGCGGTTGTCCAGTGCTGACTTTTCTTTTTCATACAACCTTGAATTCAGCATTAAACATTGTTGAATAAAAACCACCTTTAATAAAAACCCAAACAGACTGGATTAACTAAAATAATGTAGCCTGGGATGAGGCCAAACTTTAGCATCACTCTCTCAACAAATAAATTTTAAGCAGGGAAACCTAGATTATGATGAGGGCACCTGGAACTAGAATAAACAAATGCTTTCCCATTGGTTGATTTTTGTTTCAAGGCAGGTCACATGAGCAATGCACACATGGTAACAATGAAAATGTTTGTCATCAAATGTCCCCGCAACCTCATGCAGGAGATAAAACCAGTTTGAATTTATGCATCTTTTTGTGGGAACAAAATTTTGTCACAGTGACAAGGATTTTTCATTTGAACAGCAATGTCAGATGAAGGGAATTGCCACTGAGGCCCGTCCCTGGGTCATGTCTCTGTGACCCGTTGCCTAGTGTGCTCCAACCTTGACGAAACCCCCGCAGCTTACAACTTCATTTGTACTGACAGTGTCCATATTGTACTCTTTAGAGTCTGATTCAACTGACTGTGATGTGGAGGAAATCATGGACACGGTTGTTTGCGAGTTACGATGTTGCTTCTCACATCATGACATTAGTGTCACTGATTTGATGTACATGAGGATATTTTATGTCAAAGATATCATGGACCACTGGCATGCAGAAGACTTTATACGCAACTATAGGGACTTGCAGGGGAATATTTTTCCTGCCCCTGCTTTTTCTCTTATACCTGTGGATGGACTTGAAAGGGAGAACACCATAATGATGTTTTGTTGCTTTCTTCAGAAACCAGAGAAAGGAAAGCAAGACTGACTCACTTCTGGCTTCTTAATTCTCTAACCCCAATTCTGCCAGAGTACTGACTAATAATATTTCGTTATATAACTCAGAAAAATTCAAAAGGAGATCAGTACCACCATAAAGGTCTCAAGTTCAATAGCTTTCATTTGGATGGTGAAACTTGTACATCATAACAAGCAGCACCACAGGAAAGTACTGTTCAATAGGATTACACTGTCCCACAGACTGAAAAGTTAGAACCATCTTGTACAGTGCAATAAACAGCACCACAGGAAAGTAATGCTCAGTAGCTTTCATTTGAATGCTCACACTTTGAGGTTTCATCTATAGAGTAAAAAATAGAACCATACAATTATTGTTCGTGTTATCTGCTTTATTCATTTTACAAAATATTGCCTATGTGTGCTTAAGAAATCAAAGACATTGATGTACTTCGATTCCTTAAGTACGTACAGACTTTATTATAAATTATTTATTATTAATGTTACAATAATGAAAAAGAGCAGCTACAGTCAACCCCCTCAACTGCTTCCTGTACACTAAACTACAAACTCCCATCCTCTTACTAGATGTTCCGACCACTTTTGTCAGCTTTCCCTTTTCTCCAGCTTCCCGCTACCTCACAAATAGCATTTTACTTCCAGTTCCTTCCTCCCCTGTCCCCAAATTGGTGAGCTCACACACAAAAACTACAATCTTATCCTCCCAACAGTGTCTTGAAGTTGATTAAAAAAAAACTCGTCTGCGCCTCATTTTTTCAACCCACTTCTTGGTGTTTGGATATCCTGATGAAACACTCTTTCTTGTTTTCAATATATTACGCTTGGGAGGGGTAGTTAGTTCGTTATTAAGAGTCAATGTATTATAGTTTTATTGCTTGTTTGTTTGTATGTAGTATATAGCTTATTGTGCATGTACATGTTTTAACGAGTTTTTGTAAGCTCCTCAGTGTTACATGGATAAATAAACTATTGTATTGTATTGTGAAGAGCCTTCCTGGTCTTTTATGATTTCAAGGGGTAGGGGAAAATGACTAACCTAGTTTTAATGAAGGCTGCAATGACCTACACAATTTAATTTTTTGTTCTATTTTTCATCTGTGAACTGTAACAGTGCTGTTATATCAGTATCCTAGCAATTTTTAGTTATCCTATGTACAGTAAGGAATGGCACAAATAGAGACACCAGGTCTAGAGAGCCACGTCTGAGGCAAATTTCTCAATATTAAAATAATATTGTTTCAATTTAAGGACTTGGTGAAAAAATTGGTATATGAATGTTTGATTTTCGCTCAAAATCACACTAATTTTGGTACCATTGTTGTTACAGACTTTCTTCAACTAAGCCCTTCAATTAATGTGTTGCTTAAAGTATTTCTGTTGACACTGGTCACCAAGGCACTGACACTATGCTATTGTTATCTTCTGGGTGATGCATACAGCCTGATGTAATCTTCTACTCTTCTTCGAAATGACTCCTGTTGGAAGATTTAATGTTAAAAATGAAAATGAGTATATATTGTGATGAGCAAAAATTTAAATGTTTTGGTGATTACATTTTGCTGTTAACTTCCACCTTGTCAAACTAATTAACTGTGGAGTTTCAGTGGTTAAGTATTATGAGCACATAAAATTGAGTAAAACTTAATTTACATATTTTCCCAATGGAAATCAAAGTTTGATGTTTTTGCCTTCTAACAGATATTTTCTTTTGTGCCTTCCTAATTCTTATATCAACCCTCGAACCCTGATGGGGAAGGAAGGGTGCTGGTGATGGTGTGTGTGGGTGTGTGTGGGGGGGGGGGGGGGGTTAAGATTAAGAGCTTTCATGGTAGTTGACTCTTTTCTCAGAAAAGGTGTAAGAAGCCTTCTAGGAACGTGTAGTATGAAAATAAAATGCAAACTTGATAATTATTTCTTTTCTTACCTTATTCTTAAAATACAACTCTGAAGCCTCAACATTAAGTGGATCATCAAAGTTTAGCAAGTCCTTTGGATAGTTGGAAATATAGAATTTATTAAACATCATTCAAAAACAAGTATATGACTAATAATTATTGATGTACCGGTATTTATAACTGAACAATTCACAAACAAATTATCCTATCAGGTTAATGAGTAAGAATTTTATATTTAAAAGCACTTACAGTGAATAAAGAATTAAGTCCCCACACAATATCCTGTAGAAAATAAAAGACAAAACTATTTTTATTCATTAAATAAAAACCTGCTGCAAACTTGCAGTCAGGTTCTTTCAGTATTCTTTGCACAGCCATGGCCCATTCTTTTACTGCACTTTTCAATAACGTGAAAACTTAAAGGCTCAAGACTCAATCAACAGTTACATTTTTCACTCCCATCAGTCATGGTAGAGAGTCTTTAGAAGTTCAGCTCAATGGGTCAAAAGGTCAAGTTCCCCCCC
This sequence comes from Siderastrea siderea, assembly GCA_964030785.1. Taxonomy (NCBI): domain Eukaryota; kingdom Metazoa; phylum Cnidaria; class Anthozoa; order Scleractinia; family Rhizangiidae; genus Siderastrea; species Siderastrea siderea. The sequence continues at coordinate 7,913,542 of OZ034979.1, forward strand.
ACTTTGATTGGTGGACTTCCATCCACTTTGTCATTTGTTGTTTTATGGTTTGTTGGTTGCCAATGTAATAATGACTAATAATAGAGAAAATGAAAACCCCCACCTACCCCTCCCCTAACCCAACATTTTGCTCTAAGTGATAATAAGTAACAAATTAAAATAATGTTAGGTTAGGGGAGGGGTAAGTGGGGGTGTAGTTTCCAACTGCCAAACATGGAACCCAGTACTGGGGGGAGCGGAGGGTGCCAAGGGGTGACAGGAGGGGCAGAAGGAGGGATTGGTGGAAGGAAATTACATTTCGAAGGAAGTTGTAAGGAGAATTTGCCTCAAATATCAAGACAATGCCCAAAGTTTTTTCTCCGTTTTGTGTCAAGTAAAGTGAGTGGGAAGGGTGCAGCGGGTGACTGCTATCTTGGTCATGTGGTAAGAGTTGCACATGCAAATGAAGCACAAAATCACAACAAAAATTAGGCAATGTTCTTGGAAAGAACTGAGGGTCTCATGCAAAAATTCAGGCAGTTCAGAGCAAAAAATAGAACAGCATTAAATTTAACATAAGATGATTAAACTTCCAGACTTCAATTAAAAGGCCCATCACAACATGGTTGTTTCTGTACCTACCTTTAACGTTCTTGTTGGGGCCCAGCCTGAGCCATCAAGAGTGTGTTCCCTTAACAAGCTACATTAAGGAAAGAGTAACATGACAAATGGTAATTTGTTATATAGAATTTTACATGAATTGTTACACTGTGGGACCTACATGTAACAGCAAACTGGCTTTGAACAGAGAAGAAATAAACACTAATTACTGTAAATGCTCTTCTTTTTATCACTGACACAGAATACTCAGGCATGTTGATTACAAAATACCTTAAGCAAACTTCTCCACTCTCACTAATGTTTGGATGCCAGATTTTTGTTTCACACCAGACAATAGGTGGCTGTAAAAGATGTAAAATAATTTTGTGAGATGCAAAAATTAATATTCTGGTATGCTTTCCATTTTGTCCACAGGTCACCCACTTGAGCCACAGCTAAACCACATAATTAGAATTTTACCCAGTTCCTGTTGTATGAAACAACTAGAAATACAAATACCCCCCCCCCCGCCCCCGGATGAGATGCTAGTCTACCACAAGGTTAATTTTTTAGTGTTCCAATAGGTTAGCAGTTCCCATTTATACACTTGGGACCTGTTTCTAAAAACTTATGAGATCAGTGAAACTTGTGAGGACAATTTTGGGACTGAAAAACTATGCAGATGTCTAATAGCTTTTCAAGCCCAAAGAATCTTTAGGAGTTTTGAGAGGCAAACCGCGGGTAGAAAGAGAAATTTTACAAAAGAGAATCATTTAGGGTAACAACAAGATGGCAGAAACCAGCTTTGAATCAATGCCATGCAAAAAAAAAAAAACACTCTCCATGAGCCTACTAGTAGCTCCTGAAGTAGCTAGAGAATCTGACTGGTTTTTGGGTTTGATTCACATTAGGAATTCAGATTTTTCCTTTGTACCACACTTATACGATCTTTTGCAAAATTTCTCTAATATTATTATTATTTTTTTATTACTTAAGTTAAAACTGTACTGACCTTTATATTATACTCTTCTGGTATTGTGACATGAAATATAAAAATTCCTTCCTTCCAGTATCCCTCTCCTTAGAACACAAAAAGCAAACAGAAAAAATGCACTGAGTGCTAACAGTGTGAACACACACTGATGCAAAAATTTTGGCTTTCCTCTTACCTGGTGTTACAGTGAGAGTGAATTCATGAAGAACATTTGGGTCCTTGAACTCCACTTTACAAGATTCTGGAATAGAATGTTAATAATTTTATTTTTGGAAAAATTGACTTTCTCCAAACTTTTGTATCTGCCATATTTTCTATAGTCAGAAGTATAGAAATTATGAAAAACTTGGTTATCTTAGAGTCACTCATCTCCATCTACATAGCACAAACCCTCCAATATCGGGCATACATCTGAATTACGGATGGGGATGTCTGGAAAACCAGAATTGCCAGTTTTCACGTGACGTCATCAAATTCTAAAATCATAAAGTCGAAAGGTCTTCTGATTTCATATCCCCACCAGGTCGAAGACAACTTAAAAATATATCTTTTCACAATTTTCCAGCCTGGTAGCATCTTTCGTTTTGAAAATACAGCAGCTTGAATTTCTGGCTTTACACCCTACGTGATACCAACATGGCATCCGAGACAAAGCTTTCTCCTATGCAATAAAGGACTCTCCTCGTGATTTTTAGCAGTTTGGACAGTTAAAGTACTAGGAGGGAAATTAAATGTGAATATTTGGTAGTTCATGAAAGAAAAGTAATTGCTTGGAGAGCAGAGGTGAATTCCAGATGTTCTCATGGATTTCTAGCCACCATGTTTGTGCCTCTCTGAGGAACCCTAACATGGCATTTCCACTGGGCTCTACAAATTTTGGTCTAACATTTCAGCAAATAACTCAACAACGGAATACCGTAAAGATCTGAGACTTGGCAAAGTTGTATACAGGGCTCGAGACTAATAGTAGCCAACTAGTCACAGACTAGTAAAAATTCCGTTTTGCCTAGTAGGTTATGCACTTTCACTAGCCATTTTGGCTAGTGAAATTTTCAAAGCACTAAAGTACCAGATGGAGACCAAACTAAATATTGCTTCTGACGATCGGATCCCAAAAGCAAATTGAGTGAACAGAAACAAAAACTTATTCCGTAAAAGGATATCATAATGTTCCCTATGGTACTTGTTTTGTCGTCTCAACGTTTCTCCCTACTATATGTTGTCTCAGTTGGCAACGTTTCTCTCTCATTAGTACGTTCCTACGACATTAGCCATCTTAAGAACGTTTCACCATACGTGTCCTTCAAAGGTCCGTTTGTGTGTTCATATGAAGTTAGTCTAGTTTCGAACGTTAGTACGTTCACACAATTCTTTAGTCTTCTTTTATCGACTTATTTCCAATCATAATTACTAAGTTTGTACAATATTACTTTCTCTTCCCTTGCAGCGCTTCTCTCTACGTAATGTCGTTTGTATGATATTAGCCTTGTCTTCACAACGTTTCTCCGTACGGAAGCACATTTGTCGATTTATTAGTCTTGCGTTCTCAACGTTTCTCTGTACGCCGTTAGCATGTTCGCACTTTACTGGTCTTGTGTTCCCAAGACTTTCAGTGAGTAAGTGCATTTGTACGATACGTCTACACTTCTTAACGTTTCTCTGTACGTTAGTATGTTCATACGGTATTAGTCTTGTCTTCTCAACGTTTATCCGTACATTCGTGCATTATTAGTTGTCTTCCCTACGTTTCTCCGTAATTTATTGTCCTTCCGTAATAGCGTTGCATGTCCGGTCGGCGTTCTTCCGTATGTTACACGTTCTTACGGAATTAGTTTTGTCTAATGACGTTTCTCCATAAGTTGGTAGATGCGTATTTTGTTAGCCTCAGTGTCTCCTCAACGTGTCTCTGTACCTGGGTACATTAGCAGTGTTTCTCCCTACTGTAGTGCTTAGTAAGTTCAAACCTTATTAGCTTTGTCTGCTCAACGTTTCTCGGTACTTCAATACGCTCATAATTTACTAGTCTTCCCTTGCAGACATTTTTTCGTACATGAATTAAGTGCTGTATCAGTCTTGTCTTTCTCCGTACCTCACAACATTCGTACAATGTTAGTCTCTTCTTCCCAACGTTTCTCCATACAATGACAAGCTCATATAAGGTTGACTTTTCTAGATAGTGGTCATGATAACCGCAACGAAAAAGAGAGGCATGAATAACGTCGTGCCTGCGAATTTGCCCTGAATGCACGAATACTTTGTATTCGTGTGAGGCTCTTTAACCGTTGGATAGAACGGTCAACATTCCAGTTCTTCACTCCTTAGATTACAAAGGCATATTTACAGTAATTAACTTGGCTAAAAATAACACGTATTGAACACAGTGCAAGATTACGCAAAAAAAAAGTCCGGCTAGTGAAAATTTATTTTGGCTAGTGAAATCAAATCTCTCACTAGCCACTGGGCTACGTAGCTGAAAAGTTAGTCTCGAGCCCTGGTATATTTGTTAGCCTTTTATAACATTAATTCTTTGCTTCTTTCATTGACTGGTTTTGATTTTAATATTTTATGGCATGACAGTGAAAACCGAGAATACATTGATGTTGCCAAATGTAACAAATACATAACAATAATTATCATTCACCTGACCAAACTGGAGGTGAATAATGAATGGCAGTCATTAGCCCTTAAGCCCTGATATGAAAATGCATGCATATTCTCCTTACTGTTCTCCATACATGTACATTTCTTATGGAACTAGTAAGGAGATTTTGTCGAAATATCAAGACATCTTATCCTTGGTAATCACTTTGTTTATTCTTTTTGTTTATCATTTCAATGTTTGAACAAGTAGTGATAATGCAAACAGGAATTTCACTTTCGTCACTATTAGGGCTGGGTTAAGGGAGCCCTGGTAGGAATCCTGCAGAGGTCCTACAGGATTTTCTAAGATCCTGTAAGATTACACAGGATCCTACCCAGAATCTTAAATGACTTCACAATAATTGTAATTATGCCTTATATAATCCTACTGAAGATCCTGTAAAATCTTACTGGATCCTGCAAAAGATCCTGTTTATCATAGAGATCATTTAGATCATGCAAGTATCTAGACTGGATCTAGGATCCTATACGATTCTACAGGATTGTATTTGATCCTACAGGTTTCTACAGGATCTTGAGTAGGATCCGATAAAAACCTATAGGATCCTTATGATCTTGGACAGAAATTGATCAGACTTGAAAATCCAAAAGAGATCCTGGACATCTTAAAACAAACAGACAAACAAACAGTTTGTTATCAGTGTTACAAGAACATTTCACAACCATCAAATCTGCTTTATTTGGATATTCAAAAGTCACAGCTAAGCTTAACATAAAAGCTTGCTAGGGCGTCGATTTTTGGTTGTTACTCACCGGGGACATTTTCCTCCAATTCTGTCACTTCTAAAAACGGAAAAATCATAAGATTGACAAGGCGTAAGCAGAAACAACATATGAAACATTTAAGCTAGAGAAACTAAAATGATCATATTATATCTAAAAAAGACCAACGTTTCTATCCTGTTCATGCTTTTAAAATATAATACACTTAAGTTGCATTAAGTATAAGCTTAAGTACAATGTGTAAGTAAATTTTAATTAGGCTCAATATTTCCATACCTTTCGTAAGCAGTTTGTCTCGAACAGATACTCTCGAGCTTTTGGAACTTTCAGTTGCATTTGCTCCCTTCTGCTTCTTCTCCCTTTCTTCCTTAATCTTTTTTGCGAGAGTGATCATTTCTTATTTCAAGAAGGAGTCCGTTTTTCGACAACATTTGCAAAATTTGCTCATTGACACTCACTTCAACTCCATCTTGAAAAATCTGAGACTGCGATTACTTGACCAGCGGCTAAAAACAGTAGTCCAAACCTCGTCCCCAGGGCCTTCTCCTCGTTCAAAATGGCGGTCTCGTCGCAGTAGTCCCAGACCTCTATATTTCTTCAACTCACACGGTCACTATCGTAGAGTGACGATGCAGTAGTTTTTTGCCAATTCATTGTTATACACTTCATAATGTGCTCGAGTTTTGACACGTTTTTCGGCCTGAATGAAAGCTAAATGGCTTGTTGAGGATCTTATGATAACAACTGATTGAAAACTTTGAGGTAATGAGAGAAAAATATCTTTTATTTACGTATACACGATGAAAACTTTGTAAGCTTCTTGAAAACAATACTTACTTTCATGTAAGCTTATCTGTACCTTGCTGTTCTGTGTTTACATAGTATGTCTCACAAGGCATCGTTCTCTAAGAACTTTGTTTAAGTTAGAGTTGTCAAGTGGCGTGTATTCTGTAGGTGACGCTACAAAATTTCTTGCTTAACTTCTAAAGATGCGCATACTTGCCTGAGGTCACTGGCATTTCAGAATACCCTCCCCCCCCCATCAAGGAGGGCTTTCTTTTAATAATAATGGTTGTAAAACAAAGTAACAGGGTGCTTGTCGTACCTTTTAGGGGGTTAAATTTTGTGGTTTGGTACTGCATAGGCTGTGAAATCATGTGATTGGATGCATTTCACGATTTGATTTTATCCACACCAGGATAACATAAATATATAAACACTGCCGAAGGAAAGTGCTACTCGAAAGCATTCATTTGAATGCCACACTTTAGGCTTTCATCCACAAACTCAAAAGAGAAAACCATCTTGTACAGCATCTAAACACAACAACTCACACTGAAATATTTGGGATGAGGCAGTTTATTTACAGTCTACACCACCTTATGCGCCGATCAATTCGAAAGTTCAACATCCCCCCCCCCCCCCGGGCAACCCCCCGGGTATTTGAACTTTTGAAGATTGGCTTGTTCAAATTCCCTCCCCTCGGGGCAAAAAAGCCGTTCAAATGCCCCACCAATTAGTACTGAACTACCTCTCCTCAAAGACAAATTTCGTCTTCAATCAAACATTTTAACGCCTTTCAGAGAGATATATGCTGAATGACACCTTCAAACTTCTTTTAAAGACCCTTTTGAAAGAGTTATTCACTAACAAAGGCGAAATTCTATCTTGTAAATCGGTCAAACCCTGCCAAAACCGAAAACAACTCACGGGCGTATTACGTCAGAACAAGAGATAAATCCGGTTCAAATTCCCCACCCCTCCAAGGCAACGTTCAAATTCCCCCCTCCCCGGGTACGATGCACAGTCAAATGCCCGGGGTTTGCCCGGGGGGGGGATGTTGAAGTTTTGAATTGATCGGCGCATTATACGGCATAGTAAACAGTACCACCAGAAAGTACTGCTCATTAGCATAATGTCATTTAAATGGCCTGACACCATAGGATTTTGTCCATAGTCTCAAAGGGTATGTGTCTCAACTATTAATAATGTATGGAAAATTAAAAATATACTGTAGTGTAGTTTATGTAGTGAATATTGGCAGTTAAATACCAGTAACTCAGTATGTTACATGTGGTTGTCATTTCAGTGTGGGTTTAGTTTGCGTTCTAAGCTGTTATGGAGGACAGAAGCTCATCACAGATATCCCAGAATCCATTTGCTGCTCTCTTCCCATCTGTTGAAAAAGCTGAAGAGTTCAGAAAGCAGCATGAGGATTCTCTTACCACTGCAAAGACCGTCGACAAGCACAGACCAGACACAGTCATGCAGTCTCAGCCCATAACAGTGTCACTGAAAGATGTCCAAGACAATAATGCTACCAATGAATCAGAACATGGTGATCCTGAAGCACTGAATGATGAGAAGGACGAAGTTTGGATGGTGAATGATTTGCTTCAACGAGTATTTCTTATAACAGTGGATAATGGTAAATAAATTACTCAATAGGGAAAATGTTTATGTATCCAGCAGAATCTAGCAAGGTCCATGTTGTGGTAGACAGGGCCATACTCACAAAGCTCTCCCAAGTTAAAATGATCAACATCCTCCTTGTTTTCCAACATAACTTATAGTGCCACGTTAAATTTTGGCGTGCTCCCACTGGTGGAAATCAATCACGTGACGCAATAATGTCTGTCCTCAGCAGGCGCCTATCAGTGCATAGTACCGCTTTGGGCAATTTTCACTAAAAATTAAGCAATGTACAATAAAAGCAATAGAGTCCTTCTGTCTCAGGCCTTATGTGTGATAGGTTCCCTTGGAAATTTGATGTTCAAATTTCATATATTAAGCCCTTGAACTACATTCTTTAGCTAATATTTGTTGTAAACATCAAATTTCCTTGGGCAACCTATCCCATGGTAGTGCCTTTGACAGAAGAACTATTGTTTAAATAGTGCACATTTTAATGTAGAAGGATACAATAGTTCTAAGTGACTACATTGTAAAATAGTTAATGTACTGAGATGTGACTATCAGTGATATTTTCTTAGACACTAATAGAATTGGAAAGAGACAGCATGGTGGTCTGCCAAAGAGGTGTGTCTATTTGCGGAATACTGCTAGTGGTTGTGAAGTGCCAGTTCTTCAGTGGATCAACATTGATGAAGTGAGTGCTTGTCTTGATACCCAGGAGAATACATCTTTTAATGCCCATTTGCTTTCTAATAAGTTTATATTCTAATGTTTATTTCAGTCTACCAGAAAAATCATGTTTTTGTCATGGTAATGATAATGATAATGATGGCAGTGATGGTGATGAATGTGATGGTGGTGATAGTGGAAGTGATGGTGACAGTGATGATGATGATGGTGATGATGATGATGATGATGATGATGATGATGATGATGATGATGATGATGATGATGATGATGATGATAAAAGTAAAACATGTCTTCAGAATTGTACCTCAAACATTGGAGTGTGTTTAAAATTTTTAAAAAATGTTATAATTGTCACCAAATGAAAACTACAGGTCAGAGCAGTGGTTTCCTGTGCAAGTTGAAGCATCAATATGCAATATGCGATAAACATTCAGGTCATAATGAACAAAATTAAATATAGACTGAGATTGTCTTTTTTAACACTTTCTACTTTTGGTTACTAGTTCTAAAAGATATAATATAGAGACTAGTGTGGAAAATCTGCAGGTTGACATCAGTTAAATTTCTGTCCATTAGGCCATCATGGAAAGGCTGCTAATGTCTCACCCACGGTCCCATGTCATGATCACCGGTGGTGCGCGTATGACATCACTCACAGCCGAGATTGAAGCAGGGGAAGTAGCGATCATAAAGTACCTGGTATCCTGTTTTAGGCGTGCATTTGAAGAATGCAAGAAATGGAAGGTAGACATTCATCTTCAATATCTCTTAAACTGCCTTTATTAGTTTGTCTCACTCCTTTACTTCAGCCTTAGCAGGTTGTCATTAACGGCCGTAAGCCATAACGCCTGTCACAGCTGAGAATGCTTCAAGAAACCTTGCTCAGTGTTAGTGGTAACCTTATCATTTGCAATAAAAATGCAGCTTCACATGCACAAGTGACATATATATTTTAGAGCATAATCTCACATCCATTGACTTGTAGGTGACACACACTCACAATGTTGAATTAGATAGTTTGATTCCTGGCTGCACTATAAGCATGTAACTGGTGAAGTGTGAAAGTAGTTTGTTTCATTTAGAAACCCAGTTGATAGCCTCCTAGGATTTTTCTACATGTATAAATTTCTTGGTAATAGAGCATCCAACTGCTCTTTATTCCTGTTGGGAAAAATTGAAAAGTTTATCTCAGTACCTTTCCTCACTGCGGCATTTCTTTTTACTGTTATTTGTCATCATGGCCTTATGTGCCTTCTGGCTCGAAGAGAAATGATGATGATGATGATGATGATGATGAGGATGATGATGATGATGGTGATGACATCATCATGTAACTGATCTTTAACCAACTTTAAAAGCTGTACATTTTTCCCTTTTATTTTGAACAAAGGAAAAAGATTCTGCTCTTCTGGAAATGGCAGGCAGAGCCAAAACACTGGCACTATCATATGCAGGGTGAGTAGTGAGTTACTCTTTGCACAGTAAGCCCGTCTTCCTCTGTTTTGATTGCAGCCAATTTCGCTGCTGTGTGCGGACCCAGATTTTTCAAATGTAAGACACTGGCTATGACTCATCAGTCATGGTTCACAGAGCAATGAAGTGGTGTAGTGGTTAGTGCATTGGACCCCAGTCCCTGCCACAGTGTTGTTTCCTTAGACAAGAAAGTTTACCCCTCATTGTCTCTCTCCACTCAGATGTATGAATGGGTACTGGCAACATACTGCTGGGGATGACCCCGTGATGGACTAGCATCCCATCCAGGGGGGGGGGGGGGTAGCATTATTCTCAGTTGCTTCATGATACAGAAACCAGGTTAAGCTCTGGCCATGTGGGCCTCCTTGGCCTCCTTACCTTACAGAGCAGTGAGGGGTGTTAGTAGATCTGCTTTTTTGTGACTGTTTATGTTTTGGAAAGGTGATGTTTTTGCTGTAAACTATTATGCACATATTTTTATCATGACTATTTTGTGACAATGGGTGAATCATAAATGGCAGATTATGATTCCCTCCTCGTGAATCACCCATGGTCATGATGTAATTATGGAAATGTGCATATAACTGAGGAGTTGACTGACTGGGAAACGAACTTCCTGACCATCCTGAGATGTAAACAGTATTTTTTAAAATTATTAAAAACAATAAGGGACCAAAAGCATAAGAAACAACAAAGAAACAATAAAGTAATAATAAAGAACAAAGCAACAATTTAAAGAACCAAAAGCACTCCAAATTTCCTGTGTCGTCTTGTGTTTTTGGGTCAGTCATGACTGCCAAAACTATCAGAGCTGATGAATCATGCTAAATAAACCAGGTCTGCATACGATAGTGAAATTGACCGCAATTAAACTTTATATTTGTATCTCCCAGATTTATAGCGTTGTAATGAGTAAAAGGAATTTGTTAACATCAAAGCTTTATTTCATTTTAGAACTTGTCTGTTAAGCCCTGAAATGTTTTCCAAGGGAGATCCCCACAAGCAACTCTTTCAACTGCTGTTGACCTTACAAGGTTTGAGAAATGAATGTTGCATTGTTTCATTGCTAAGTGCTATTTTTGAAGGGTACATTGGTATCAATAAACTTGACTTCTTATCTCACAGGTGATCAAGTGCTGGTGGAATTTATGGATGGTCTAGTTCAGGAACATCAAGGAAAGGATGATCAAGTATGTATTCCATAACATTCCCCTTCAGGGCCAATTTAGGAAGTTAATAGCTTTTGCTTTAATGGCTGTCACGTATGACTTGCATGTACAGGGTTCAAAATAAAATCAGGGCTTTTAGCCTAAAATTGTCGGCGTTTTTTCTCAAGGCTAATTTTTAGCCGGCTGTCAAGATGAATAGATAAGCACCATCTAAAGAAAAACCATTTTCAACAGTTTTCTGTCACACGTTGCGTAGCACGATGACCTACATTGGAATAAAATGTTTCCAGTCTTAACGAGTTCGTTTACGAAAGTCCCACGTTTTTGTACCGCCTTTTAAGTAGAGTGAGTAATTATTTCTCGTAAAGGTTTACAATTTCTTCGAACATTGGCTGCAAAACTACACTGCACGAGATGTACTCTGTGCGAAATGTAATTTGATGCCACTCTAGTTTTATTCTTTTTTTCTTTTCAAAAACTTAGATCGTAGAACTTGCCTTCTCCGAAACGAAACCCTTTTCACTTGAATGAAAAAATCGAATCCTGAACGGAATTTAATGATTCTCTCCTGTCCGAAGTTTCAACGCTTTAGTTTGTTTGTCAATTTGCAAATTGGATCAGTCCTTTGCAAAAAAAAAAAACAGCAAAAAACAAAACAAAAATGCCACCACAGTGAAACACTTGATATTTACTTCGGTCTCCGACTACTGGACGAGAAAGCGAAAGCACACACACGAAAGTGACAAGGTGCTAACAGGAACAGGTTCAAACGCTCAGTGGTAACAAAGAAAATCATGAATGAAAATTTGCTTGGTTTCTAAAAGAAAACTGAATTGCTGCGGCACCGCAATCCTATGCCTGGCCCAATTCCTCAGTTAGGTCGCGTTACTGAACACATGATGCCACGTCGGAAAAAAAAAGAATGCCAGCAAACAGAGATAGTTGCCAGAACAAAGAGCTGCCTTTTCTGAGAATCGAGACAATGATTGATAACGTTTTACAGTTTAGACAGCTTTTAAAACGCCATCCAATTCGCTTTAGGTATATGTGTAAGTGTATAAGTGTACTCGTTCCAGCGACGTTGATTTTGCCGATCAGGGTATCTTATTTTTCCTATTTCTACGGTGAAAAATCACCGGCAAGTGTGGTCAAAGCGCCGGCTATCGCCGGCAGTCGGCTGCTATTTTGAACCCTGCATGTATTGTCACCTGTATACATTCTAACATAAAGTCATTTCATGTAAGTCAACCTTATCACCCATAAGCAAGTTGAAGCTTTTTTTTCATGACCCAGGTTACATTGACTTTGTTCTTATCATTTGAGCAGAGAGAGCGAGAGATGTTTCATCACTTTTTCAATTGACTTACAAAAAGAGACATATAGTTTCTTTTTTCTTTTTCTTTTAAGGCACAAATCAGGGTAGATTTAGCGAGTGAAAACTAAAGCAAAATCTGTATTAAAGTTAAGTGATTGTTCAATTCAATAAACTGGTTAATTAGCCATGCCAACACTGGTTTTCACAAAAGATAGTACCCTAAAGCTAGTGTAATTTAGCCGTCAGTGATATCTTCAACCCCTTCAGTCATGGGCAGAAATCACTCTAAGAGAGACTGACTCTCAGAGTAGCATTGCTGGCTTCAGTATGTTAGACCATCTCAATTTAAGATGGACACCTCGGTGCACTTTAACACACTGACAGTTAAAACTCACATGACAGGTTTTTTTGATTTTTCTTTCTTTTCCAGAGCAACATCTTCTCTCCAGTTCTTAGCATGTTAGCAGAGAGAGCCAAAGATGTTTCATCTCTTCTTCAATCTGATCTTTATACTTACCTCGATGTGCTGCAGTTCTTTGCAAAGCACACAGGGTTAGCTGAGGTGACTACGCATAGATAACAGTGTTAAAAACTAGTGAGATAGGGGCTGGGGTGGAAAGTACTGCCTAAGAAGCATCAGAGATGATATTTGAGCACTTTTAACAGAAAGAGGTTGAAGTGAGTTAACCCTTTAAGCCCCAGGAGTGACAAGCATCTAATTTCTGGCTGATCAAATATACAGGTCATGAGAATAAAGGAAATGATAACCAGACATGAAATGTCTTGACATTTAATCAAATTCTCCCAACTAGTAAAATAACAAGTATATAGAGAACAGTGAGGAGAATATGCATATGGATACTGGGGCTTAAAGGGTTAAAGTGAAGTGCACGTGAGCCACGTGAGGCCCAGCCAGCCAGAGCTTATCCCTGTTTTCTGTAGCATGAAGCAATCAAGCGTGTTGCTGCAACCCAGGGGATGGGATGCTAACAGCAATCTTGGATTAGGAAAATGGACATACACCTGTAAATTTGGACTGAGGTGGTGAAGGAGACCCAGGGAGAGAGTGTTCAGAGGCTTTGACTAGTCCCAGAGCTCTTGATCAAAGCTTTACAAATCAATCTACAGTGCATCCCACTAAATAATGCCTGCACTGCACGCTAGGGATGACAGGATGAAATTAAACCCTTAGTAAATTACATGGATTTGGGTTTGGTGTTTGGGTTTAGATCTATTTTTTTAACAGAATGGTGCCATTGGCCCCTTTGCAAGCTTGCTTCCACAAAACAAAGTTATGCCTAGCAAAATGCACAGTTGTCTAATTAGCATCTATTAGAGTCCTTTATCAATAAGCAAGTTAGTAACAATCAGTTTATAAGACAATAATGCAGGAACAATAGAACATCTCCTTGTTTGGATCATTCAGTGGTTATTTTTTTCTTTCAGATCCTTGTGTCTTCCAGTTTCTGGTTTCCAGCTAAGTCGTCATTGGGTGTTATTCCTGGACATGCATTTGAAAGACAGACTCTCTTGGGATATTTTGTAGGGCTTACCAGCATGGCTAAGGATCCCACTAAACCATCGGTTAGTACTTACCAGTCAAGAGCCATTTTTGGCATCATCATCATGGTTGTAAAAGTAAAAAAATAATAATTGAAAGGGATCAATATAATAACTGCGATAATTCGTTCTTCAGATAAAGAGTTCAAAATTCATATATTTAATAACATAACGTCTAAGATGAATTTAATTCAGGCGAATTTAATGTGAGTTCAATTCGACGTATAAACTAGGCCTAAATGTAATTCTAGCATTGAAGTTTTGACAGTCTGTTGAGTAAGGCATTGACCTCTTGCCTAAGATAATTGCATTTATTTTTGATACCTTTTTTTCAGGAATTCTTTCAGCGGCCAACTGAGCAGAGACATGCTGATATGCAGGCAACAATGGCCAACCTACGCTCACACCTTGATAATCTATCAGACAAGCTTTATAAGGTTTGTTAGTCTGGTTTGTTACCGATTCAATATGACAGATCCATCAGGAACAAATTTCAGATCAAGATAGCACGGGATCCGAGATAGCCAGTGTGTTCGAACATCATTTACCTGAGTAGTTTTGTTAAGCTTTATTGGTTTATTAGTAGAAATAGCACTATAAATAGAAATATCATCATCATTATCACCATCATCATTGTATACTGGCCAATGTTCTAGTTGTGTAGTCATTTGATATGTAGCAGAACTCAGCAGGACATTGAACCATGGGTGATTCAAGTTTGTAGCCTGAAAAAATAACAGACCAATGACAGATCAACTTCCAGCTGTCCCAGATTAGACATTTACCAGAGTGTTTATATGTAGTCCTGACCCCACCCACCCCTCCTTCTCTTAGACCTCCTCCCTCTATTATTGTTGAGCAGAACATTTTTTTCTTAAAAGTGTGAGGGAATGTTAATATTTAGTATTTATTGTATTGTTTTGCTTTGTTGCAGTTGATTATCGAAATTATGAAACGATCAAGCTTGACAAAGCACCAAGTACTTTACTGGATTGGAGCATGCCTTCATGGAAATATTACAAGAAAGAAGGTGAGCATTACCAGCAGGACTGTGTAATGGACCTGCCTCAGCATATTTAATAGCCCTCGTACGGATTTTGTTAAGAAGGAAGGAGTGTGTGTGCCACACTGGTCATATCAATAATAAATATTTATTTAGAATTATGAGTGATACACGGCTGACAATAACTAAGCCACAGCTGTCAACCCAAAAAGTCACTAGGGATGTTCTAGAAACCTGCAGTTTTGCCTAACAGTTAACAAGGATTTTACAAGGATTTTTATTACAATCAGGAGCATGCCCTCAGGGAAATATAACAAGAAAGAAGGTGAATGATTCTAGTGATTCTGAACATATTTTTTTTTTACATTTATATTTTACTTCACAGATGATGGCAGAATTTTTTGCCACCACTCAAGCACATGATGGATTTTTCCTCAATCTCAGCACTTTGCTCCTCAAACTGTGTCAGCCATTTATGGACCCTTGCTCACCCAAGCTTCTGAAGATCAATCCAAAATATTGTGCTGTGAGTGTTAGTGGTGATACCATTGGACAGGAAAACACTGGATTGCATGTGGTTGGTCTTGATGGTGAAACAAGGCTTGTCCTACCTCCAGATGAGGAACACATTACATTAAAGATCACTCCAGCATTTGGATTTGTTACAGAGTGTTTTTTTATGACACACCACTGCCTCCACCTTGGTAAGTGGCATGAACAAATCAGATGAACAGGAGATGAACTAATTAAACCAACATCTTGGGTTTCCTCGTATTTCTTCCCTTTTGTGTCTTTTTTGCACCGAGGAAAATATCCTGGATGTCCACCTTCTTCCTTGGCCCCCATTGGGACATAAACCCACTACTTCTCTCATCTTCAGTTGTACCGATTGACTGCTTCATGGTTGATAATATGCTTGAGAACTATGACCAAACAAGACCTTAACTGTGGAATTGATGAGAGTTAAAATTATCAGTCTTGCGTAAAGTCTTGCTCTCAGCAACTCTTGTTCGCTCTTAAAGAGTTTGAACTTCGGTGACACTTGTTCTTGTCTGACCCAGGCTTGACATAATAATTAATTATTCTAATTATTTGTTTTTATTTTTTCAATCTTAGGTTTGTGGAAGGTGTGTGAGAAGTATAGAAAACTCATGAATGAGTTAGCACAAGTAAGTATTCTAAAAGAATCATGTAGATAGATCTGCTATTTTATTTTTAAGTGCTGCTACACAAACGAAGGCCACCAGGAAAAATTTTGAGACCAATTTTTGAATTGTTCCATGAACAGTTGAGATAATTAAAGCAATGAAATTTATGGCTTCAAATTCTTCTTAACTAGTTATTATTCTGAAATGCACAATAAGTTGAGATCCATCTATACACAAACATGCATATTACAAAAATTGTCTCTGGACTAGGGTAACTTCCAATACATTGTATGGAACAGCTGCTGTAGATGACAAAAGATGTGAAGAAGTGAAATGATCCAGTTCAGTTTTCTATATTATGTTATCAAAAAACTCTGGATAATATATAAAGAAAGGCACTGGTGTCACAAATAATTATTTGGATTTATCAACTCAGCTGGTGTATCTACCAAATATTTATTTTTGCAATATAGGTAATATATTTTTATTATGTGCAGTTGTTTTTTCTAAAAGAGCGGTGAACCAGATAATTTGCTTAAGGCCATGATATTGTCAATGACACCCCCTCTCGTTTTGGAGGGGGATTTTGAGGAACTCCAACATTCAAGTGAAAGTTTTTGAACAGTGTTTTCCTTTGACAGTTCTGATTTTCCCCAGAACTGATGTTAACGTAAGAGATTTAATTGTGTGTTTCTCAGATGCAGCAGTTATACCAAGATGCTTCATCACAAGGCTCTGAAGGAGTTTTGATTGAGAGGCTGAAAGTTCAGTTTGAGAGTAACATCATTAAACAATTGTCGCTGAAGGTGAGTTATTCTTGAGCTGATATTAAAGGGCATGTAGCCCTAACTTTGTCAATCAGAGTGTGCACAACACTTGATTTTTTTTTTTTTTGCCGTTTGTATATCCATTAAATTATGTTTCAAAATTTTTTTCCAATGTGGTCTCACAGTCTTTCAGTATTATTTGGTTCTAGAAAATATCCATACCCTCCCACCCCAACTGATGGTATTTTGGTTTGAACACCCCACCCCACCCCACCCCTCTGGAAATTGTAGTTTAGCCTTCCACTTTCCTTTGAAAATTTTGTTTTTTGAGGCCCCCCTCCCCACCCCCTAGGAATTCCCAATGACCATCCATAGAATAGATAGAATAGAATAGATAGAATAGATGACTTTATTTATACACGATAGATTCCTCAGTGTAAGGCAAAAATTATCTACAAATATAAGAATTAAAAACAATACAATAATTATAACGTATATTATTGTAACATGACCCCTCTTATGTTTTAACAGACCCATCTTCTAAATCCATCATTAATTGAGCTTGGACTCCGGTTCTACATAGCAACTGCATCATGGCTGAACCAACTGGCACTGTCTGGCGATGGCTTTGACGAAATGACCTGTTTCAAAGAAGTAGAAATTCCTCTTCCTACAGAGGTGTGTTAAATATGATGTGTAATATAAGTTTCACTGTCTTACCTTCCGAGTAGGATGTAATAAGAGATGGAAGTCAAAACAGAAGTCAACCAGACAAAGACTAGGAAAAACTCAGGTTTGGTGAGGTTGAGATTTTGCAATCCCCACTTGCCGTTTTAGCTACTGAAAAACAGAAAGCAACATGTTATGGGTTAAAAATGAAGATCTAAATTTAGATTTAATAAATGCAAGATGAACAGAAAGCTCAGTGGTAATTTGCTGACATGAACTACTTGAGATCACCTAGCAAGTATTTTTTCAGGGGGGGTGGGGCTGGGCAAAAACAAAAGACCCATGTTTTGGTGTAGGGGTGCTGCTGAGGGTCTGATACCCTGATCCTGTTTTGGACAAAAAAAGGCTGAAAATTCCAACCTTGTTTGGACAACTCCCACCATTTAAGGTTCCTTTTTAGGACAAACAATAAAATACACACTCTTTTGTTTTACACAGTTTTAAAGTGTTTTAAAGACTGCAAATGTTTCGGGTCTAGGATTTCTGTATCCTGTATATTAAAGCCATACAGTATTATTTTAACGACAACAGTCATGCAACCATACCCTGTTTAGGACAAGTTCAGACCCTGTTTAGGACAGACTTGCATAAATTATATATACTCTGTTCAGGACAGAAAGGCCAATAACCATACCTTGTCCAGCTAGCGGCCCGTCCCCATATAGGCCATATAAGGGAGTACCCCCTCCCCCCAGGAATTTTTACTCAAAGCAAAACACAGCTTTTATTCTTTGTGACAAATTACATAATGAATAGTGAAGATTTATTTTGGCTAGTAAAAGTTGTCAAATCACTAGCCAGTAGGCTAGTAGATTTGTCTTGAGTTATGGTAGGAGTCAGCTGTAAGGGTGAACAACAAGTGAAAAATGAGGCAGGGTTAAGTCTTATCCCACAGCTATATAATGTGAAACATATTATGTGAACTTTTGGCTATACCGGTGGAAAGACAATCCCCTCCTTTGGTTCATAAAGTTCAACTCTTTGAATTTCTCAGTTACGACTTTTGTAAAGTTTTTTCAGCCGTTGATTTCCTGCGTTGCCTATTTTTGTAATTTCAGTAGGCATTGTTGACAATAATTTTTTTTATAAAGTTGTCTTGCCTGTGCAGACAAATATGTGCATGTGTAGCAGTGGCTTAATAAACCAAGGGCCATTCAGCCAAATGGTGATGTTGTTTTGTCATTTGTTTTAGACTCCAACTGGGCTTTTGTTTGTTCCTGAGTTCATTGTGGAGACCATGGCAGACTTCATTATTTTCCTCAGGTATTAAAATGTAATGTAGCTACTGGCATTAATCTGTTTCAATGCCACTTTACTTTGAGAATCTGATAGTGCTTCACACATCTCAGCGACTTATGTTGTTGTTGTTGTTGTTTTTAAATTTTTTTTTTTTGGTAGACATTTTAGTGAAGAAACATTGGAAGGTGCTGGGAGATCTCTACATCATCTTGTAACATTTTTTGTCATCTATATGGGGTATGTAAACATTCAGTTTTGTAGGGACTGAATCATTATTTTGTTATAAAGTTAAAACAGTGTCTGTACAATTTGGAAGGTCACAATTACATGTACGTTGTTTGGGGATTTATCTTAGTCACTTAATTGGTAAAATGGTAATTGTAAGATTTCCCAATGCAGGGCCTTTGTGGATGACAGCCTTATCTATCTTAACTATTTATCTAAAAATTATGATATTTGCAAAGAATTGCATTATAATAATAGGCTTTATTTATAGAGGGTAAACACTTGACAGTAATACAAAAAACACTGATAACTCTGTGGCCTTCACGACAACACAAAATATTAATTAGCACCTAAAAAATTAACTATAAAATTCACTCACTATATACACTTAACAAATCACCTAATGAAATACTATGAGCTTAAGATATGGAAAAAAATAAATGGTAATGTAAAAAGGTAGTTATGATTACCATTAAACTCTTAATTTTTAGTAGTATATAACAGCATCGATATCATAATTTTAGGAGAGTGGCGGTTTTCTGATCAGTTAAGTATTTCTTACGTAAACTACACTTAAAACTGGCTACCGAGCCTTTTTGCCAGATACTAGAATCTACACTGTTCCATTCAGTAATTGTCCTGACTGCAAATGTCCGCCCTCCCTCAGTTTTCCTAGAGTACTTAGGACATAGCAAATTTAAATTCAAATAATGAGTCTCTCTTTGATGGATGTCTGAATTCCTTGAGGTTGTTTGTTAAAAATTAGATTCAGAAATGTTGATTTTTAGACAATATAATGGACTGTCTAGAAAACTGGAGCTCAAAGGAGAATGAAAGTTTCTGTCATTTCTCTTTCAACTCTCTTGCTCTTGGCATGAGTTTGAATCTGCTCTCAAATGATGGTTCCGTACTCTTGCCCACCTACTCTTTACTTGAGCTTACTTCACCTCCAACTCTCACTCACTCTTATTGATCATCATGCACTGACATTACATTTGGACTCCTTTCTTTTTATTACCCTTTTTCATCATCATCATCGTCATCATCATCATCATCAACAACAACAACTTTGTTTAAATATGGTATCACATAATTTCACTGAAACGTTAATGGTCTTCCAGAGAGTTCAACAATAATGCTTTTGTCATTCTGTTTATAGGAGTCCAGAAAGGGTGAGAAACCCACATCTCAGGGCTAAACTAGCTGAGACATTAGAGGCTTTAGTTCCAATTCAAAGGTCACAGAACTCTTCTGGACTGCTGTCACCCTCTGCAGTCAATATGGTACGTAAAGTTATAATGTTAGGTTTTTTTCCTTTTTATGCATTGTCAAAACCTACAATACTTTATGCTGCTGTGATGGTTAAAGTTTCTATTTTGTAAAATGAACCTTGATCAATCCTGCTCCTTGTGGAGGTGTACTGGTCAGCTGAAGGGCATGTATGTCTGACTCCCCACCTGAAGGCTGGGTTCTAGTGGTGATCTCTGCTACGTGTTTCATGTTTACTTCCTTAAACAAAAACAACAAAAAAACACTTGACTCTACATTGTATTGTTTCCAACCTAGTGTATAAAATGGGCACCAGCAAATTGTTGGGAAACCTTAAGACAGCAACGCACTACTAAGTGGTTTTATATGCTCACCATGGTGATTAGCTTGCTATCGCAACAGCGATTTGTGCGGGTGATTTTGATCGTGACAAGGAATCAAAATTGCCAATATCTTGCAAGATAAAAAATGATGATGACCGTGGCAGTTAAAGATCATATCAACTTAAGGAGCTGGTAAAAGAACAACCTGAAAAAATGCTTAAACAGGAATTTTTTCAGGTTGTTCTTTTATCAGTTGCTTAAGTTGATATCTTAAACTGTGAAGGTCATCATTATTAAATGATAAAACAAAAAAATTTCTTGTTTCATTGCCAAATACATTTGCTGGCAATTCTGAGAAAATCGCCAGCTTTACTGCTTACTGTGTCTGCTCCTGCAAGTGAAACTTAAAATTGCTAACAAATGCTTGGATGCATTTGTTTTCACTGTCACAGTGGCAAGTGTGTAGAATCACCTAGTGTTTTACGGGTATTTTGAAAATGCTGGAAAAGCCTTGCAGTTGACTGTCATTCCAATCTGAGGAGAGCAGCAGTACTCCAAAGTGCTTTGTGCTGAAGAAAGCAGAATCACCAGTACCATTATGAACCTTCATCTGGCTCATTCATACCATGTGCTGAGTCTGATTATACTTGAGGTGTAAAAAGTCCAGGGCTTAACCCTTTAAGCCCTGATTTAAAAATCCATATTCTCAATACTGATCTCCATACATTTCTTATGAAACTAGCAAGGAGAATTTGTCTAAATATCACGACAACCAATCCTCAGTGATCAGTTCCTAAAGTTATCCTTGTCACTTGAATATTCAAACAAGTAGTGATCATGTAGAGAGAAATTTCATTTTCATCGGGGCTTAGTGCTTAAAGGGTATACATGGTAACTTATTTGTGATTGTCTAGATGATGAATTTACCTTTTCTACACAGTTCAACAGGCAAAATGCATTCCTCCAGCACAAATTTGCCCCAGCGTACCTTCCTCAGGCTTTGTTACAGCTGTTTGTAGACATTGAATTCACAGGACACTCTATGGAGTTTGAACAGAAGTTTGGTAAGTCACTACACACAGTGCTTCAGTGTCTATGGCACTGGCATTTGCCTTCAAGTGTGGTGTGAAAGTGGGGCTCAAGTTGGTATCAGAGGTGATGTGATTGAGACATTTCGTCTTGCTGCGTTGTTCCACAATAATTATATCCATACCATGGAAGGTTTAAATGGTTTGAGGCCCCATGCTCCTTGGAATTTCAGTGACGTTCCTTGGGGTAAGTATATGGATATTTTCTGGAAGTGAACATTTCCAAAGGATGGAAACCTGGAAATTTTGAGGCAGTGGGAAGCACGAGAAACAGGGGTAAATGTACAATTCCCAGCAGCTTCAACTACAGAAACCTTATGATGAGCGACTATAGGCTCAGAGGCTTATTACCAGTAATGTCTTTACCTTTTATTGGCAGGTTATCGCCATCACATGTATACGGTGCTAGAGTACATGTGGAAACAAGACAACTACAAAGACTCATTGTATAAGCTGGCTGAAGAGGTACAATTATGTTGTGAATTAACGTGATGTTTCACCAAGAAACATTTTGTGCAACCTTAACCACAAGGCACCACCCTGACATCAAATTGTTTTCATAGTGTTGAATACAGTTGAACCTCTTGTAAACAACTATCCAAAATGCCAAGCCATAGTAATTTGACTGAAAGTGGTCACTTACTGGAGATGTTGGCGTACAGGAGGTGGTCCCAGGAATAATAACTATGTGGTCGGCTAGTGCAGGGTCTGTAACAGAGAATTAAACCTCAGTTTGGAAATTCTGACCACATCTAAATTGCAGTCGAACCTCCCTTTGCAACCATTTTTCTATTGCTACAGTGATTATGAGAAGACCAGTAGGTCTCAGTGCTACACATGTGCTTCTCTTAGCCACTGGAACAACAGAAAAACTGTAGAACATGTCAGGTGTAGGGTATATGTTTTACTTGTGTGACAGTAAATGTTTTGCTGAAGGGAAGTTGCCTATGTATACGCCTTTATACCAACTTGCAAAAAAATATAACATTACCTCCTTTTTGGTTGCACAAAATTCACTGCACCTTTATAATTAGCAGACTTGGTTCTTTTCTTTAGTGCTAGTCTACTCAGTATCAGTTAAGCCTTAAATCTTTTAATTTGTTTCCTTTTTTAGGCAGCTAACATACAGAAGAACTCAATTAATGTACAGATACCAATATTTCTTCGCTTCCTCAACCTGCTGATCAACGATTCCATATATCTACTGGATGAAGCCCTTCAGGTTTTGTATAGGAAGGACCACTTGTGTACAGAAAAAAGAAGATAATAATTATTATCTTCTTTTTTTCTGTACACAAGTGGGCCTTTTGCTAACTCCGTGTGAATATCCCTTTATCTCCTGAGAGTGCCAACTGAAAGTAAAGCTACTCTAACTCGAAATTTGGAACCATCATGTTTGTTATATTGATTGGTACCACAGGAAAGTACTGCTCAGTAGCTTTTGGTTGAATGGTCACACTTAAGAATTTTATCCTCAAACTGAAAAGTTAGAACCACATTTTACAACATAATGAACAGCACCACAGGAAAGTACTGCTCAGTAGCTTTCATTTGAATGGTCACACTTTAGGATTTCATCCACAGACTCAAATTTAGAACCACCTTGTACAGCATAGTAAACAGCACCACAGGAAAGTACTGCTCAGTAGCTTTCATTTGAATGGTCACACTTTAGGATTTCATCCACAGACTCAAATTTAGAACCACCTTGTACAGCATAATAAACAGCACCACAGGAAAGTACTGCTCAGTAGCTTTCATTTGAATGGTCACACTTTAGGATTTCATCCACAGACTCAAATTTAGAACCACCTTGTACAGCATAGTAAACAGCACCACAGGAAAGTAAAGCTTAAAAGCTTTTGGTTGAATGGTGACAGTGACACTTTAGGATTTAAGACTCAAAAGTGAAAACCTCCTTGTATATAGTCGTTGAAAGTGATTTTTAGAGAGTATTCCATGCATTCATAAATTCCAGAAAAATAACGGACAATCAAATGTGCCTTCGATTATTAGTTTTTGTGGATGAAGGTGTAATTTTCATAAAAATGACAGTTGTTTCAATTCATGACTGCCATTTCAACAATCCAAGCAGAAGTTATCATGTAGTGAATGGTTTGTTGATTCAGCAGTTGGTGGTGTTAGTGTTTAGTGCTATTAAAATGATTAGTCATTTTAGTTGTCATGCTGTTGCATGGCTGTGAAGATTTTTAAGTCATTTGAAGTCCTAAAAGAAAGCAGTTTTAATCTGTCTATCTGTTGTCCACAGCTTAATATTAATGAACTTGTTTTCACAGTTTATGGCCACTCTGAAGAAGCTACAGGCAGAGAAAGACAGTGGAGAGTGGGAAAGCTTAAGTGAGCAGGCACGAGAACAGGTTAGCATGAACACGCCTTGCATTTAAGGAAGTATAATTCTAAGTACAATACAAGAGTTGACTGGAAAGTCCTTTGCTGAGACTCGAAACCTGGCACACAACCATCAAAGTTGGAGTTGAACTTGTACGTGGCTCTACAACATGGGCATTGACGATTCAACCAGAGTTAAGTGACCAACCAATAATTTTAAGCAAATGTCTTGTACAAATTGACTCCCAACAATACTGCGATACAAGCTATATGTAAAACAAAGCTAGCTAGTGTCATGTATCCTACATCAGACAAATCTCCCAATCTGCTCTTTTGCATTGCCAAAATCCTTGCCAACATAATTTATATGGAACCAAGTTGTGCCTCTTACAGCAATTGAAAATTAAAGGGAAAAAACTTTGAGAAATGCAGCCTGTCAAGGTCTATCTTACTGGCATGGAACAGGCTATGGCAAATGAAGGAGTAATGATAAAAGTGGACCGTGATCTTGGATATGGAAATTATGTTGATTCACACTAGTCTGAATGTTTTGCTTTTTACAGAAAGAGCAAGAACTTCAACACACTGGTGGAATGGCACGCAGTCACAACATTCTGGCCAATGAGACAGTCCGTGCCTTGAGTTACATGACAGCTGATATTAAAAGGTAGAGCAATCAATTGTCAATGATTAATTTTTTGCCAGTTGTATTATTCTGTCATTTTTTCTAAATCACAAATTTAAAGCTTTATCTGCAAACCTCAAGAAATAGCCATTTTTGTAAAACAATTCTGTCACAAAAAGTTTGAGCCATAAAGGTCATATGACACTGCTCTGAATAGGATGCTAGTCCATTGCAGGGTTTACCCCTACCCCCCTACCCCCCCTACCCCCCTACCCCCCTACCCCCTACCCACCACCACCACCACCGCCACCAGTATTATTTTGTTAGTTTTCCCTAACAATTTGGTGGTCCTGTTTCACATTATGCAGTGTTTTTTTTTGCATATTGAAATGCCATGCAGTGAGTGCAAATTTTGTTACACACTACACTGTATCTTGCAACATTGCAAGAAGTGTCAGATGGACTACTTTTCAGCAACTTGCAGTGCAGGTTTCTGTTTGAGACAAGTTGCAGAGAGCATTATTGCAAGCAATTGACAGTGTCACATTATTGTGTTGCAACTCTGTAACGGGCAGTTTGTCTGCCTGCAGGCCATTTCTCATTAGCTGTCTGCTACGGAGGATTGCTGACATGTTGAACTACTTTCTTTTGCGACTGGTTGGACCAAAGATGGGTGAATTGAAGGTATAGATCAATGTTTAAGGTGCCAGCCTTATGCCTCATATTAAAGTTGGTAAACATTTGTTAGCTAACTACAAAAAGTTGCCAAGCTTTCTTACCACAAACCTCTACAACCCTTGCAAGCTGTTGTTTAAATCTCATTGTAATGGGAATTCTTTCCGTAACCTTTTCTCTGTTGATAAAATAACCTTTTCTCTGTTGATGAAAGTAATCACACAAGACGTTTACATGTGTAACAGAACGTTTACCCATCAAATACTAAAATTATTGTACACAGTTGCTAAATTAGTTGGCTTGTTGCTTTTCTTGCCAACAGTTTGGAAACATGTTTATCAACCCAGTGCGGCACGGATTTGGATGTGTTACGCGGCGTAACCTTTAGCGCTGTTACGTCTTCGCTGTTGTACGATCACCGTAACCCCGTTCCATCGCAACCTCGTTCCATTAACACTGTAATGAGATATGTCAAAAGAAACATGGCTTGAAGAATGTTGTCACATACTAGCAGAAATAGTGTACTAAGAACAAAATGAGATAGACTAAAAAAAAATTAGACAACCAAGTAATATCTGAATGTTTTCAATATCGTTTTATGGATTGTTCTCATACTAATCCTCAGAGTCACTCTTAGCAAATCATAAGGGCATCAAGACTCAATAAGCCCGTTCCATTAACACTACATGGAGACAGAGTTTTACCACTTTTTCATGTACTTATAGTGTTTGCTGTGATGACGGTAATTCTTTTTCCGCCAAAATAATAGATGATCAATTCGTCCAACACAAGAAAAACACGACGTTACCGTGTTACGACATTACTACATAAATTTAACCTGTTTGCCGAAAGTCGTCCAATATCATATCTGTTAAGACGTTACGCTGTTACGATGTTAGGATATTAGGATGTTATGATGTTAAGAGGTTACGATGTTACGCTTTTACGATGTTATGTTTAATACCCTGTTACGATGTTACGGCCGCGTGTGGACTTCCTCTATGAACCGAACGAAACGAGGCCGTTAAGTCATGGAATAACGGCCGTATTTGGAGTTCCTTTCCATACCGAACGGAACGAGGCCGTTTACTCATGGGATAACGGCCGTGTTTGGAGTTCCTCCTCTACATACCGAAGGAAACGAGGCCGTTAAGTCATGGGATAACGGCCGTATTTGGAGTTCCTTTCCATACCGAACGGAACGAGGCCGTTAACTCATGGGATAACGGCCGTGTTTGGAGTCCGTCCTCTGCATACCGAAGGAAACGAGACCGTAAAGTCGTGGAATAACGGCCGCGTCTGAAGTTCCTCTATATACCGAGCGAAATGAGGCTGTTAAGTCATGGAATAACGGCTGTGTTTGGAGTTCCTCTGTATACCGAGCGAAAAAGACCAAGATAACGGCTTATTTCGTTATTATCAAAACACGCTATAATACCGAGCCAAAAGCGGCCTTTATCCCATGACTTAACGGCCTCGTTTCGTTTGGTATATAATACCGAGCCAAAAGCGGCCGTTATCCCATGACTTGACGGTTCGTTTCGTTCTGCATATAATACCGAGCCAAAAGCGGCCGGCTCTTTCGTGTGTCTCGCTCGCTTTGTACGTACGCTTAATTACGAGGCATAAACATACTTGTATTGGCTATTTGTACCTCCACATACGGACTGTCAATCGTAAATGACGGTCGGTAAGCAAGGATGACGGACCGTATGAATAACGTACGGACCGTGCTCAACAGTTGGACCTCCTGCAAATAACGGTCCGTAAGCAAGGATGACAGTCCGTGCAAAACGTACGGACCGTTAACCGCAAATAACAGTCTGTATCAGTGCAAAATAAGGTCAGCTAGCATTTTCGGAGAGCTGTCAGCAGCTCGGAAATTCGGCGGGTTAGATTCTGTTTCCTTTTCTGCGGCTTAAATTTTCAGCTAAAAACGCCGAACAGATCAATTTGTATTAGCTTACACAAATATGCCTTTAAAAAGCTCTGAAACAATCTAAAAAAGCAGAAAATGATATTTCATGTATTTTCCTAAATTTTTCTCCTTTGGTGCCCCGATTCCATGACTTAACGGCCTCGTTTCGTTCGGTATATAGAAGAACGCTAAACGCGGCCTCATTTCGTTCGGTATATAGAAGAACGCTAAACGCGGCCTCGTTTCGTTCGGTATATAGAAGAACGCTAAACGCGGCCTCGTTTCGTTCGGTATATAGAAGAACGCTAAACGCGGCCTCATTTCGTTCGGTATATAGAAGAACGCTAAACGCGGCCTCGTTTCGTTCGGTATATAGAAGAACGCTAAACGCGGCCTCGTTTCGTTCGGTATATAGAAGAACGCTAAACGCGGCCTCATTTCGTTCGGTATATAGAAGAACGCTAAACGCGGCCTCGTTTCGTTCGGTATATACACTATTTTTTAAATAAGAATGTTGTTTTTCCGGCCCAGGCTGAATATTCTTATTTTTCTGCCGATTTTAGGCTGAAAATATTCTTGTATTATTCTTAAATTATAGCTTATGACATTTCCGACATTTCCGTTTTAGAATATATTGGAGAGTGTAGAAGAAGGACACCAAACGCGGCCGTTATTCCATGACTTAACGGCCTCGTTACGTCCGGTACATAGAGGAAGTCCACACGCGGCCGTAACATCGTAACAGCGTATTAAACATCGTAACATCGTAACGGCGTAACGTTGTAATGCGTAACATAGTAACAGCGTAACATCTCAACATCGTAATATCGTAACATCGTAACAGCGTAACGTCTTAACAGATATGGTATTGGACGACTAATTAGTAGCTGCGTGTACCGATCGACTCATGTTTCGGCAAACAGGTTAGATTAATGTAGTAATGTCTTAACACGGTAACGTCGTGTTTTTTCTTGTGTTGGACGAATTAATTACCTATTATTTTGGCGTAACAAGAATTACCACCATCACAGCATTTACTATAAGTACCTGAAAAAAGTGTTAAAATTTTCCACAAGCTGCATGACAAACAAAAACTTTCTTCATCAAAGTTTGCCAATAATTGTTGGATGAAAGGCAACCCTACAACGTTACATCCAATATTATACACACTACATGTGAACCTGTTGCACAGTTCTATTTTATTATGCTGTTTCGGTTTTACCCTGGGTTTCTGTTACGATGTTACGTTGATACGGTGTTATATTTACTGTTACGCTGTTACGACGCTATGGCTTTAATTACACCAAACTACCAATATAGAGGGGCTAGGGATATGTACAAACGTAACGTCGTATTTCCATACTACTGTAAGAAGCTGTCAGCTCATATTCTGCAAGTAGAGATGTCATGTGAAGAAGATGGGGCAAAAACCCTGTTACGACAAATGTTACGCTTTAAGGGCCCATTACAGTATCTTTTTAGGCCGTTGCTAGGGAAAAATGAGTTTGCTGTAACTCAACACATGTATGCTTTCATTGGACCAAATTTGGACAACATTCATTGAGGGCAAGTATGGTTCAGTTTATGACGTCATCGGACCACGCCCCATGTCACGTGATCAGAAACAGAAAAATGCGTTTTTACTTCAAGACTTACCTTTTTGTCCATAATTTCTTGTACCGTACTATTTCATAAGCCGTCTTGAGAAAATTTAAGCATGCGTTTTGGTTTACGAAGAAAAATAAACAAATAAGAATGAAAAATGTGCTTCTTTGACCACTCTTTTGGGTATAATTTTTTTGTTTTCTGTTTTTTCGCAAAAAGGATGCTTAAATTTCGAGAAAAAAAGATGTTTTTTCGAATTCTTTTAAAATGCAGCAGCTATGTTTACTTCTCGACGAGAAAAGTACATTTTTCACGGCACCGGAAGTGACGCTCATTTTTTCAATGGCCAGGTGCCTAAGCGTTAAATGGCTAGGTCGCTAAGGCGATAATTTTCCCATTCTTGGCATCGTGGACGGTAGCTGAGCTGAGCTGAGCTGAGCTGTTGTTGGAATAATGGCCGCGAGTCAGATAAAAGCCGTCGAACTGGATGTGTAATGATGATTGGTTTTTCCGTTGGATTGCTTCAGTTCTCGCTTCTTTCACTCTCCAGTCGGCGATCTGTTTTACGAACGGCGCAAGCCATTCATCAATGTGGATCCACCGAGTCGAATTGACTTGGTCCAGACTTAGAGTCCAGAAAATTTTATGATAATCTTTGAAATACTGCCCACTGACAAGGAATGAAAGAGCAACGATTACGTTACGTATTGCAGACCCTGGACGAGTTGTGGCTTTCACGACAGAGGTATCACTCTTCAAGCTGAATTTCTGTCCACATCGACTGCACTCAACTGTTTTGTTTTACCGAACAAAATTCGTATTTCTCAGTCCTTTCTACAGTCACAGTCTTTTAGATCGCTTAAATTACTTTTTGCTAATTTCTCAAGTGATGTTGTTAGCAGACGCTGCCCATCAGATGTATCGAGCTCACCATTATTTGTCAGGTATTCTATAGTAACAATTTACAAGCTTCCTTTCTCGCTGTAGGCTGCTCCACGCTGTCTTGCGACAGTGGCTGCAAGTCAGTGGCCTCGAGAGCTTCGTTTCTTGAAGAGCTGTCTAAACACTGGAATTGCTCAGGTTCGGAAGGACAGTTCACAGGTTTGCACAACGATTACAGTTTTCTAGCAAGCGACGTCAGGTAGTTTGGGAGCAGTCGAAGTCACGGCCGCAGACACAGGGATTTCTTTATGGGTTCGGGATGATGGCACAGTACTTATTTCGGTTTGCCTCCGCATCACTGACATTTCTATCCCCGACCTGACACTGAAAATCTTTGAATGTCGGCTTTTCGCGATTTTGCGATCTGCATTTCCCCATCGACTTGCAGCCATCGCTGCGCTTTCTGTTTACGTGCGTACGTGGATAGCTTCGAGCTCATTTTCAACTGAAACACCCAGTTTAAGAAATAAAGGCACAACTCGCATGTTGTAAACGTAAAGCAGAAAATTAAAATCAATTTAAAAAGTAAACAAAAAAGTTTCTTATGTGTTTGTCGCAACGAAATAAAAAATTATCGGCGGCTTGAACCGGCGACGGGTCAGCGCTGGGAGGCCAGAAAGCGCGCGAAAAATTTGCGGACGACCGGAAGTAAAATTGCACGTGCATGGCAACCGCGTATCATAGCAACGAGATACTTTAATGGGCCCTTAAACTGCATCCAAATCCGTGCCAGCTATATGATCAACTGTTGTTGCAGTACACACTCCAAATTGCATTTGCCAGGACCAGTCTTAAAATTCAGTTTACCTTCAGTTGTCTAGGCACCTTAAGTGGTAGATTAGGTGTGTGTTTTAGAAAATAATTGTATTTAAGAAATTATGACCATCGCAGTGAAGCATATGTCATGGCTTCTCTGGTAGAAGATTTATAGTAATTGGGTGTTGGTCAATCCAAAATCAATGACTAATGAAGTTGGCATTGCCTTTTGTGTGTCAAATACAGGTGAAGAATTTATCAGAGTTCCACTTCAAGCCCCAGCAACTTGTTTCTGACATTGTTGACATCTATCTTAACATGGGTGAAGAGGAATCCTTCTGCAAAGCAGTAGCTACAGACAAGAGGTCCTACTCTCCCAACTTATTTAAACAATCTGAGAGGGTTCTAAAGTAAGTTACTATAACAGACAGGTTTTAACAAATCACCACCACTATCGTCTTCATCACCATCTTCATCGTGACCATTGTCATCATTGTTGTTATCGTCATCAATGTCATCTTCATCATAATCATCATCTTCATTATCAAAATCATTGTCAGGCAGAGAGTCATCGTCATTGCTGAGATCATCATCACCATCATTGTCATCATCGGCAGCAGCGCCATCACCTTCATCATTGTTGACATTGTCATCACCACTGTCATCATCATCATCATCATCATCATCATCATCATCATAATCATCATTGTCGTCCTCGTCCTCGTCGTCATCATCATCATCTTTTTTACAATATTTTGGAAGGCCTGTAAAGTTTGCTGTATTCTGAGCTTTTGGGTGTTGCATTCTTTTTACCCTAGCTCTTGACTGCTCACTAGCTGTAGTTACACTTCCACCCATTTCACTGTTGCAGGTTGATTGGCAGACCATCATCAGTTATTTTCAGACTTAGTGAACTTGCACATCGTGTAGAAGAGTGTGCAAAACGGGAGGAAGAAGCAGAAGACTTACCAGAGGTAAATAAAGTAGTTACTAGATGACTATATTTCCTTGCAGTACATCAACTGGGCTAGGGCATGGAATTTTAGTTTAGTATGTCATAAAAACTTAAGGTTACTCCGGACCTTTGCGGGTGTCCTCGGGGAAAAAAATGCGTATGCACGCCATTTTAAAGGAAAACACGGCAAATTATATATCATTGGAAAGCGTGTTAAGTGTTAATCCCAAAGGATCAATCATCAAAAGCGTGTCAGCATTTTTCGATATTCTGACTGGTTATTTTTTAATTAATCTGTCAAGTTCGAGAAGCAAAGAATGCGCCATGGGCATTGCATTGAAGATCGCCACGGGAGAAATTTTATAAATTTCAAAAATCCCCGACACACTTTTGTTTCACAACATCTAAGGAACATTTAAGCCAAATTTCACAGAAATCTGCCTAGTTTTGGTACCCTATTAATTCATTTGTTTGCCGGAATGACGCATGGTCATTTTCTCAGTCATTTTTGCAATTTTCTTTTGTGGAATTAAAAAAACTGGCAATTCATATTTTTTTCTGAAATCTACATTTATTAAGCTTTCCAACGATATATAGTTTGCCGTGCTTTCCTTTAAAATGGCGCGCATACGAATTTTTTCCCAGCGGACACGGGAGGACACCCGCGAAGGTCCGGAGTAACCTTAAGTCAGGTTGTTGAAACCTTCTGGCCCCAGTTGTTCAAAAGGTGGATAGCACTATCCACCGGATAAATCTCTATCCAGTGGATAATGCAATTGCTTTCATTAACACTTATCCACTGGATAGTGAATTATCCGGTGGATAGCGCTATCCAACTTTTGAACAATTGGGGCCAGAACTTTTCAAAACTCAAAGAACACTTTTGTTAATTTTTGTCCATGGAAATTGAGTTTTTAAAGTGTCTACTACATTAGATATCCTGCTTTTGATAGATTTTTAATTGCTATTGCCAAGGAAACATTGTCAAGAAAACTTATTTGTTCGTACTTGTAAGCAAACATTCTCCTGTGTAGTAGCTCCTAACTGACTGAATTAAAATGTTATTTTGACTTTGTAACTTGTTTTGAAGTTTGCCCTGCTTTCTAAAAGTTTCATACAGCATCCTACGTGCTCAAGGGGGTTAAAATTAATATTGATAACAAATTTTGGCAATTGAATGACTACTGTCAAATCGTTTTTCTCTAGCCACCAGATGAGTTTGTTGATCCAATAACAAACATGTTGATGAATGATCCTGTAATTCTGCCTACTTCTAATCATGTGGTGGACATGTCAACTATCTGTCGTCATTTAATGAGGTTTGTGTGGTATTTCTGTAAAGTACAATGCATATGCTTGTGCCTTGCCATTGAATATCTTCTAATCTTCTAATCACCAAATCTTTGCCCCACCATTATTTCAAATTGGCAACTTAATCCAAGTAAAAATTTGACTTGAAACACTTAAAAATTAATACTCGACAGTTCACCTAACCAACACTGAGAAATGTTTCTTAAAACAATGTGAAACGTAGAGGGCTGAATCCATACATTTGAGTTCCAGTTATATTCGTCAAGTTTGAATTTAGGCCAAGTGAAGTTCCAAAATGATGGTGAGCAGAGACCCTAATGCTATCTGAAAGCTAACTGTATCAAAATAATTATTGTGCCTCACTACTTTACTAAACTACTTAATACTAAAATCAGTAATAATTTTTCCACTTCTCAAAAGCCAACTCAAGTAAACTTGAATTCACACTCTGTCATCGTGAAGTGGGATTAAAAAATAATCCCACGCTAGAGCACTAATGGGGGCCCCTATACCAACATGCATGTTCTTCGCACTGTTCCCCATATATTTCTTATGGCAATAGTTGGGAGAATTTGCTAACACATCAAGACATTTCATCTTGGGTGATCATTTCCTTTATTCTCGTGACTTGTGTCTTTGGAGAAATAATGATTATTAGTGTACGTAAGGAGAAATAAGATGCTTCTCGCTTTTGGGGCTTAAAGGGTTAAAGAGGCGATAAGAGCACAAGTGGTGCACAGGTGGCACACTCTTGGGGGGGGGGGGAGGACAGGGGATTTTAAACTCATGCTTCCCATACCCTTAAATCCCAGTTCCCTCCCTGTATTTGTTGGCTCCCACCTCTTTTCTTTTTTTCAATGACAAAATATTATGCAATGTTGCATAATTTTGCCCTTTTTCTCCTGCTTCCTGCCACCTTGGGAATCCCACTCCCCTCCCCCCCCCCTTCTTCTCTTGCCTCCTGTACACCTCCCACCCCCCCCCCCTAACCCCCTACACCACTCTGTCTCTGGTACCAAATCGGAACAGAGCTTAACGTATTGTCTTATCTTTCTTGTTGTAGTGATCAGAAGGATCCGTTTAACCGCATGCCTCTTACACTAGAGATGGTAAAAAAACATGTAGAGTTGAAAGAAAGAATTCAGCAGTGGCTGGCAAATGTCAAAGCTCAAAGGAAAAGCTGACCCTCAAAGCAGATATTTATTAGTGCTGCCTTAATGTGATAAATAATTAATCCAATAGATATTAGATCATTAATACTTTAAACGTTAATTTTAACATTAAA
Source organism: Siderastrea siderea (assembly GCA_964030785.1). Classification (NCBI taxonomy): domain Eukaryota; kingdom Metazoa; phylum Cnidaria; class Anthozoa; order Scleractinia; family Rhizangiidae; genus Siderastrea; species Siderastrea siderea. Next base: position 7,947,333 of record OZ034979.1, read on the forward strand.
AGCCCAGAGTAATGATTTGGCTATATAACTTGCATTGACTTGATGTCATTTTGATAGAGCTCAAATTTCCATGCATGAATGCATAAATGAATTGGAACGTTAAGTTGAATTTTTTTTGTTTTGTTTTTAAAATGCCCTCTTATCATTAGGCCCCTCTATATGTTTCAAGCCAGTGTGTGTTTTTAACTGTTTTAGATCTGAACAAGTCTAACCATTTTATTCTTTTAATACCAATTATAGAATTGTGACTTTTATAGCTTACAACAAAACTGTACATGCATATTTATTTAGAGTTAACTGTGAGATGCACAAAGGATTAGAAATGTCTCCCAAGATTTGTATAATCTGAGTTCACAAAAAAATGGGCATATGTGATAACAGTCATTAAAGATATGGGTGGCAAGATTAAATCTAGGTAGAGGGTGTTGTGGCCAAGATATTGAATAAGCTACCTGCTGCCCGAGGGAAGTGGGAGGGTAAAAAAAATGCATATGTTATCTTATGATCTTGTGACTTTATAAAAACCTTCATAAAGCAGAAAACCTATATTAAGGTGCTAAAGCAGGCAAATACAGCCCTTGGTGACTAAAGAGTCACCAGCCTCTATTAATTGTAGTTCTGGCAGCTTGCTGGCACTGTTTGGAGGCTAGTTCCCCAGACAATTTCCTGTGAGAAAAGGGCTGTGGTTTGTAAACAGGTTTGGATGGTATTACACCGAAAAAGTGACTTCTGAATAAATTGACTATAACTTTTACTCTTTAGTTCTTAACTGAATTAATATCTGTCTACCTTGAGGCAACAACTGCCCGGTGGTAGCAATCATTCTCTCTATTTAAAATTGTAAGAATATTGATGACATCAGATTCAACTAGTTCCCAGGGCTCTTCTCTTTTACTTTGTTTGACTGAGAGAAAATACACAGGTACTGGGTTGAGTTGTCGGGGCAGTTCCTTCTGAGCCAAAAATTAAACAAATAAAAAAAGATGCAAATCAGAGAATAGAAAGATGTTAAGACGGATTCCGCTCAACGTTCGAGCAATAAGTGCAAAAAATATTTACCAAAAAACTACTCATAGCACAGTAATATTTTAAATGCAATTTGAAACATCTCACTCTAGTGCACTTGCCCAAGTGACCCCGCTATGAAATTCTCAAGCATTCTCAAGAAAATTATTTTCAAATCTCGTAAAAGTATGCTAAAAACGGGCGCCATTTTGTTTTGAACTGACATGAAGCGTCTTTTTAATTGAAATATGGATAACTTCAAATCCAATTTTCTCTCGCGGGGTCAGCTTGGGAGCAAAAGTAACGATAAGTTCTTCTTATCTGTTCTCAAAATGTGACAGTGCTGCAAGTATTTTTTTGGTAACTTAATTTTTGCACTTACTGCTCGAACGTTGAGCGGAAACCGTCTTAATCAGTTGTACTTGTGAAAGAGACAAATGCCAGGGTGTATCTGCTACAACAATTTGGCTTTTTTACAACAGGAACATGACAACCACAAAAATGATAAGCGATTACTCAATTACGTAAAGCCTGTTTTCAAAGCCTGGCCTACTGCACCGGCCATGCACCAACCCTTCTTTTGATAACAAGACTTAAAACAACTCAGAAATAGCCTATTGACAGCAGCATCAGTCATACCTGGTAAGTTGAGTTTTTTAAATCAAAGTGTGCATGTTACTAAAAATCTTTGTGAAGGTGCTAAAAGTTGCACTGCTATGTTTTGTGCCACTTGACTCTGATCAGTTGCAAACAGCAGAATTAAGTTCTGTTTTCTGCAATGATTGCGGCAATTTGTTTCACCGTTGCAATGTGAAACACCACCTTCTGGAACTTGCCTTACAATTCCTGGTTTTGGCAATACTATGTGTCCAGGTTTTGGCAATACTATGTGATTAGCTTTGCAAGGCAATCTGCACAAAGTGTTGCCTAGTTTTGCACAGTAACCTTTTCATGGAGCTGAAATGTGCGAGACAAGTTACACCCGACAGTACATCAGGTAACACTGCCCAAAGGCCCAAATAGTTGATTTTCTTCATTCTTGTTGTCCTTTCATATTTAGCACTTTGGATCACCTAACGGTAATTCAAGCAAAACATGCTCTCAAGGATGGGGCAATGCTTCTTCACATTCTGCCCACAGAATTTTGAGCAAAATGAGGGCTTATAGGGTCTCAGGAGCAGAATAGGCCTTTTGTGGCAGACAAGGGGGTTAGTTTCTAAAAAAACTGTGGTGCTGCGGCGATGGGGATCCAAAGTTTTGGATTTATCAACTGAGCTGATAAGGTAAATTGGCCACTGTAATTGCTCTGACCGATTTGCTTTGACGAAGGGCTAACGCTCGAAACGTCATCTTTCAATCTCTTTACGGTGGCCAATTTACCTTATCAACTCAGTTGATAAATCCAAAACTTTTGTGGCAGAGTCTAGCAGTACACCTGCTCACAGGCTTCCCAGTGAAAAGCAACTGTTCCTGTTCAAAAACTGTTAAAATCCACCAATAAATAAATGTAATGCCTTTAATGGATACATGCTGGAACAAATGCTTGTCTACTGTTTAACAAATTTTACCCGGAATGAACCGAGCAGGACAGGCCACTAACAGAGTCCCCTCATGGAAGGTTTTTTAATTATGTTTTGCACCCCCCTCCCCCGCAAGAAATTCCAGTTTGGCTTCATACTTTGCTTCTAAAATTTTGGCTTTTCTGACCCCTGCCCCCCCACTCCCCCTTGGAATTCCCAATATCCTTCCATAGGTTGGGTAAGGATTTTTTCTGGAACCACACAATCTTTGGCCAGAATAACCAGCTTTTTAAATCCCGCAAATGTAAACAAGCCTTTCAAGGAGATGTAAATAATTCACTGCCAAAATTTCATCTCTAAATTTTTCAAAGTACAACAAATTCCAAGCTCACTGAAATGGGTTTGTTTATTGTCCCTTGTTACTTTTTTCACCAAAAAATATTTAACAAAAATAATGAGTTCTATATGAAGCTGCTACAACATAGGCCCACTGAGTGCACAAAACAAAATGGAAGTTTACATTGCTGGTTATGCACAGTCTGTTACAGAGTCTGTTAGTCGTCATCTTTTCCATGCTTGATAATTCTTGTGAATTTCACATAGTCAAAGAGGCCTTTAGAATCAACAGGTGCTCCATGTAACATGTCATCAATTTCTTGATCTGAAAACCTATAAAAAATACAAGAAAATAGTAAGTCTAGATTATGTAGTATAGAATACATTTCAGGCATCCTAATGGGGGAACTTTTATCCTAGGAAAACAAACATATACAAAGACCACATGAGGAACTCCGCGTCCTAATCTCAGTGAACGGCGTCTTGGGTTCCATGACATACCCTTGCTAAGGGACATGATTGCCTCAGCCCAGTCTAGTTCTTTATGCACTCAGCAAAAATGATGTTTGAAGAGGCAAATTAAAGGAATTCTCATTGAGTCAAACCACGAGCCATATGACATGGTTGTCATTCTAACTTTTTGTGTACAGATGAAATTCCTAAGTGTAACCATTCAAATGAAAGCTACTGAGCAATACTTTCCTGTGGTGCTGTTTATGATGCTGTACAAGGTGGTTCTAAGTGTTGATTCTGTGGATAAAATCCTAAAGTGCTGGGGTGGATCCAGGTTTTATGTAAGGGGGGCTCGGTAACCGACAGCCGAAGGCAGGAGCTTTTAGAGGGTTCCGGGGGCATGGTCCTGCGGGAAAATTTGAAATTTATCCCCTCGGAAATGCAATTTCCAGCGTTCTGAGGGCTTATTTAAGTTGTTTTTAAATTGCTTTGAAATCTACTTAGTTCTATGCTAACTAGTTAGAAAAAAAACCTAAAGAACAAAAATTATATCCAAATCAGAACTATGAATGGATTCTGTTGTAAAATGAGCAGAGAGTCAAATAGACAATTCAAAGTCGACTACTAGAAATATATCAGACTCGGCTTTTTCAAACAGCTGAGCGGTTGCTTCAGTGCATGCTTGCCTAGCTGATTATGCAAAGAAATGGTCAGTTTGTTGCTGCTTTCCCCTTCTGCCTCTTGAACATACCGCCCAGTCTGACAGACTTCAAAATAAGTTCCAGAGAACAATCCAAAAGTGATTGGGAAAGAACGGCTGACCTTTAAGGTCAATACCCAAACTTTAACCGAGGAAGTTGATTGGCTTCGGTAGACAAACTGTCACTTTGGCGCGAGGTAGAACAGGAGTGTGAATAGGTGGTTCTTTTACCAAATAGACAGACAGAAATGAAAGCGCTATATATACCATAGACTCGACTGCTTACTGAGTGGGGCTTTTTAAATTTTAATGTTATTTTTGCTGTTTTTCTTATTCAAAAGACAACTGCTTATTTTTAATTAATTAAAGAGATTGTCCAGTTATTAGTGAATTTTTTCAGAAACCGCACGGTTTTAGACGTTTGTTGTGTCAGTTTAGGGGGTTCGACCGAACCACCCGAAACCACCCCTAGATCCGCCCCAGAAGTGTGACCATTCAAATGAAAGCTACTGAGCAGTACTTTCCTGTGGGACTGTTTATTATGCTGTACAAGGTGGTTCTAACTTTTGAGTCTGTGTATGAAATCCTAAAGTCTGACCATTCAATTGAAAGCTACTGAGAACTACTTTCCTGTGGTGCTGTTTACTATGCTGTACAAGGCGGTTCTAACATTTGAGTTTGTGGATGAAATCCTACAGTGTGAGCATTTCAATGAAAGCTGTTCATGATACTTTATGAAATGAAGTATACAGATGATGAAATTTCACGAAAATTTGCCAAGTTTATACTTTGCCATCAGGTAACCCCCTCAAGACAATCACACAGACTAGAGATTGTGAGGTTCAATTAACTTGTGCTAATTAACTGCCAATTCATGTACTTTGCTAATTGCAATGGACTATTAGTGAATATTTATACCCTGATTCCCCTACTAAATACTTTGGTGTTATGGAAGATATTAGGCAGAATTCTAAACAAGGATCAATTTTCAGCTCTTCCAGTCCCTCTTGAGTACATTATGTGGTTCTGTGAATCATAAATTTGACTATTTAATCCACGCGGGGTCAATTTTCCATTTATCAAGTGGACCTTTCATAAAATATGTCAGATATCTACTTAAGCGTGGAAAGGGTTTTCCTTACACTCGGCACTGCCTTTAAACTAGATAAATCAATAGTTGTGCATGTGTTGTTGCAGATATGCTAATTAGTAGATTTCATGAGATTGATCATTGTTGATCAAGCTACGATACGACTGCGTCAAGAAACAAACAAATTCCTCGAAGGTTATTGAAAAGTCGACGCTGATAAACTGCCGAACTTTGAACTAAAGATCAGCGCATATGTCTTTCCCGTTGACAATGAAAATTTCAGCTTGATAGAGATTTAATCGGGATTCTGAAATCGAACGCTCACGTAGGAATGTTGCGGTGAAATGAACAACCACAATTATAATGTTTCTTTGTGTACATGCTACAAGGCATCGATCCAGTCTTAACATTCCAAACATCTGGAATAAGAATGTGAAATTTCTCGTAAAGAAGGATTATTTTTCATTATAATTATGATAAGGGTCATGGATTTAAAACAGCCTAATCTAGATAACCCGTAGGAGATTCTTAAGATGTATAACTAAATTGACGGCGGCGATTAATTACGCATAACAGTACACACAGAGAGAAGAGAAAAGTTATTGAACAAAAATTATGGAGTCTGTATGTATTACACAATAGAAAGCTTTTATTCGAGCGATAAAACTCATGCTGAGCTTAACCAAGAGCGAAACTTTAACCTCTTACGTCTGAAGTCGAATAATATGTTTGTTACTTTGAGCGTGTAGAGTGTTCATTCAAGTGAAAAATATTCAGTAATACTTGAGTAATGTCGCACGTTTTTCGATTTCTCTGAGAGAAATTTTAGAAAATTAGGCAACTTTCACTGAAGCAGCGTTAACAAAACCAGGGTTAAAAATTTTTATAAACAACTCACCGATCGCCGTAAGTTTGAAGCAAAGTCACCAATCTGTCTTCGTCCAATTTGCCGGCACCCTCATCATCAAAACACGCGAAGGCATTTCGTATAACATCTTCAGGGTCGGTTCCGTTCAACTTCTCGCCGAACAGCGTCAAAAACATCGTAAAATTGATGGCACCGTTTGCATCGTTCAGCATGTCCTCAACGTAGTCGTCTGTGACATCTTTACCGAGTGAGGCGAACATATCCTTGAGGTCTGCACCGTCTATAAAGCCGTCACGATTTTGGTCGATCATGTTAAACGCCTCTTTGAATTCTTGGATTTGCGATTGATCGAACATCGCAAAGACATTAGAGGTGGCTCTCTGGGCCCTCTTTTTCGTGGTCTTCTTCGTTTTCGCTTTGCTAGACATTTTTGTAGTGCTAACTTCTGTGGACTGTCAGTGTAGCCTCCGTGCAGTGTAGTCAAGCAAAGCGAATGACTCCACGTCAGAGTTTGGGATAAGCACACACCCAAGCGTACGCGAACCATATATGGAAAACGTAATGTACCTATTGAATTTCGCTGTCTCCCAAAAAATTTCACACTTTGAATATAAAAGCACGAAGGAAGGAAAATAATTCCAAAAAATCAGTTTCTACTTTTTACTAATATCCCTTCTTTGGCAAGAGAACCAATTGTTGCTATAACGTAGGGTTTAGGGATTTTTTCAGTCTTTCAACTCTTTTCACGAGCCAACAGCTGGCGCGTCACGCAACCTCTGGGAGGGGTGAGATCCGTTGCGTGACACTCAAACGTTTGCGATATATTCACACTTCATAGCATAAAGCACGAAAGACTGCGATGACTCAAATAATAGTTTCTACTTTTCTCCTAGTCCCTTTTACGGTAAGTGCAAGAGAACCAAGTGTTGAAATAATGGAGGTTTGAAAGTTTTCGTCTTTGAATGAACTAGCAGCTGACCGGTCACGTAATGCCTGGGTGGAGTGAGCTTCGTTGCGTGAGACTCCAAGAAGATACCGAAATTAAATTACTCCACGATTTCCTGCTGTTTAAAATCGGATTTAAACGCCTGGAGAATTTGTAAAAATGACTTTCGAACTTGCACTTCTCTAAAAAGCAGCAAACCAAACCAAAAGCAAGCTACCTTTCGTTGCGGATCTATTGCTAGAGATACACGCGCTAAACAAGGGGCTTGGCCAAACCGATTGCAAGGTTGGCACTACACATCACAGTCCCGCCTCTTGCGAGGACCAGTTGTGAAACTATTTTTATATTTGCTCTTTTGTTGAAGGGCCAGTCTTGCAAACAATCTGGCTTATTTTAATCATTAGCAAGTTCAGCATCCAAATTTTTAGTTTGCGTGCAGTTGTAACTGATCCGGTAGGGAGTGGGGGGGGGGGGGGGGGGGCGAGAGAGAGAGTGAGCGGGAAGCTGGAACTTCCGGGGAAAAGCACTAGGATCGAGGTTGCTATCTTTGGCAGCCCTATGCCCCCAGTTTATCTCTGATTTCCACTCCAATTACGCACCTTACCTACTGGATAGATGCTGGCCTATTGCAGCGTTACCAACAGATAAAGGTTTCCCACCGTTTTGTTTCAAGTTTCCTTGTGTTTCCCAGGCTGACAGTTATGTTCCTCACTCAACTTTACTTCTTTTGTACAATGTTTTAGAATTCGAAAGAAAAAAAATCGGAAACAGTTTTTTTTTTTAATAGAGAAGGTGAAAAGGGGCAAAATGGCAGTGCACAACAAAGTGTTAAGCTAAAACTGAATCGTGAAAAATGTATGTTAATGCATGGGTGAGGTAGCAAGAATTGCAAAGATTACAATAGTTCCATTGACAAGACAATAAAGGATGTATTGTACAGGGGAGTAGAGGAAAGCACTTTCTAGAGTAGCGTCTTCAAACACTCCCATTTCTTTGGTACTTCCGCACCTGTTTTGACTTCGATATCGTAAATGGATTCCAGGTATTTTAGGAAGCCTTCTATTATTTGAGCAGTTTCCTTTCCTTTCTTTTTTGTTTTTGTTTTTTTTTTTTTTACAAATCCAGATGTAGTATCCAGCAAAGAGACAACAAACGTTAATTTGATGAGGGTGCTTTCAAGAATCCGGCCTCGCTCCTCAGTACAATGTGACGCTGGTATTCTCATAATGAGGTAAACAAGCGTTGCAACGTTGGAACTGCGTATCGGACATTTTACACTTGAAACAGGAGATTACAGGTCTAAACTTTCGGAATTTTTCCACAAAAGAAGACAAACCTCACAAAGTGTACCGGAACTTTTAAAAATTATTTCTTATTCAGTTCCTTTCTCGACTTTGCATTCCAGGGGGTGTGTTGGGGTTGCTAAATGGAAAGCGCTCTATTCCTTCTCACCTGTTTCTTTTTTGTTCAAACTTGCCAGGACCTAGAATTCCCAGAAATGATCCCAAGATACATTGTAAAACAATGAGTACCACAGATATGGCAACTCTACTCAACAGTTTTGAAAGAAATCATAAATCCCGAGTGTCATTGTGTAATATGTCGAAAACAAATTGCAACACAACAAACTTCAGCTGAAAAGCATTTGATCATCATTTGAATGGTCACACTTAAGGATTTCATCCACGGACTCAAAAGTTAGAACACCTTGTACAGCATGATAAACACCACCACAGGAAAGTACTGCTCAGTGGCTTTCATTTGAATGGTCACACTTGAGGATTTCACCCACGGACTCAAAAGTTAGAACCACCTTGTACAGCATAATAAACAGCACCACAGAAAAGTACTGCTCAATAGCTTTCATTTGAATGGTCACACTTTAGGATTTCATCCACAGACTCAAAAGTTAGAACCACCCTGTACAACATAACAAACAGCACCACAGGAAAGTACTGCTCAATAGCTTTCATTTAAATGGTCACCACACTTAAGGATTTCAGAAATCCAAATAAAAGACCGCGCGGAAAACAACAAGTATAAATTCCATGGTTTAAAACTTTTATTTATTAAGTCTCCCTCTTACGTAACAGTTGAACTGAAACTAGAAAGGCTTTTTTTATGGACACTACAGTAGTTCACGCCGCTTCAATAACCTAACAGATAACATTGTATTCTCACTGTTTGATTTGGTTTGATTTGATTTGTTCAACAGAAGGATCAAAATAGCAGATAAATTAAGTTTATCATAGGACACCTTGCTATCTGCAATATGGACGAATTTCCTCGCTTTTAACTTGACTCTCCTTCTACTTCTCGTGTTTACAGAACATACATTTTGCTAGTTACTAAACCTAGTACATTTCCAAAAGTGAACGTAGACAGTTTTTGTATTCGCTGTTGTTAAGTCAGGCCCGGCCAGGGGTTTTGGGTATACGGTATCTAGGGCGTTTTTTACCAAGGTATTCGGTATTTTGTGCCAAAATTTCAGGTATAGGGTATTCTGTATTTCAATAATTTTAGGTATTTGTTATCAACGTTTTTGCATTTTTAAGGTATATTGGTATCCCAGGGGGAAGAAATGAGGTATATTGGTATTCCACTACCCCCCCCCCCCCCCCTCTGGCCGGGCCTGTTAAGTGAAAACGAATATTACCTGGATAAATGTAAACTTAAGCAAAAACTCCTTTACACCCTTAAAAGCTTCTGATCCCCGGATAAATGTTGCTCTTAAATTTGCGATGAAGAACGAGACACAAAATCTTAAAAGTCCTTTGGACGTATCTTCATCTGAGATCTCTTCAAAGAGTAGGTGTTATGTTTCCAGTGGTACCATAGCAATCCGTTCCAATTGTGACTGCCGTGAAGGTACAAACCATTCAGGTTGGAATCACAACATCTGTTGTACCACCAGGCGCCTCTATGACCCACGGCACAGTTGGATGAGCTGTGCCTGTCATTATCACGATCCTTGGTAGTAAATGCCATACCGCGATGCCCACGGCCAAGAGAATCTCCAGCAGTGCCTGAAACAAAAAAAGTAGAAATCTTCACCGAGCCAGTAAGGTCAGTTTTCCTCCCAGTCATGTCACAGCGGTATCGTCAAAGGCAAGAGACATAACTTTAAACAATTTCAGCATTTTGATTATTATTATTTTTTTGTTTTTTGGTCCCCTACTCCACATAGTTTCTCTGAAACAAAACTTGGGCTGAAAATCAAGTAAAATTAACGACTCCAATGTATTATCCTAAATCAAGAGGAAAAATAAAACAAAAACAAAAGTATTCAGCGCACCTGAATAACTTCCCAAACTCAGCTGGTATTTCGCCTTCTCGCTTGTCACAGCAAATGAACTGTACTCTGCAAAAGATGTGTTGCCATCGAAGTCTTCCAGGTCGACGCGAAGTTTGTAACTACCGCTTCCAGTCAGGCGGTGAATCTTGTCTAGTCCGAGCCAATACTCGCCGTTCAGATCACCGAAACCCCGTTTGTAGTCATGCCAACCTCGGTAGAAATCTACAGAACCATCCTGTCTCTTCTGAAACACTGTCCAACCTCCACCGGCTGTTTTCTGATCACAGAAAACTTCAAATTCACCCAAACCATCAGGGTCGATTTTGTACACTCCACTGATCTTGCCACCAGACTTGAAAGCTTCAGCGCAGTTCTTGTAAACTGAAACTTAAAGTGCACAATGTAGTCAATTTACTTCCGTTACCTTTCCTAATGCTATCGCGGCTTTCGAAATGCTATTTTCGAAGGATAGAATGTTCTTTCAAAATAGCGGGATAAGCTTGAATATATCTTCAGTTGTTGCGATTGAACAAAAGCGCCGAATGTAAATTTTGTAAAAAAAAAAAAGAAAAAAGGTTACTGCGAACAGTTACCAGATAAATCATAGGCCTCTTTGATCAAAGGCTAGCGAAAAGTGGAAACTGTCAAAAACAAAAAAAAATACAACAAAACAAAGCAAGACAAAAACGGAGATACGAATGCCGAGAAATATAATCGACGCTAACAAAAACGTTCAAGAACTGGAGAAGCTGAATTTTTATCACAGTTCTTTTTTTCTGATGACAAATGCCACTCATTGATCGGCAGGTTACAAACGTTTAGAAACATTACCTTTCAAGCCTCTAATCAGTACGTGTTTTATTTCAGCCAACTGTTGTTTTACTTCAGAGGACAGACCACAGCAACCCGAACCGCCTGTTTGGTTTCCCTTCAGTACCCTGATTTCTTCTGTTATTTCGGCCAGTTGTTTTTCTATTTTGTTGGTGTTTAGTCCGGCGTAAATGTGATTGTTCACACTGCACTGAGCCTTCTTTGCCGTGTCGCTACTGTCCGTAGGTTTTACCGACGAGTTTGCAAATGCCACCACGAAAACAGCGAACAGAATAGCTTCGAAGAAATAGTTCATCATGAATGAATGTTTGAAGCGTTCGTTATAGAATAACCAATCCAATGCTTTAGAGAAAGAGTGATTTTTATCACATAGAAAAGTTTATTTGTCTCAGTTGTGCTGGGAACGCGATTTTTCTCGTCTCTCCTATTTTAGGAGCCCTGCTATCACCAATCACATACCTCCACATTTCACGGAGCGTGACTGTAGCTGTCTTCCGTGATATTCATGACGATTTTATGTAATGCTTTCATTTTTGGTGTTGATTGAACTGTTTGTGTATAGTATTCTTTCCAACAATAAGAGAAGTTTTAAACATACTGGTGTGGTAAATGACTAAAATGAAATCATTTTAATCTTTTTTGTGCCACAATGAAGGGTTCAACGACTTCTCTCATAACACCCATTTAGCATGCATGAAAGAGCATAATCTAGTTAATTGGATTTAAATGTGCATATTTGCGGGGAACAAAAATTATGTTTTCTGTCGGATAAAGGAATAATCTGATGTTTAACCCTTACCTTTCCTGTAATGTGATTCCACATTTAGTCGGTGGAGACCGTTCAAATTAAAACTAATAAAATGGCAGAACTTATTATGCTGTACAAGGTGGTTCTAGCTTTTGATTGTGTGGATGAAATCTTAGAGTGTAACCATTCAAATGAAAGCTATTAAATATATAGATTTAGCCAAGCCTAAAGGCGGAGCCGCCAAGGAATAAACTGTTGTTCGTTTCTCAAAAATAGTCCTGAAACTTTTCGGTCTGAATATATTTCGGGGCTTTTTTTGGCTAGTTCGCTTTCGAAAAGTGTTTCTCAAAAAGCCCGAAATAGTTCCGAATTGTCCTCCAATATTTTGGGGATCTGTTCCTTAAAACCAAGCTCGAAAGGTCATTCTAGAGGCTGAGTACAGCTTAATTATTATTGTTTTTCGGGCATTATTGATTATCATTTTACTCACGAGCCGCCTTGCTTGGTTTTTGCAATGTTTCCATATCCTGTCATTAACTGTCAAGGCTTGTCAAATCCCCTTGGATTATTGGCTGTTCGCTTGAATGAACTTGAAACGGCACTCATTTTCAACGGGGTCTGGAAGGGTATTCTCGGGATCCGGGATTTGACCAAAATACGGTGCGGGATTCGGAAAAACGCAAAATATCTTGACGGGATTCGGGATTTGTCTGCTACCCGGGAAGCGGGATTCGCCAAAATTTGGGAACGAGATGCGGGATTTTTTTGCCTTTTTTGGCTGTAAACTTTCTATCAAGGACATGCACACGCGTACAGGTCGACCCATCACGCTGTCATATTGTGCTCTTTCATGATACTGAGGCATGAAAGACTAGTCCATGCTTTTGTGACTTCAAAATTCGACAGCTGCAACAGTCTGATTTATGGACTGCCGCATGCCAAGAAGCAAAGTTACAGCGAACTCAAAATTCAGCGGCACGACTTGTAGCAAGGGTCAAGAAATTCGATCACATTTCTCCAGTTTTAAATAACCCTCACTGGTTAACTGTGAGGAAGCGAATAACCTTTAAGATTCTTCTCATTACTTACGAGGCGCTTCATGGTCTGGCCCCTACATATCTATCAGAACTGCTCCGCTGTCTATAAGCCATCCCGCTGTTTACGATCTGAAATCTCTAATCTACTCGTAGTCCCCAAATGTGGAACAAAATTGTACGGAGAAAGAGCCTTTGCAGTTGCAGCTCCTACATTATGGAATAAACTGCCTAGTGAGATTAAGAACTCTGCATCTGTGGCCGCTTTCAAAACGAGTTTAAAAACCTTTTTTTTCAAGAATTAATCATTATTACTGTTATGTTAGTTCCTAGCTTGAATAATTATTGTAAATTAGTATAGATTTAGCATATATATATTTTTTTATTGTAATTAGTATTAGTATTAGTTGATTTCTTTTATCTGCATAATTGTAAGAGCACTGAGACTGTTTAAGTGCTCCTAAAACCGAAATATTATTATTATTATTATTATTATTATTATTATTATTATTATTATTATTATTATTATGAAAAGCAGGAGCCATAATCTCCGATTATGGCTCCTGATGAAAAGCTATTTCTTTTTTGCAGTAGATTCAAAATATACGCGTAAATTCAAAATATCAATCGAAAGGGCCAATCTACGTCTTACATTTATTAGCTTTTGCAGAAATTAGTCTTTTTTAATGTATTTTTGGGAAAGAGAAAACGGGATTTGGGATAGCGATGAAAAAAGTGCGGGATGCGGGATTCTCGTAAAAAAGGAGCGGGAATGCGGGATCAGGACCCCCCCCCCCCCCCCACCCCCTTCCAGACCCCGTTACAACAACAAAATAAAACTTAAGAAAAAATGGAATATTCAACATGTCGCGAGCGTGGGACAAAGGAAAAATCTGTGTCCCCGACGGGGATCGAACCCATGACCTTCCGTACACCGATCGGACGCTCTAACCACTGAGCTACTGGGAGACTCGTGGCGAGCATTGGTCATATTTACTGAGTTCGTGATGATACGCGTCCTGCATACTGCTAGGATCAGCAATGTCGAAGTGCCCTATAGGTGATAAAGAAAGATGGTGAATTTTAAGCTCGGAGAATAAAAAAGAAAAGATAAAACTTATTCTGAAGAAAATGGGTTATCTTCATCGTGTTCGGACTGCCACTACAAGTCTGGTCAAAAATTTATACTGGCATTTCACCGGCATTTTACTGGGATTACCCGAAAGAAAGGATTTGGGGAGCTTCGAAGCACCTGTAATAAAATAATGGAAGAAATGTCGCGTAGGTTTTAGCGGCCGCGAAGAAATTCGAGCACTTTGAGGAACACACATTACTTACCGGATAAATAGCTTTAAACCCAAAACTGCTTCGCTTATATAGTTACTTAAGTAACCCTCATATTTCGTTCTCTAACTTGAGACCATCGAGACTGAAAACAAACAAAAACCAAACATGCGCTCTATGGCATAAGTTTTGCGGCTGCGAATTGTTTGAAATTCGGGCGCTTTTAGAAATGCACAGAACTGTTTTTGGAAGCTTTTCGGATAAAAAGGTTTAAGCCGACAACTGCTTCGCTTATGTTAAACAAGAAAGCCCTTTGGGCATTTTAACCGGCCATTCTGACCCTCCCGCCCACGTCTTTGAAAGCTAACGCACCTGTCGAGCCGCAATCGATTTCGCGCTCACTCGCTTGTTTTTCTTTTCCTTCACTATCTCTGAACGGAAAGACAGACTGCTCGTAGCCTTTAGCAAACACCACACGCAAACCACACAAATCCGTCGATAATATTCAGATATTTTCGTTCTTTCAATGCAAAAAGACTCGTAACACCTACCTTATTAATTGATCTCCTTATTAATGGCGATTCCTTCGTATCAACTTCTCGCCTCAAAAAAACACTCATCTCTCTCCGTTCACAAGAACTATCATGTACTGATGGTGCAATCCACTAATATTGCATCATCATATTAGTACCAATTCCTTCTCTTCCTAGCCCACGCCGGCAAAACGCAACTGTCCTTTTCGTCCCCTGCGAAATACAAGTTAGCCAATCAGAAACCTTACAATCCACTTCGCAAACCACCCCCCCCCCCCCGATAAAACGCCAAGGGAAACCCCCTCTCACGCAGCACAATATTACACCGCTCCTATACAATCCTATACCGCTCTTGAGTACCCGTACCACAAGCTTTACAGCACTTTGTTCGTATGTTAAGCCAACTGACCATCACCACAAATCCGTGTCCATTTTATAAACCGGCAGTCGCCATAGCGACGCCCGGTTAATAACTTTGATATTTCGTTCTCTACCTAGAGAACATCAAGACTGAAAACAAACAAACACCAAACACGCTTTAAATTATGGCATAAGCTTTGCGGATGCGAGTAAGCCTATATAACGGAACGCACAAAACTGTTTTCAGAAGCTTTTCGGATAAAATAGCTTTAAACCGACAACTGCTTCGCTTAAAAGGTTGTTACTATTGAAAACTTCTAGGACAAGAAAATCGACAATTGCACAAAGAGATGGACCGGACAGTCAAAATTGAAAGCAATTTTTCGCCGTAATCTCCCTGAAGTGATGCTTGTGCTGTTGCCCTGCGACTGTGTTTTGACCTACTGTTATGAATAAACAAACACAAAATAATGGACAGAGAAATCATTTTTGAAAAAGTTCATTCGAAAACCTTACATTTCCATCATCGTGGATACGGGGAGGCGAGTGAAATCGGCTGAGCATGGCAAAATATTCAAGAGTACATCTGTAGACCGCTAAGACCACTGACTAGACCAGGCTTTTACACATCATTCTAACGCTTACTTCTAGAACAGAGGATTAACCCGTTTATAAACGACTTTAAGTTAAATTTCACTCAGTAAACTGTTCATTATCATGGCAACCAGCACTAAGTCACAGCGATCATCCTCACTTAATGTTTCCAGCCCAGTAAAGCTTTGTGTCGGCATAAAATAATAAGGAATACTTCGAGATTCCTTTAAAGAGTGAAAGAGGTTGCTGAAAAGTTGCTTAGTTGTTACTTTGGTTTCAGCACCATCTTTCGCGTTTTGTTCAATGCAGTTGAAAAACAGATTCTTCAACAAATACGTGGATAAAATTTCAAACGGGAGAAGCGTTTTTGCTTGCACATCACTCCCGTCGTCTTGAGTGAGTTCCTGTTCCTGGAGTACGTCAACCGTTACCCTGCCTGCTGGGTTATTTTGCATCCACTCTTGTATTGTTTGGCAATCTTGAGCATCTGCTAACTTTAAAAGCGTGACGGCCTCACCGGACTGTGACAGCACACTCCTCCCAGCCAGTGTAGCTGATAAGGTAAAAGTTTCCTTGTCTACCGCATTGCTGTCACGTGATCCAACTTTGATACTAACATCACTATCACCTTCGTTTGTCAGACCAGGAACCTCTTAAATTAACAAAAAGACCATAATGAGAAGATGCGTACAACATAAACTGTATTTAGTTCATCACGAGCAAAGGACTACGAGGAGAGAATTCCGGATGGGAATTAAGAGCGCGTTTCTTGGAAACCATTCTGGAATGAGAATACTTGGAATGGGTTTTTAGCGCGTTTTTCAATCAGCTCTTCTCATTCCGGAATCGTTAAAATGGTAGTTTGTGCCATTCCAGAATGAACAGGATGAGCAGAACGAAAAAGTTTTCAATCACTTGGCGATAACAAAACGGCTGACCAAAATACCAGTGCATCCGCGGTAAATTTAAATTCTCCCGTCGAACCCGAGGAAGAATACCTGCGGTCAGCTTTCAGTCCATTTTTGGAACGATCGGGGTTTTTTTTCTCTTGCTTCATATTCGAATAATTCTGATCATTCCCATTCTGCCTCTTCTCATTGCAGAAGACACCAAGAAAACGTAGCCTAATCCAATGTCCTTCCACGCAGTGGTTTGATGCTCTAACCACTGAGCTAAAGGCTCGAGGGGGAGTGGGGAGGGGGGGAGCTAACTCCCTATGATGGGCTATACAGGCAGGTTTCGCCCAAGAGGGGTAGGGAAATTTGCTGTTTTTGACCGCCGAACTGCATTTAATTGGGAACTTAAGGTGTTTCGATACAGTTTTCTTGGGACCATACCTAACTTTTTGAATCGGCTGTTAGACAGTCTCCTCCTTGTCAGATCAACGTGGAATTCGCAATACTTGTTGGTTTTGGATTGAACTTTAGCGTGGTTTACATTTTGTAAAAATCGATATTTCCATGACAACGATAAACAAAAATCGTCAAAAACAGTAAAATTGAAATTTTGCACGATCCAGATTTCTCTTCGAAAAGCAAATACCAGCATCTTAAACTGTGGTGTATGGCAAACAAAATATACAAGAACAACAGAATTCCGTATGTTTGTTTTGAAGTAAATCGCAAAAACATTTTCAACCTTAGTTTTTGCCTAGTAATAGTAAATGTACCGAAAAATAATCAACGCTTTGATGAAATGGCTAGTAAATACTGTTAAAATGTGTCTTTTACTTACTATTTTACGCCTAGAAAGTTTTATTGAAACTGGTGTTCGCTATCTCGAGAACGACTTGTTTCTCTTAGATCATTCGCGTAATAATTTTGTGGTAATTTTTTTAATTTGAGCGCTTTTGCGAAAATCTTAAGAACGGCTCGATAGATTTTTTTAAAACATTAAACATGCATGCTTGACGATGTGACCAATTTTAGTTTTGAGTCTTATTAACATTGATTCACTGGAACACTTTTAGATTTAACGTTAAAGAGGATGTATGAACCGACGGAGAATGTTGCGTACAAATTCACAGTTGGCAAGTAGATGGTAATATATTCAAAGTAATGCGTTATTCATTGCTTCGTGATTTTTATCTGGTTTCTTTGTTCTTTGTTGCACTGTAGATTACAACGAAAAGTAAAAATCACGGAAGAATGCATTGGGCATTACTTTGAATATATTAGCCAACTTGTCAACTGTTTATATGTAACGCAAGCCTTTCCGTCGGTTCATACACCCTCTTTAACGTTAAATCTAAAAGTGTTCCAGTGAATCAATGTTAATAAGACTCCAAACTAAAATTGGTCACATCGTGAAGCACGCGTGTTTAATGTTTTAAAAAAATCTATCGAGCCGTTCTTAAGATTTTCGCAAAAGTGCTCAAATTAAAAAATTACCACAAAATTATTACGCGAATGATCTTCGAAAAACAAGTCGTTCTCGAGATCGCCAACACCAGTTTCAATAAAACTTTCTGGGCGTAAAATAGTAAGTAAAAGACACATTTCAACAGTATTTACTAGCCATTTCATCAAAGCGTTGATTATTTTTCGGTGCATTTACTTTTACTAGGCAAAAACTAAGGTTGAAAATGTTTTTGCGATTTACTTCCAAACAAACATACAGAATTTTTTTGTTCTTGTATATTTTGGTTGCCATACACCACAGTTTATGATGCTGGTATTTGCTTTTCAAAGCGAAATCTGGATCGTGCAAAATTTTAATTTTACTGTTTTCGAGGATTTTTGTTTATCGTTGTCATGGAAATATCGATTTTTACAAAATGTAAACCACGCTAAAGTTCAATCCAAAAGCAACAAGTATTGCAAATTTCACGTTGATCTGACAAGGAGAAGCCTGTCTAAGAGCCGATTCAAAAAGTTAGGTATGGTCCCAAAAAAACTGTGTCGAAACACCTTAAGACACCACGACGGCAACGCCAAGGAAAACGTCACTTTGAAAATGACTTCCAAATACTTCAAACTTGTTCGCGATTGTTTCAACTCGTTCAGTCTGTCTAAAGTAGCCGAACAATCCGGGAGCTGACTCTGTAAGGACGCCGTTCCACTTAAGGTAGAAAAAAGAAAATTCACTGTCGTGTGTTCACGTTCTACATAAAACTTTGAATTTGGTCATTTCACGTTGTTGTTTTGCAGAGGACGGCAAAGAAATGTACCAAAATCTGTATCGCACGTGCAGAGTCATTGTTTTGCTAATTAAACCTTTTGTTTTGTGACGTTCTCGTCAGCCGTCGCCGTCGTGTTTGCTTAAGTTCCCTAATGTGAAAGAGACGGCAGCTTCTTCTAAGTACTAAAAGAGATTGCACAATTTTGGCAGAAATCAGGACAAAAAGATACAATAACTTAACGCATTCGACCAATTAAAATCCTGAGATGCAATTTTTGTTCTAGGTACCTGGAATGGGTACTCTAGATAAAAATTGGTAATAAAGGGTAAGGGTTTAGCCACCGAGCTTGCCAAGTCTCCCTGTACTCCCCCGATAGGGAAATGCAGGAAGACTATTGGCAAGCTCTCTTCCTTATTGGAAACCTCTTTATTGCCCTATATGGTCCTATTCACCGGAGGAAGAAAAGGACTAAGGTCAAGTAAGTGAAACCTTAGTTACCTCGGATCGTTGCGTTTTCATGGACGCGTCCGCCATCAGTTTTGTCTTGTTCACCTAAAACAGTCTCGGGATCAATGTCGCCATCGTTTCCTAGCCCACCATCACCAGATGCACAATCGTCCTCACTAGACGTGCCGCTATCATCATAAACTATGATCTTACAAGACACAGCAGGATGTAGAATGACTTTTGCTCCAATGAATGCTGACTTTTGTTCTTGTGATAGACTTTGCATTATCAGCCTCTCAGCCAAGGAAAATGAAAGTCTCCAGTAGCCGGTCTTAGGCACCAAATGACAACCACGAGCTCTAATATCATTAGTCAGGAGATGGCTGGCTTGCCGGGCTATCTGGGGCCATTGGTGAACTGGAATGGCGGGAACTAAATCTACCGTAATTACGAGTTGTTTGTAGTACAAGCCAGTCCATTTGAATTTGAGATTACAAGTGACTGTACCATGCAACGCCCATGTATCTTCAACGAGGGTATGCTCTGTAAGGCCTTCAATGTAAAACTCACTGGGGACAGTGCTGAGGTCAAGTTTTGTTAATGCCTTTTTAGCAACATCTACAAACACACTCATAACCTTGCCACTTTCCAGTTGCTCTCCTTCAAACAATTTGTCGTAACAGCTTCCTGATTTCTCCAAGTTCTTGTGAATGATTATTTTGTCATATTCAGTGACGTCGTCAAAAGCGATCAAGCATTCTCGTGCTAGATTTCCTAAGCAGAGCATATAATCAAATTCGTTTGGATCTCCTACCTTGGTACCCTCGTAAACACTTCCGGAATGGAACAATGTGCCTGTGAACCTCCCATCAAGCTCAGCTATTTTCTCCGTCCACTTGGACATGAATATCTCAATATTACGCCTCATGTTCTCAACTTCCGCCTTTATGTTATCAACTTCCGGCAATTCCGGCTCCACTTTATGAACTTCAGGTTCTATGTTATAAATTTCTGGCTGCGTGTTGTCAAATTTCTGCTCCACGTTGCCAACTTCCGGGTTCTTGTTGTCAACTTCTGGCCCCACATTATTGACTTCTCGCTGCATGTTAGTCACTTCAGGTTCCATGGTATCAACTTTCAGCTCCATGTTATCAACTTCCGAGTGCACATTACTGACTCCTGGCTTAGCACTATCATCTTCCAGCATATTTAGAGGGATATGTCCAACTCCGGGAACCCGGCACATGTTCAGCAGATAGCAAGAAAATTTCCCAGCTGATTTGGCTTTTGAATACTCAATTAAATCATCAGGTACAATGAAAGAGTCAAATGGTGCTGAGTACACTTTGGATACAGGTTCTACTATGGTAAAGATATCATCTGCAGGAAGGCTCTGCACAATGATGTCTTCAGCAGCAGAGTCTGCAACATTCACACACTCTCTGGCACTTGCTGTGAAGCCATGAAGGTATTCTTCACCAAACTGCAGAGCAGTGTGATAGTAGTGTCTGGAGAGAGCATACTGAACTGCCAGCCATCCAGCATTGTCTTCAAGTTTGTCATCTGCGCCGGCCGCCAACAGCAGTGCAACAATTTCTGGTGTACCACCATATGCTGCATAGTGTAGTGGGGATGCATTGTGTATATCAAGAGCATTCAAATCAGCTGAGGCTTGGATCAGCATTTCAGTCAGCTCCACATGTTTAAACGCTGCAGCAAGATGAAGGGGAGTGACTTTGTTCTTATCTGCAAGGTTGACACATATCTGAGGGTCTTGTAACAAAAAGAAAACCATTACGTAATTGCCAACTTCTACTGCTGTGGAAAGTGCAGAACGACCATCCAAGTCTTGAGCGTTTACACTTGCTTTGTGTTTCAGTAGAAGCTGTGCCATCTCTGTGTTATCAGAGTGAAAGATATGCTGTAATGGAGTCATTCCACGATAGTCTCTGGTATCAACCAGTGCTCCTGAAGCTATGAGCATCTCAGCATTGAGCACATGTGGTTCTTTGACAGCATGATGCAAAGGCGTGCATCCCTCAAAATCACCCACGTTCACATCAGCATTGAATTGGAGAAAAAGAGAGATAAAGTCCTTCATAAAGTGGGGATCCATGTCTAATCCTGCAATACCACAATACACAAATAACGAGTGCAGACAGTTGTAACCATGATTGTTTTGTACGTTGGGGGAAGCTCCAGCTTGTAATAACAAGGAAATGATTTCTAAAGCAGTTCCTGCTGCAGAATCTATTCCAAGTTCCAAGTTGATTCTATGCCATGTATGAAGTGGCATATCCCCATCTTCGTTCTGCAGGTTTGGGTCAGCACCTGCATCTATCAGGAGAGATGCAATAGTTTTATCCTTGACTAGGTGCAGAGCAGTATTCCCATGAACATCTCTTTCATTCACATCTGTTTCTTTACTTTGTAGTAGCCTCTGAACTTCACTGACGATGTTTGCCTGCACTGCTTTGTGTAGAGACATTATTTACCACTGTGGGAGAATAAAATAAAATTAATGCTACTTACTACAACCTTTGACTGGGGTTGTCATCTGAAATATGAGAAGGATAAAGTGTTAATGGGGCTTAGGCTATAACCAAGTCAAGGACCTCTTAAGGAGGCTCGAAACAGTTTTGTTGGGCGCGCACAGACTGGGTTCCAATTTTCCCGTGAGACTCAAAAATTAAAACAAACAAACAAAAATGGCGTCGCGCTCTCGTCTGGATTTAATATTTTGCGCCGGTCTTTTAAAATCTGCGTGTAGGCAAGGTTGAAAACGACTGGAACTTAGGTGTCAATTCACTTGAATCATGTCCTCTTCAATGTTATCAATGCAATCGTCAACTCAGCCGCATATGAAGCGTAGTAAGCTTATATGCAGAGGCTGTGCAACTGAACTGTGCTAGAGAGGACGGTGACTTCAAAACTCTCTCATCTCCGGTGAAATCGTATAAAGGCCCTAGAATAGTCGCCTTTTTACCATTAGTTTCTTTCACTGGCTGTTTCAACCACGGAAGCCTTTTCTACGTCCAGGTCGCAGGAAAAAAGTCTGGCACCGTTTCCGTGCCAGGGCAAATTTTTCGGGAACTCTGCTTTGAATTTCTGAGAAAACATTCCCATTTAGAAAAAAGACAAAAAAAAAAACAAAAAAAAAACAAAAAAAAAACAGGCACACACACACCTTTACGGTGTTGTTAGCAAAAACAATGTAGACTACAGTAAAAGGTTTTTATTGTCTGCACATCATGAAATAACAGGGCAAGAATTTAAAACTAAAAAAAAAAAAATTAGTGTAACAAAATTAAACTTGCAGTGAGCGAAAAAAATACTTTGTGAAACAGACAGATTTTGACTCAATAAAGAGACTTATGTCGAATGTTGACAAACCAGCCGCTACAAAGAAAATATTACAAACAATGAGGTGAAAGATTTGCTTTCTATTTTGCTGAAGTGGTAGTTTCAATCAGTTTCACCGTAAATCTGTTTACTTGCGAAAAAAAAAGCGGACAAGAGAATTTCAAAACAATTCATCGCACACTATATTTTTATCAGCAGTCGGCTCGC
This sequence comes from Siderastrea siderea, assembly GCA_964030785.1. Lineage (NCBI taxonomy): Eukaryota > Metazoa > Cnidaria > Anthozoa > Scleractinia > Rhizangiidae > Siderastrea > Siderastrea siderea. Next base: position 7,970,068 of record OZ034979.1, read on the forward strand.
TAAAAACAAGTTAGTTTCTTCAAGTTAGTTTTCTGGGAAATACTCCACATTTCCGGATAAAAGAAGTGCTCTCTTATTTGCTTAATTAAGTGATAATGCGATAGTTTGGTGGTAATACGTTTTTTTTCCATAATGCAATAAGAAAAACCGACCTGTAGAATAATTTCAAAACATTACCGCGCGATATCTTTGTAAATTCGTTTGGTACGAAATACTCCAAATGTTCGGATAAAAGAAATGGTTTCTATCTTGCCGAACTGGTAATATTGATAATTTGACTGTTATTGGTTTTTCCTGGGGCGAAAACAATTCTTCAAACCTTCAAAGCGGTTCTTTTTAGATTGAGTTTTGATCAATCAATCGAACAAGTTTCATCAACAGAGAATTCTTGACAACACTGATACTTATCAAAGATCATCAAAGGCAGTTTTGTCCTGGTTTCAATACATACCTCTACATAAGGGACTTCTTTAATGTATTGTTTTTATAGTCGGAAATGTTGTCTTTTTGTTAATTCTGTCCTTGTGATCCTTTAAGACATATAATCCCGAAGTGGTGTCCATGTACGCGTTGCTCAATCCTGAACTCTGTTTGAAGGACAACCTTGCCTGATTACAGTATTTTCGAAACTCCGTTGGGTTTAAGATTTTTAAACACATTCCACTTTGGTAGAAGTACTTGCTCTCCATCGCATACGTTTCCAATCCTCGTTTAGGTTAAGAATCGTTGACATGTAAATAATTGTACACTGGTATAAACAGTAAGCTAAAGTCCACCACCGCTTTCGAAAACGTGATATTTGTGAATGAACGCTGCGAACGTTTGCAAACATTTAGAGATAAGTTCAGTTTTCACGGAGTTCAAATAGGCTCTTTAGGCAGATGATAAATCAAAACAAGTACAGAAAGCAGCCTGTCTTAGGAGGATTAAGACAATCTTTGTTCCCAAGGTGTAAAAGAAGCATTAGTCGTCATTTTGAGCAAAGTGCCGATGAATTCACTTGAGATAGAATCAATCTGCACGAGGAGGAAAACATTCCGCTATATTTGGTGCCAATGATCCAATGATTTGAAAACAAACGATGTCATGTTCTTCGACAAGCACCGATCCACCCAAAACGTCACCTTTTCAAACGTAAAGAAAGTCATCAGGGCGAAAGAAATGCCCAACGAAATAAACCTGGAATAAACAGACAGAGTGGCGTGACAATTTCTGCGCACGCGCAATTGCCTATCTTGTCGTGTCGAAATTTTCAACATTTTGTAACTTAGGAAGAACATAATTTCGCTTCCGCTCGGTAAATTTCTTTGAGTTTTTGCATGTTAACTCTTATATGCCCAAAGAGTTTTTCAAGCGAGAGTAAAAAAATTCTGTCGTATGGGAGAAAAGTTAAAAGTAAATTTGTAAAAAAGTGTTTTTTGCTGAAAGTTTTCGACAGAATTTTCTTTAACTTAATCCTTAGGTAGCTTACTAGAATCAAAGGCCGTATGCAAAATTTAAAGAAATTTCACCGTCAAATTTTCAAGCAAACTCAGGATATCTCTATTTTATGGTCATACTTCAAAACCCAACTGCGTTGCCATGGCAACAAACTTCTTAAGGAATCTACAAAAAATTGACGCTTTGATATTATTGTTATTTTGTGGCAAAATTTGATCATGATTGGCCAACTCTAACCTGAATATTTTAACTCCCAAATATACTGCATCAAAAGAAACAAGAACCCTTTCGAGCCACCTTAAACCATTTGTTCCATTGACAAGACATAATTATGTACCCTGGATATGTTACAGGTTTTTTGAACCATAAATTTTGGAGCAGTTGTCCACCAAAGCCCAATCTTCTTGCCACACAATGCTGACTATATAGATCAACCAATCTTAGAGTTCAATCTGATCAATCCATATTTTAATTTAGGGCCATCAAGGTTGGGATGTTATATAAGGGGTCAGCCTTAGAGACACAGGTACAGATAGTCAGGGTGGGAGGCAAATAAAACAGGCAAAAATGATGAGAGCAAAAGTTTTCAGGATGCAACTTACAATTTTGCCCATTTTATTTGCATCCCACCTGACCATCTGTCCCTGGGACTCCAACAATGACATGGAACTAACAACCCCATCTTATAAAATCACCTTGATTCAGGAAGCTAAATAGCCTACTGATACCAAGAAGGGCATCCCTTATCAGTGAGTGGAATATAGGACTGGAGAATGAGTTGGTGGCTGTAGGCTAAAACTGTTGAGCACTAGTCAGGATTTTAAGCCTTAAACTGGGTTTGCTGAAAGCCAGCTTACTGATTGCACTTGTCCCAAGAGGAGTGGAGGAGGCCGGGGGGTGAAAACACATGAGTTAAGGGGGCTGCAAGTAAGAGAGAGTGGGATGAGAACCAGTCCTGATCAAACAGCATTTGTAAGGGGGTTTACTGCAAGTAGTGGTGGCCTGCCTACCCACCCCCAGGTGAGTATAACACAGTTTCAGGTGCTGTTAAACAAGATATTTTTTCTGCAACTTGCAATGCCATTGCAATACAAGTTCCAGACAAAATTGTGCATGCAACACTGGTCCCCTCTTCACAACTTGTCTTTCGAATTATGAAAAATCATCTTGCAAGTTGCACGAAAAGTAGACTTATCTTCTACTTTTCCCAATGTTGCAAGATCTGTTGCAGCATGTATTGTCGATGTATTGTAACATGGTATGGAACTTTCCTCACAAATTTTCACAATGCTGTTGTCCTCATTGCTTTCAAAGTTGCACCTTAACTGTCTGTACATGTCACCTCATGTCAGTGACAGAATCAGTGTCTGTTACAGTTCAGGGCAAACTGGGAGTTTATTACAATTTAGAGTGAAAGCAAATAGAAAGCCATATGGGCATATGGGACCACATGGATAGTTTGTAAGAGTCCTAGACCTCACACAAGGCAAACCACCAAAAAGCCTATAGATAAATTGAAATGAACTTTCAATCTTACCCAATATCAACCACGCGTTTTCCTATACCCAAAGCATCCTTAGCATTATTCAGCCAATAAAAGATTTCCAACACTGCCTTGGACGACTCTTGGACTGGAGAAGTTGAATCTAAACACCGAGTAGGCCCTGGAAACGATTACCCTCCCATCGCTTTGTAGCCTGGCCATATCTAACATGGCGGACAGTTTTGGGTGGCCATGGCAGTACAATTTTCCACCATTTTTCACGTAAGTAATTCTTATTTCTTGTTCAAATGCCTGGAATATTTTACATTATTAACACGAAGGTACATCTACAGGCTCCAACCAAACCTGGATACGCGGGCAAAACAGATACAGGCCTGGTGTGACTTGGTTCTCGCTTATTACAAACATAACAAAAACTACGTTCTTGATGTCAACGAAGCACAGTCCAGCGAGTTATTTTCTAACAAGAAAATTGATCGTATCCTTATTGATTCTAACAATGTTAGTTTTTTAAATCTTGGTTTTTGTTTGACTGGGACTTAACCTTGTGCGTCTATTAGTTTGTTTTTCAAAAGTGCTTCCCTGTCTTTTCAATATGTAGTTCCAGAAAAAACCCATATACCCACCCCATGGGAGGCCATTGGAAATTCCGAGGGGGCGGGGGGTCTTAAAAGCCAAAATTTTATAAGCAAATTATGAAGCTGAACTGGAATTTCTTGGGGGGGAGGGGAGGGGGTGCAAAACAGAAAACCTTTCATAGGGGAGTATGGATATTTTGTGCAACTACACAATATAACTTACATGATTATTACACTGGCAGTGCCCAAGGGTGAATGCCCCTCCCCAATCCCCCTCAAGGCAAACACTCTGGCATTTTTCAAGCACTGGTGAATACCTGACAACATGGATCAACAACCTGTTTGAAGGCCCCACATTATTTGGTAAAATAGAAGTAATCTTTTTCACTTCACTGCTTGGCTTATGGACATGCTACAGTTAAATTAGGACCACCAAGGCAAGGTGCATTCCGTGTGAATCCTATTCCAAAGACATGAAAAGGTCTTAACTCTACGCCAACTTGCCTGAAACCTACATTAAAGATCTTTGGGATAAACTTGATAAAATGCAGCCTGGCAACTAAGGGAAAGAGAAGTTCTACTTCTTAGTATTCTTTAATCTCTCCTCCTTTTAACTGATCTACCATCTCTTTATGACCTCTCTAAGCAAGAGTAAGGTGGCCACAAGTTTCCCATATTTGTGATTCCGTGAGGACAAAATCACGAGCTTGTCAAATACCTGGAATGGATTCAATAGACTAATGCCCACACCTGGCACTAACAGTATTAAGCAAAATACCCATAGTGGTTTTTTTTTGTCGGTGTCTGAAAGCAATGCTTGCAGGTTCAATCGTTCTTATAAGCCGCCATCTTGGAAGTGCAAAGAGTAGAGGGTTGGGACTAATGGAGGAGTTGGGGGAGTTTTCCACTTCCCTCTTCATTGCTCGAGCCTTCCTCTTTCAACCTATCTCCCTCTCCCTTGGAATTTTTTTTTTTGACTCCCCCTAACCCTCTGCCCATTTCCCAATCCAAGATGGTGCCTTATAACATATGAAAGATTATCCAGCACTCTCTCACCCAAAATATGCTTGCACTGCAGGCTAAAATACCTACCAATGCCAGTGATTTGAATTTTTTTTTCACACTCTTAAATATAGTATAATTGAGCTCTCTGATTTGTAGCCTTATATTTAGTGCCTTCCCTTAACAGTTTGATCAGGTAAACTATCTATAGATGCCATTAATCTTGTTTTAGAAGAGCTTAGAGTAAAAGGTGGGATGAAACATCATTTTATGTTGACTTTTGTTTCTTGTGTGTCAGTAGCTGTTGCCTTTTAGTACCAAAAAATATCAAACACATTAAATATAAAATGCATGATCCATGAGACAGATGATTCCTAGCTTGCATTAATTAAAGTAGTGTGGTTGTTTGCCATTTGCCTTTTCTTGCCATTCCCTTGAAACGTGTTACATATTTAACTGATATGTTATAAATTATTTATGTACCAGGTAACATTGAATGGGAAGATAAGAAAAAACAAAGATGTTTTGTCATGTGGCGAACTCCAGATGAATGGGCAGCACTGATATTTAAATGGGTAAGATTATATTGACCAATCCTCCAGTGTGCTTGGGTGAGATTAACATTTTGGTTTTGGCTTCGTATATAGAATTTGCTCCCCCTCATGTTCTCAGTGCTTGCATATTGTGTTTCTTTTGGGTTGTTATGTTGACAGCCATTTTTACACTGATAAAGGGACAACAGTCCTGACTGGTTTTTGTCGTCGTGATTGACCTCAGTGAAAATAGAATTGTTTGTTGGATTTTGAAGTTCAGATTTTAGTATATTAAACACCATGGTCGAAACAAATAAAGACAGTAAAATCACAGTAAAATTTCTTAGTACAAACTACAGAGGGAATGCCTCTTTATTATTAATTATCTATTTTGACCCAAACAAAAGCTCATGCAGCCATTTCCTAAAAGACCCCTTTAATCCAGTTTTTTCAATTTGAATGTGACTAGGTGGCAAAACTGTAGGAATAGGTGGAGAATGAACTACTCGCACCAAAGGTGCGAAATTCTAGGTGGTCGGGGGGGGTATGCTCCCCCGGAAAATTTTGCAAATTTGGGACTCTTAGAATACATTTCCTGCATTCTGGAGCAAGAATTAGGGTATTTGAACAGAAAAAGGAAACACAAATCGCCACTGAAATTACTCAGAATGTAGGCAAGATTCTTTTGTTTTTCCTGAATAAATCTTGGCCGATCCAAGGCTTGTGTTTTGTGGCGAATGTTTCTCGTGTTAGTCGTAAAATATGAGGTAATTTCTCAATCAAACAGGTGATGAGTTCATGTGGAATAGCCGGCGAGTTTCACCGGCTGCTGGCCCTTATTGAAAACCCTGTTAATCTGGTCATTCCATTCATATGGCCAGTTTATCATGTCACATTGGTTGCTGGGTTAACAAGGTTACACTGTAAAGTGGAGGGAGGGGACAGGAGGGACAAAACGTCCTGCTTTCCACTTCCTCAAATCCCAGTTCTCACCCCTTTTTCTAATCTCTTAAACCTTTTGCTCCCAAGGGTGCCTAAAATCAAAAGTCAAGAAAAATCCCAAATTTCATTTTGTAAAAGACTTAAATATAAATAGTACAATATGAAAGCATGGCTGAAGAGGTTTCATTTGAATGGTCACACCATAGGATTTCATCCACAGACTCAAAAGTTAGAACCACCTTGTACAGCACAATAAACAGCACCACAGGAAAGTACTGCTCAGTAGCTTTCATTTGAATGGTCACACTTTAGGATTTCATCCACAGACTCGAAGTTAGAACCACCTTGTACAGCATAATAAACAGCACTACAGGAAAGTACTGCTCAGTAGCTTTCACTTGAATAGTCAGACCATAGGATTTCATCCACAGACTCAAAAGTAAGAACCACCTGAAATGTCTCCATAACTGACTATGGGAGTGACAAGGTTAACACTTTTTCTATTGCAAACTATTATGTAACGTTATGTAATCTTTTCCTTTAACTCCTGCTTCACACCACATTGGGAAACCCCATACCTGCCAACCATCCTGATTTAATCGCAATTGTCCCGATTTTTGAGTTCCAAAACCTAAAAAAATCAGGACATTCTGATTTTCAAGAGGGAAAAAAAGACATTTTCTTTTGTAAACATTTGGAACTGGGTTGTTAAAGATTGGTCTTGACTCTTCTAAATCCTTGGCTGTTGTTTTGTACAATACATGTAGTTTTTGAGACCATTAAACAACACCTGAGAATTCTAATGCCAAAACAGTACAGTACAGACAATATTTTTAAAAATTAATGCAAAAACCCTGTACCATCCTTGACCCTGCTCAGTGTTGGGGGCAGGGCCTATCCCAGGACTGGGATGAGGAGGGGGGGGGGGGGTGGTCCCTATTCTGATTTTATAAGGTTGGCAGGTATGAAACCCACATCCCGTCCCCTCTTTTCCTGTTTCTTGCACATATCTCACCCCCTTTTCTCCTAGGTTCTCCTCCCTGTCTCCCTCCGCTGTATACCCCTAATGTTTGACTTCTGGAGCTGCTTGAAGAATTCAAATTAATGTTCTGTTTCCCCTCAGATGAATTGCTTACTATATATACAGTTTTTCATTTTACTTAACTTTCTACTCTGGTTGTTGTGGCTCAGGTGCAGGAGAATGGAATGACAGACACTGTGTGTACACTGTTTGAGTTAAGAGCTGGAGATGACACTGTAAATGAAGGTAATGCCAGTTGCTCTTAAACAAAGATGAAAAATTATGGCATGTAGAAATATCAAACATGTTTGATGCAATTCTTAAGGCTGATTAACAAAATAAATAATAGTTTCCATTTCCTTATGGGTCTGATCAAAGAAGATGCTGAAATATGGTAAGAACAAGACAGTTCCCAGCAAGCCACTGGTTTATTCATTGCCCATGATGAAGGAGTCAACCCTGTTAAAATGTGCCAGCAGCCAGAGAGTTTGCCGTCTACAGTCAATTATTTGCTGCTTTCCAAACCTCGCTGCTTTCTACTTCTGTTAAGTTGCCTGCTACAGCAAAATCATTTTGACAAGGTTGAAGTGAGTTGGTCACTGATTTTCGCACTGACGTCAACCATGTTTCTCTCCTCAAACAAATCATGGTGAAGGACCAATGTCATGTTTTATACATCTTGTCTTCCATGAAAAATAATTGTGACACAAGTTGCATGAAATGCTTGCCTGCTTTAGCATACCCTGCCCTAGACTAATGTTGGATATTTCCTGTTGTCACAATCATTGTGAAAACATAGAACTTGGTTCCACTTCTTCTCACAACAGTTGCGACTGTCAACAGAAAAACTGTTATTTACAATTTTCAGGCCAGTTGTGAGGTATCTTACACTGGGCAGTTTTTTTCTTGCCGTTTCCTGGCTTCGATCCCTAGAGTAACAACACCTTTGTCACAAAAATTGGGCTCTAAGACAGATCACATTGTACCACTTGCAGTACTTGAAAAGAAGAAAACGATATCTTTTTTGTCTTCTTCTTACCAGAATTCTATGGAATAGACATGTGGATGCTAAAGAAAGCTTTAAGTCAACTTGAAGCCAAAGGAAAAGCACAAATGTTTGAGGCTCCAGATGCAACTGATGAGAGTGGACTGGGAGTGAAATTTTTCTCTTAGCAAAGTAGGTAGATAGACAAGTCAGTTTAAAGATTAAACCACAGGTTGGTGAATAGTGCAGAGTTTAAAGGGAACTCAGTTTTAAGGTAATGAGTAAACACTATTGTCATTTGACATTAAATGAACGGAAGTACGGGCAACCTCCTCAAATGTAGCCCAGTGCTTAATTTCACCTTTAAGGACAATGCCTCCTTTTGTTGTGTCATCTAGGGTGCCCATAATGTAAATATATTTTTGTGCAGTTTATGACTGTGCAGGAAAAGCAGGTCTTAGCAATGGCCGTTGGAATTCAAAAAGAAAATTAGGGGTAACCACGCGTTTTTCAAAGCTAATGATGAGCTTTGATCTGGAAAATACGCCATTATTGTTATGTATTTTAGAGCTTTTTTAATTACTGTTGCTTAATTATCTCTGAAAAATGCGTGGTTACCCCAGCCCAATTTTCGTTTTGGATTCCAACAGCCCTTGCTAAGATCTAGTTTTCCCTCTTGGTTATAAACTGCCCAGAAATAACTTTGAACTAAGAGGCACCATCCTTAAATAAATCACTTTATTTGTCACTCTATTACTGAGGACTGTACCAGTTTCATATAATCATCACCATGAATTGATAATTGAGAATCAGGCTTCATGCATTACTTAGATTTTCTTGTCAGAAAAAAAGCACTAAAGTAAGGTAAAATTCCACTTGGGCATGGCCTGCAAGTGACTCGTGCCACAGGCTACCTACACGACCGGAAGCCGCACTTGCACCACAGGAAGTCGACATAATCGGAGCTCAAGTTTTACTGACCTAAAAGCTGTGTTGTTGGTGTTCATGAGTCTTTTTATTGCAAGGTTACAGCAATATTTCGATTTTTTTTTCATAATAAAATTAAGATTTGAAGTTAAAAATTAATACATGGCCACCTAAAGAGTACGCTATCAATCCGAATGGTTCTTACGTAGGGGTGGTCTGTCTGACGCTTTGTACAACTTCTTATCCCTCGTTTATTTCTATCTTAAATCACATCCTTTTTCATACAGATTTCCGTGAAAACAAGTTTCTTTGCATTTACACGTAATTTTCAGCGACATGTCAATTCTCTGGATATACTAAGAGAAGAAAACTTGATGTTATAAGTCTGAAGAAAATATAATAATAAAGGAGGGGCGACTTGGGTTTGTCCAAACTATAAACAAGTAAAAAATAGTAGTAATAAAAGACAATCATTTCTCGCGTCAAAAAAATATGATTTCTAAGCGAAAATTTGATGTTGAAAACGTCCCTTGCAGAATTGAAATTCTTTTTTTTCCGATAATAGCGATTTTTTTTATAATTATTGAAAAACGAATACTTGAAAAATGAATTAACCTAAAAACAGTAATTTTAATCAAGAACTCGGCTATTAATTGTGGCAGAAAAGCTGTGAAACAGTAAATGTTTGTACAGGAACAAGCAAAATAATTTGAAATCATCTGTCTTAATAAAAGTCAGTATTTGCTCAGCCAAAATACTAGCATTCGCGACTTTTTGAGATGGACACTAAAAGCCACGCATCCGAAAAAGGTAATGTGGCATACTAGAGAATTAAATACGTCTTTCTGGAGGAGACTAGACGCTAGAAAAAGCGCCTTGCTTCGCTATAAAGCTTATATCCGGAAACGCATAGGTTTATACGTCTCATCCAGGTGTCAAGACAATAGAAAACAATAAAGCTACTACGTTTGTCCGAGAAAAGAGTTGACCTAATGAAGAACTCGGCTATTAATTGTGGCAGAAAAGCTGTGAAACAGTAAATGTTTGAAATCATCTGTCTTAATAATAGTCAGTATTTGCTCAGCTAAAGTATTAGCATTCGCGCCTTTTTGAAGCCTCGAATCCGAAAATAGTCTCCTACGCAGCCGTTTTTACGAGAGAATTAAATACATCTTTCTGGAGGAGACTAGACGCTAAAAAAGCGCCTTGCTTCGCTATAAAGCTAATAATCGGAAATGCATAGATTAATACGTCTCATCCAGGTGTCAAGACAATAAAAAGCAAAAAAGCTACTACGTTTGTCCGAGAAGAGTGTTGACCTTAGCCTGCGTGGCAGGCGCCGAAAGGGGAAAAAAAGGCGGAGCTGCAAATAACTGTCGGTCATCGGACGATGTCCGACTAAAATAAGCCCATGTCCAACGAAATCTTAACTTTGGTCGGACATTATGTCCGGACAAATTTTTTTACCAAATAATTAGTAAATAATAATAAGAAACAATTATTTCAAAAAGACTTCCACTTTAAATAATAATTAAAAAAAAAAAAGTCCGACCACATTTCTGCTTTGTCCGACCAAAATGGAGACTTGGTCGGACATAGGCCCTTTCAAGAAAGAAAAATTATTTGCAGCCCTGAAAAGGGGTAATAATTTCTCCCCTTCCGCGCCTGCCACGCGGGCTGTGTCGACCTTGAAAATGGAGTAACAAACAAGGGGGTTAGTTTCTGAAGAAACTTTGGTGCTGCGTCGGTGGGGAAGTAAAACGCAAAACTTTGGATTTATGCACAAAGTTGATAAGGTAAATTGGCCACCGTAGAGAAATGGGCCGTTCTCGCGAACACCTACGAGACGTTTAAAGAAATGACAAAGAGGAACCCAAACCAGTCGCCCGACGCTTTAATCTTCCTGATCGTTCTCGCCAACACATAACGGTCTGCGGCCTTTCCCTACACCAGGGTAACATGGAAAGCCTTTAAAAGGGGCAATTTGTTTTCATCAATCTTGTGAAATTTTCTCCACCGGGATTACACGTTCGAGGTAGCGGGAATTCGAGGTAAGTTAGGAATAGAACAAAGCTACTAACTGAAACACATTAAGCCAATCCAAATTGCAGCTCGAGACAGCGAGGATTTATCTGCGGCCCGCACTTAGAATCGTGTGTTCTGGAGCCTGAATTAACATTTACATATTCACCTGCTAATGCCCTTCAAGTTAATTTTTATCCGCACTTAATTGACCGGTTGCCAAGTTTCTGTTTTCTCACTGAAAATAACTTTAAGATCAACTTGTTCACGAGGCAACCATTTTAAGCAGATCTTGAAGCCGATGCACGGAATTGTCAGTCGCTTTGAATAAGGTTTGTGGTAGTTCTGAATAAGTTGAACATGATTGTTTTAACCCCTTTAGCGCTTTCATTTCTAAGAGAGTCTCGCTGAATTTCTCAATAGAAAAAGGAATAGTAGCTTTCGTTTGAATAGTTACAATTGAGCACTTAATCTACAGACTCAAAAAGTATCCTCCTTGTACAGCATACTAGACCGGCAGCATCTACTGAACAGTTTTTTTAGGATTTCATAAACAGGCTCAAAAATTAGAACCACCGTGCACAGCATAATAAACAGCACCACAGGAAAGTACTGCTCAGTAGCTTTCATTTGAATGGTCACACTTTAGGATTTCATCCACAGACTCGGTGGTTAGAACCGCCTTGTGCACATCAAACAGCACCGAAGGAAAGTATACTACACAGTAGCTTTCATGTGAATGGTCACACTTAAGATTTCATCCACAAACAGAAACATTAGGAACGCATTTAATAACATAAGATCTGACTCTGGATGTAAAAAAGCTGAATCGACGGCACAGAAGAACAAGGAAATTCCTCCCCTTTTTTTATTTTTAATTTTTTACAATCGAGCTACGTCAGATTAGGGCAGTATCAAAATATTTAGGGTAAAACCCACAGAATGTCTTATGCTTTCCATATTATTCTGTATTAGCTAACTTAAAAAGTAACAGAAAGTTTTAGGGAACTAAAGCTTTTTCCAGGAAACACCACCTTTGTTTACTACTTGCATCAAAACCGCGTAAAAAACGGGCTCAACATTGCTGAAATCAAGATGTTAAACGCGTTTGGTGACCCTGTTGAATGATGTTGATTCAACATTTCCATTCAACACCGTTCAACATGGTTTAATCCAATATGTTAAACACGTTTGACCACTCTGTTGATGATATTGATTCAACTGAACGTTTTCATTCAACACTGTTCAACGTTTTTTAATTCAACATGTTAAACGCGTTTGACCACTCTGTTGAATGATGTTGATTCAACATTTCCATCCAACACTGTTCAACATTGTTTAATTCAACATGTTAACCGCGTTTGGTCACCCTGTTGAATGATGTTGATTCAACATTTCCATTCAACACCGTTCAACATTGCTTATCCAACATGTTAAAAGCGTTTGGTCACCCTGTTGAGTGGTGTTGATTCAACATTTCCATTCAACACTGTTCAACATTGTTGAATTCAACATGTTAAACGCGTTTGGTCACCCTGTTGAATGATGTGGATTCAACATTTCCATCCAAAATCGTTCAACATTGTTTAATTCAACATACTAAACGCGTTTGGTCACACAGTATGTAGCCTCCAACGCAGTCGTTTCAGCTGTCGTTTTTAGGGGAGTCATGTTAGGGGAGGAGGGAAATACGACTCCCCTAAAAACGACTGCGTGGGAGGCTATCCAGTATGATGATGATTCAACATTTCCATTCAAAACCGTTCAACATTGCTGAAATCAAGATGTTAATCGCGTTTGGCCTCCCTGGAGAATGATGTTGATTCAACATTTCCATTTAACACTTTTCAACATTGCTGAATCAAGATGCTAAACGCGTTTGACCACCTTGTGTGATGTTGATTGACGCTGGAGGGCGTTAAATGAAGTTCTCGAAAGCTTTACTCCTATCAAGTTCGAATGCATCCATAATAATAATAATAATAATAATAATAATAATAATAATAATAATAATAATAATAATAATAATCTTCATATTGAGAGCTCACTTCACTTAAGTGATATTCTTTGAGGCCCTGTGAAAAGAAAATGATAAATTGGAAATTAAAATAAACGGGTAATAGCAGAGCCCCTTTGTGGCCGAAGGCCGCAAGAGCGGAGCACCATACTCATAGAAATTACATATATCCATGCGACTCAATTTTGACGGTCACGACGTCACGTGACCGTACGACGTACCGTGTACCATAATTCATGTAAAATGTTCGAACTCTCTGAATACTCGCGCGTTGACATGTTGGTGAAAAATGGCGGACTACCCTCTAACTAACGCTTAAGTCTAAGCCATCTTTTTTGAGGCGTTAAGTAAAAAGGATGTACTCTCATGGATATTTTACCACAATTACGATGTTTTCTTGGAAATGACTGCCCTCCACACGTTATTATATATAGAATGGATACTGACTTCTCAACACGCTCGATTTTCATGAAGGTAAGTTGACATGATGGGAATGAAGACGTCCGTATGATAGCTCTATATGTAAAGGAAAAGACCTAAACAGCTGAAGGATTGCTTTAAACTCGATGGCCCATATAGAAGAAATTGAAGAGCTTGAAGGGAAAAATCCTCGTTCCCTCTAAAACTTCCAAAACACAAGTTTCTGTCTGTGTTTAACTGAACTAGGAGTTTAGTGTAAAGTCTACAAAATAAGGTGACATGAAAACATATATCCCAATAAACATCCAATCTTTCATGACTCTTGAAATTAGGTAGACCCGTTATTTGTCCTTTTGCAAAATGCTTAAAAAGTTAGACCAGCCCCTCATATTTCACAAAATTTTCTCGTAGTAAAACGCAAAATTATTTACATAGCGAGAGTTGTGCTCTTGTTTGGGTATCCACTGTCTCGTAGCACCACAGATACGATTCTCGCGTTTCGCGCGCGTTGAACATGTTGAACCTTACTCAACGAGAACGGCTGCCTTCTTCAGTTGTAAACGCAGTTTTTTTGACGAGTTTCCTGTCGGCATTTCTAGCATGCTAATTTATCTAGCAATGAATCTATGCACGGCTAGCGTATTTTCTGGGTTTCAGTTGTGCGCTTCTTCGTGAAACAGTCGTAGCTAACAAGTCGTCGCAACGGACAGGCTAGCAGAATCGGAACGAGGATCTTGATTGGTGCGTGCATAAGCTATTTAACTCTGAGGTTGAATTCCGCTCAGGTTGTTGAAATTTTAATCAATTTCACCGACAACAGCCCTCAGCTCAGGACTATTCTCACCTAACCTGCGAGCAGGTTCTCTTAATTGAGTACACGTGCGCCCCTCTCGGCGACGGATCCTCGATTTTCCCTCACCGGCATGCTTTGTTCTCCAGCTGAAAAATGGCAGCTTCGCCGCCGACTCGCGCGCACTAGTTTACGAAACGTTGTGGAGGGTTAAAAGTTTCAAGAGCGAGTGTGCACCCAAACTCTTGAGGCGCCGACACAAAACCTATTAAAAAACATTTTATGGAGATGTTTTAGAGAAGTGGGTCGGGGGGGAGGAGGGGCTTAATTCCCCTAAGCCCCCTGCAAGTTCCGCCTTCCAACAAGTCCACAGTTTAGTCCGCACATGGTCCATTCCAGGAAATCCCATTTCTACTGTATGGATAGTTCTTTTTGTTTTGCATCATCACGTACAATCCTTTGTGTGAAAAACATGTTCTGCAGGTCTGGTTTGAACAGCCAGCTCAAGTCTGCCAGACTAAGAGCACATATCCCTCAGAGCCAGCGCCCGTAGCAGACGGACGCTTTCCCTGGGATGTACCACTAAATGACACCCATTGTTACAAATTCCGGTTGCCGCTTCCCTGGTACTCCCCAGGAACACCCGGGTGCTGGTAGAGGGAAGAAAAGAATGATTCACCAACAAATATTGTATCATTTAGCCAGTCTAGGAAAGCTTTACCAGATTTTCTATGAACAGCATACTTGCAAAACTCTCTGGTTCCCGCCAAAAAAAGAAGACCTTTTGCATCTTTTAATTCCGTAAGGAGGAGGGCTTTTTACTTTCCCTGTGTTCCCCCATTTGTACGAACCGTGTCCCTCTTTTCCGGGAACGCGTTGTATTTCAAAGACGTTAGTAGTACGTAATCGAATATTGTCGTCTCTTATATTCGTAACTCTCAGAATTCGTTCGACCATTTAAGGCTTGTAGCGCCTGTACAATACCCTTGTTACAATACAAAGGACAAACTTGGCCACACAAATTAAACAACGCCAGGGAACGGAACTCTCAAGCAAATCTTCGACGCAGCAATTCAACTGAGCTTGAACAGTGGAATCGTGAAGGTAAATAACTTTGATCCTTTTCTTGGTGACAAACACGTTCGGCAAACATCTCACTGTTTGTTCTACAGCGTTCACTAATACTGTAGAAGAAGATTTATCGATGTCTATACAGTAGCTATTTTGTGGCATGCAAATAAACTGAAGCTGCTTCACAAACAACCCTGCGCCTTCATAAAGTTGCACAACGTAGGCCAGTGGAAAATTCCTTTCCACGTCCGTTGGTTGTGTCCGGGAAAACAACGCAGAGATCTGACGGCAGCTAAGCTGAGGAAATGTTTTGAGGTCATGGTAATCGAAGATTTGTTGGACTGATGAGGGAAATGCAGGGTGGCCACTATCGGCTGAAGAATAAGACATCTTCCTCGATGGAAACTGAAAAAGAAAAGAACTCAATTAATTAACGAAAAAAGTGATTTCTAGTCAGAAACTTCTTGGGCAATTGCAAGTAGATACAAGAACTTGTGCGAAACGATAGCCTTCGTAGCATTCGTTTCCTTTCCTAGAACGACAGAGGTGCGTGCAGGGCGGGGCGTGTAGAATGGAGCAAAAAATCATGCCAACGAGAGAATTTTAGCAAAATACTTGAAATATCATTTTCTGCTTTCTTTAATAGATTGTTTCAGAGCTCTTTAAAGGCATATTTGTGTAAGCTAATACAGATTGATCTGTTCCGATTTCTTAGCTGAAAATTTAGGCCGCAGAAAATTTTAGGAAACAGAATCCTATCCCCCGAATTTCCGAGCTGTTGATGGCTCTCCGAAAATGCTAGCTGACCTTATTTGTCACTCTAAGCGACATATTTGTCCCCCGAAAACAATAGGAACTAATAAGTCCTCCTAAGTGAAAGTACTCTACATTGACGTGGTGTCCCTGCCTGGTTTTGTAATTGTCTTCAATGTTTTTTATATACGTAACTCCCAGGCGAAGCAAAATAAATAAATAAATAAATAAACAAGAATCTGGGCTTCACGAGAGCTTTGTGGATATTGGCTATAAGGAACTTTAAGGATGAGTGGAAAAATAAATTTCCTTGTGCTGCGTGGCACTTGTAAAAAGTACAAAAATATATAAAAAAATATAAAAAAAATATAAAAAATTTCTCACTTAATGAGTTAAGAGTAATGAGTTAATGAGTTAATGAGTTAATGAGTTATGAGTGGAAATCTTGACTTTCCACTGAAGAAGGGCTGAGCCCGAAACGTATGGAATTTTATACGATTTTTAGGCACTCTTAACTCATTAAGTGGGAAATTTTTTATATTTTTTTATATATTTTTGTTGTTATAAGGAACTTTATACTGTTATTACAGGAATGTTGAGCCAGACACCTTATGCTGACGAGTCTGATGTGAGTGGTGGTCTGCGAGCTCGTATTATTTTTGTTAAATAATATTTTTGTTAGGTCTTTGGTAATCGTGGACCTGGGACTTTCCCCTGCACTTGCTTCTGTGCTAAGAACCAAGCCGTTGACCTTGAATTTTCTTTTACCCTCTGATTCCTTGCGGCGTGGATTTCCTGTAGCAATTCTCGAGACAACATCAGCAGATCTTCAACAAGCTGCTCAGTTCAGCACTGGAATTATCCCGTATTGCAATTGCAATTGCATAGACAACTTGAAAGTGGTCCTCCAGTCTGCTCTGTAAGTAGTCTAAAGGAATAGAACTAAGTTCATCAGTGAGCGCCCTTTCCGCGTTACCAAACAGGGTCGGCCAGGGTTTTTGGGTATACGGTGTACAGGGGCTTTTCAAATCGGGTGTACGGTATATTTCAGCTGAAATATGAGTATTCGGTATATCATGTTTTTTTAATTTCAGGTATAAGGTATATCTACCTTTCCTGAGCTTGTGATTACACATCCCAGAACACATGAATTTAGACCGGCTCATGTTATTTAAAAATAAAGTTCAGCTGAAATTAATCCAAGTCAAAAAGGCAATGAAAGGTGACAATGGAGACATGTACATGACGTTGTTGATCTCATGGCTATGATGACCGCTGAACTCATGTCTCGTGGACACGGTGATTCTGAACCTGGCGTGACATCAGTGACATGCGGTAAAAGCACATTGCATGCGGACCGATCGTGACAATGACCGCTCAGGCGATTTTTCTGCCAGTTTCCTGCTTTATGTACCGGCTTGGTGAACCAAAACCAACGTAAAAGTGGTCAACTTATATGAAAATAAGTGAAGGAAGCTTTTCAGATTTTAAGAAGTGTTTTGTTCTGGATAGTCTCCTACGCAGCCGTTCTTAGGGTCGTCACGCAACGCTCCTCCCCACTAGTGGGGAGGAGCGTTGCGTGACGACCCTAAGAACGGCTGCATAGGAGACTATAGGGACTTTAAGATACGGTGACTACGGACTACGGACTACGGACGGGAGGCACTTTAGGACTGGGACGAGACATATGTGTTCTGTTGTGACCACCGTCGCAAGCTCACGACGGTGCGTAGTGGAAGGATTTCACGTAGTGCAGCGTGGTGTAGTACGAGGGACTGAAGATGGTATGAAAAAGTAGTCTAAAGTTAGAAAATTGAGGTGCTCTTGTACTGTAACGCTTGAACTACAAACTAATACGCATTTGGAACAATTTCAAGTGCTTATGAACTCAGAACAGCGAAAAATGTACGGCTTACTTTGTTTACTGATTTTGATCGCCGCGTTGTTTTCCAGAATGAAATTAAATTTTGATGTTTTGAATATAGCTTGTAATATCAACTCTTCTCTTTGCTCTTTCTGGATACAAATGGCTTCCCTTCAAGTTGAGAAGTAATTAATTTAGTAAAATATGTCAAATTTGCTTCTGAAGTATTTTTGCAAGCGAAGTAATTTGAAAACGAGCCCTGAAAATTTGATTAAGCTTGCACGCAAGCCTCACGTGCAATTACATTTTGAATTGCAGTGCGACGATAACAACTCAAAACCAAAGCATCTCGAATCTTTTTAAAAGGCATTTTGTGTCTGTTTAGTGTAGAGTTGACCTTCGCTCTTCGTTCGTAGTCTGTTGTCTGTAGTCTGCAGTCTTAACTTCGCATTTTCGCTTCACTCGTTGTGTACTCGGCCCAGTGTTTCAGCCAAAGAAAAACACACGTCCAACCGTAGTCCGTAGTCCGTAGTCGCCGTATCTTAAAGTCCCTTATGTTCTGGACGGCTACGGAGGGTTTCAAGACAAAGCGCGCGAGTGTGGCATCGATAAACTTGATTTTTCGATTGGTGTGAAGCATAAAAAGCCTGATCTGCCGGATTTCCCTAGTGGCAGACTTTTTACTGTCAGCTCAGAAGACGAGTGGAGAATATACCAGGATTTTATGTTGGAAGATAACGCTAAAGGATACGAGCTTGTCGGTGAGTTTTCCAGGTTTTTGTATTAGCTAGTAGTGTAATATCCTAATAACCAGAAACCCAGGTTAATTTTTAAACCAAAAGTTTTAGCTGAATGTTTTAGCAGAGAATCCAGGCTGAGAAAGACAGGCGATGTAATTTTACAGAATATCAAATAAAAGGAGAAGATTTTTCAAGTTTTGTACAAAGCATAACCTACTTTAGAAATAATGTTCATTTAAGGCACCCCAAGACGTCCTGCTATCTGCAGCCCACGATGAAAGATGTTCTCATCCAGTTTTCAGAATTAGCGAAACTGCCAAAGCCCGGCAAGGGTTGCTTGTCACCAAAGCAGATAGCTGAGCTTCGACAGTGGGTATCAGTCCATGGAAAAAATGTCCGTCAAAACACGACAAGAATTTTTCAACCAAGGACAAGCCTGGAACACTACCCTTAAACGTTTAGGAAGCCTCGCTTCCCAAGGAAAAGACGGTAGACTTCAATGTGCTACTCCAAGATGCCAGCACCAATCAAAACAAGGAGAAACGTTCTTTATCCCCAAGGAACATATGTGTTGTATCCGCAGAGCTGTATACCAAGATCCTTGCAAACAAGCTCCTTTTACATCGTGAAACTTCTTGAAGACCTGCCAGATGATGACCATATTGCCGATGTTCGAACAGAGTGGTACAGCCAGGACCTTGTGGACCCCCTTCTGTTTACAACCACAGGGAAAGAACACATAGTTTCCAAAGATGGTACAAAAGAAACTGTAAATGTTAAGTGGATTGCAGATAACACTATCGAGATTGAAGAAAATGATTATTACATTTACTTGGCGTTGTTACACGCATCAGAAGACAAAGTTCTCTCTTTTGAAGAACCAGAACTTACCGTTGATGATGATTTGATTGAAGGAGAGAACGAAACCGACATGCGACACAGCAGACCCAAACGAAGCAGGAGAATGGCAGCAACGACAGGTGACTTTCTGTTTTATTAAGCAATTTAAGGCAAAATCGCACTTGAACCTACTTTTTTTATTATTAGAGAACAACAAAACGTTTTTGCGTCTAAAACAACGGATGACGAAATTTCTAGGAACATTTTATAACGGTTGATCCGAAAAAACGAGATGGTGTGGTTTACAGGATTTCTTGTGAGTGCGGCAAAGTCTGCATCGCTGACATGGGAAACAGGAAGATCTATGCATGAAAAAGTCAAAGATACGTCTCACCCGTACCCAAATCGCCGCTGTTTTTGAGCACGCCCACGAGACCGGCCATTATCCGCTTCGGGAGGAGCTAAAGCTTATTGATCGGGACTCTCACTGTGAACAACAAAAACCTCTATCTTGACATTTTCCAATGGTTCAATGGTCCTCGCAAGAAATACCAGTGTACCCTTACTATGAGGATTAAAGTTCATGAACCATAGACAACCATCTTTCTATTAAATCTGACATGTGACCATTCCTTGTGACCGTGCGATCTGCTATCGTGCGAAAGTAATGACAGTCCGGCCCCAATGTAGATTGACTGATTGCCAGTTCTCAATTAAATGGATAACGAATGATGCATGTCTGTTCCTTGTTGGTGGAGTGCTATAAAGGTAAGATTTAAACAAAATAAGTGCTTGCTTTGCTACACTAATTTCGGGTATACAGTACTGATACAACGCTTCTATCAATTTTGGGTATATTGGGAGGAATTTTGGGTATTTTGGCGAATTTTTTTCGGGTATACTGGTATACCACTGCACCCCCTGGCCGAGCCTGACCAAAGCACTACCACATAGAGTCTAGAAATTCCGCTATATCACGACATTCACGGTCGTCCAATTTTGGCGCGAAATTGTATTTTTTTTCTCTGTTAGCGTTAAACAAATTACTTTCTAATTTAAGAAATGTAATAGTTTTGCGTTTCGTTGTAGTTCTGCTGTAATTTTCATCTCTAAAGTCTTTAAGAGATCTAAAGTCTCTTTTGAATGATATGGCGTCCCATAATACTCGGCTATAAGATTTCCTCTGTTTTGTTTCGTTTTAACACTTGTTTTTCTCTCCTTTTTTTGCCGGGTTTGAATGCATTTTATCAATGCACAAAGCCAAAAACATGGGAACGGTAAATTATCATTACAAGAAAGATGAAATATTCAGTTTGTCGCAAGCGTGGGACAAAAATATTGGAAAAAACGGTTAGACTGTGACTAGAAATATAATATATGTAACAGGAAATTTGTAACAGGAAATTTGTCTAATTCGTTGATATTAGCCGTTATCTTATGTTAGCCAGGTAATTTGGAAAACACGGAATGCCGGAATCCCGGAATCCCCGGAATCCCGGAATCCTCGGAATAACTACAGAAATTAAAAATTTAAAAAAAAATCCGTATTGTATTTAAAAAAATAAAGGAAAATCAAATAAATATTTAAAATTAATTAACGGCCCGTGGGGGGAAGGGGGAGGGGGACCTTTGTTCATGTTCTGGCCCCAGCCGGAGAACATAAATTTTTTTTTTTTAAATGCAGCGACAATAAACGCCCTTCTTATTTGATATCCCGTGGCAGGAATCCTCGGAATCCAATAAAAATATTGAATAAATGCCCCCTCTCCTTTCATTATTTTGCTTCAAAAATAACTTATGTTCCGTTGGCTCAAAACTGGTCAAAAGATTGGCAAGTTTTCTTTTTATTTCACAGCTGTCAGCGGCAACGGATTTGTACAATACACAAAAACAGTAAACGTGGACAAAAATTTCTCTTTTTAACAATAACAGCTGTGCCCCAAGTGGTCACGAAGCTTTCAGAACCCTCTATTTCGATTGACCTTTGAAAGCACATCCACTGTTGTTTTTAGGGATAGCGACATTGTTTGGATCATTCATCTATTGTTTCGTTAGGCAATAAAACAACTCGTCCTAAGAGGTTGTATTGTCACGCTGTATCTTTCACTGTGGGTTTTCAATTTTGTTTGGTTTGATGATGCTCAAAAACTAGTAAAATATTGCTTGCCCAAACCTTTCTCAAAGCTCCTGCCACAGTTCATTTGTAGGAACAAGTCCGCCTTCCAACCTTCCAGCAACGCCTGTAAGGTGCAATTCTGTTTTAAAACCAGGATTTCGGTATTTAATGCAGGTCATGGTTGCATAGTAATAATGATTCTGCGCACGTCCTAGGTGCCAACACTTGGAAGGTCAGCACTCATCTCCATATTCCAAAATGACGTGACGTCACACACGAACTCCGAGGCACACTTCGGGTAAGCACTTCGGAAAATGAACATGGCGGACGATAGTAGTCATAGCATATACATGTACCGAGTCTGGCAAATCAGAGATCACTTGCAACCAACATCTATTGTTGCATTGGAAAGGTGAAGGTAAGCGATTATCTTTTCTACTTCTCATACATGATGCATTTCCTACGTGAGCTAAATGGCTGATTGACTCATTCGTGATCCAGTCGTTTTGAAATATAGAATAATGCTCCATACATCGATTGACGAACGAACCCGAAGATCGGGAATGACGTCACGTCATTTTGGATAATGGAGATGAGTGCTGACCCACTTGGAACCGTCATGAATTCAATTTAATTTTATTAATTTATTTTTTTAATTCGTAATTTTTGTAGTTATTCCGAGGATTCCGGGATTCCGGGGATTCCGGCATTCCGGCATTCCAATTTTTCCAAATTACCTGTTAGCCAAAATGGTAAGCCACAATGACGTTGTCGGATTTTTCCGGTAGAAGCGTGATTTGGTTATAGTTGCAACCTAACCGTTACTGTTGGTTTTGCTTGGGAAAACGATTAGTTGCACCATTTCCTTGTGCAGTTTGCCGACAGCTTTGGAGTCGTTTTGATCAAGTACTGACAACCGAGACTGTTATGTAAGTGATTAGTATTTCTTTTTTCATACACTTATTTTATCTACCGATTTGCGTAGTTTTTGCTAAGGTTTTTACATCAGTTTAACTGCAGGTTTCTGACCTTGCGACACAAGTAATGGTTTGTTCATATCACCTAGCAGATGTTCCAAGTAATTTAGTTTATCATTTTGAGCTTATGCATGTTAGCCTTAACATGTTATTCTAGGTATAGTTGTGCGATTTGATTTGCGTTAGTTGGGCTTATTTAGGCATGGCAACTTCTATAGTACATCGAATTGTTTTATCTTGTAACCAGAAAACATCTAAGCGTAATAAGTCGGGATTATTTTTTCTTTGTATTTCGATTTAGTGGTAGACCTTACAATTTCCTCGACTCTGTTGATTCTAGTTATTTGGATCTTAGTAGAAACCGGAATTTTGTCATGGGATGATCGGAATGCTAACTAAGGATACACGGAATTATCTTAGCTTGTTTGCTTGTACTTGTGATTTTGGATTATTGGTCGAATAAACTGTGATTCAAGTGACTGTCTGTGAAATATATCCTCGTTTGGTGCGTCGTATCTTGATCGAATAAGTCGCTGGCTTGAAAAGGGCAAAATACTGCATTTTTTAAATCTAATATTGGACTGAACCCACTTCTGAATTGTCTGCATTCACTCAGTCTATTTATTGCCTCCGTTTCGCTGGAATGAACTCCAAGCGACTCAACTCTCATAAACGACTGCTCACGTTTAGTCAGTATTAATCGCAGCTTCATACTGATAAATAAATGTTTGCTTCTTAGCACAGGTTCACCACACTTTATTTCTGTTTCTGAGTGAGACAAACATTAAGTTTGAAAAACCGCAAGCTAACCGTACGCGGAAGCCTTACATCATCAAAGTAATATAAACCAATAACAACGCAATATAAACGCATGACAACAAAGGATAGTAGAAGTAGAAGAAGTAGATGGAGAAGTACTTTGCTGTGTAAATAAAAACTACAAAGAAACGAAGAAACGTCAATCCCTTGACGCATTTCCTCTCGCCACGACAATTACTTGAACATTTCACGAAGATTTTGACCGTTTATAAGTCGTTGCTTTTTAGTTTCTATGTAACCTATTGTAACTGTGGATACAGCTATACAACAGAACACATGGGCCCATACGGGGCCCTGTTAATTTTTTATAAATGTTATTTTGTTTGCAACATTTTTTGTAGTCATAGTCTAACGTTTTTTTTTTTATTTCCTTGTCCCACGCTCCTCACAAACTGAATATTCCATCTTTCTTATTCTCAAGCTTGTTTACAATGACATTTAAACGTTCTCCTCTTTTTGACTTTGTGAATAATAAAATGCATCAATTCAAACCAATACAAAGAAAAGGAAAACAAGCAAAAAAACTGAAGAAAACAGGGTTGACCAGTCGAGTTGACCAGGATTTTTTTTTGCCGAGTTTCTAGTAGACCGCCTGTATCGAAAAGTGTTTGATCGGTCCTTGTAGTACAGACATTAAACTCAGTCATATATCTCATCAATGAAACTTTTATATTTTTTTTTCCTCCAATTTGGACTTTCACTTTTCTCCATCTAAAACCCATGATAAACTTATTATAGGAAATAAACGCTCCATGAAAACAACGGGAATTATAAAAATTCGTAAAGTCGTGTTAATTTTATGAGTGTTCAGCGTTGTTAATAAAGTGGAACGTTAATTTCCATCATTTTAATCCCAAATTCTGGATCCAGACCGGACATTCTTGACATTGCCTCTCTTTCTTTCCTACATTTAGGTAGAATTTAACGCACATTGTCTGTAAAGAAATTGCCTCATACATTTGCAGATCTGTTTACTTCGGATTTTTATATTCAGTCGTGTTCCAGTTGTGACAACAAACTGTGTTTCTTTGTGTTAATCGTGTTAATTTCCCTCACTTTGAATTTTACGCCCTCTTTCGTGTATTTTTTTTTTCTTTCTAGGAAAATGATAAAACGATCGCCAATATTACAGAGACAATTTTGCAGGAGAAGTGCATGGTTGCTTGTTACTTTGTTGTTGTCGTTGTCCGTTCTATTGCTTTACGCCAGTTTCTGTACAAAAACAGTTACGTCAAAAGATACGTCAGTTACGTCAGATGTTCTTCCACTACCCAAGGAATTTTTGACACCTTCTCATACAAATGTAAGTGTTTTAAAGTAGTATCTGAGTAGTATTTTTTTTTCACGTCTTAAGTTAAAGGCGATGCATAGCCTGCGTAGCACGCGCTAAAAAGAGAGGGAGAGGGAGACTAGTACCCAGGCGTTCTCTTCTCGCTCACACGACTTGGCGCGAAATTTCGTGACGTCACCGAATGGCATACCGGTGACGTCACGACATTTTGCATCAAGTCGAGTCGAGTGAGCTGGAGGAGAACGCCTGGGTACTAGGCTGAGGGAGAGGACGAACTAATAAGGAAGCGCGAGACGAGAGCGCGCTGAACACTCTCCATTCGCGCAACTCACGTTTCGCACTGTTAAGAGTGGCAGGCAGTTCGCAATCCACGGAAAACAAACAAAGAAACAGGAAAAAGAACATCACAGGAAATTACCGGTTTTCATCCCTAGAAGCCAAAACAAACTGACCTTTTTAAAACCAAAGTAAACGATTTCCAGCATACATATCCACTCGTGTAGTTATTATTCGCGCTGTTAAGAGTGGCAGGCAGTTCGCAATCCACGGAAAACAAACAAAGAAACAGAAAAAAGAACATCACAGGAAATTACCGGTTTTCATCCCTAGAAGACAAAATAAACTGACCTTTTTAAAACCAAACTAAACGATTTCCAGCATACATATCCACTCGTGTAGTTATTATTCGCGCTGTTAAGAGTGGCAGGCAGTTCGCAATCCACGGAAAACAAACAAAGAAACAGAAAAAAGAACATCACAGGAAATTACCGGTTTTCATCCCTAGAAGACAAAACAAACTGACCTTTTTAAAACCAAACTAAACGATTTCCAGCATACATATCCACTCGTGTAGTTATTATTCGTTAAAAGGGGGGTCTTTATACATGGTTGGGGCTTTCGACGGTAAGTGAACAATCAAACACACGTCGAGACTAATTGTATATCAGCTTAAAAAAACGGAAGAGTTTTGACTCACGTACGTGTGGAATGCCTTTTATTTTCGCATCTATTTTATTGTAGTTATTTACGCCCACCATGGCGAAAAGTAAACCTCTAAAATAAAATGTAAGGCATTACTTATATACTTGAGGGGAGTCTCAACAAAAACCAAAGTTTTTTTACTCGGACATGATTCGCCCTATCACAGGAAAAGGTAGTGATCTCTTTTTGTATGCCTCTTCCTCACCTTTACCCCCCCCCAACTCCCCCCCCCCCCATCAGTACCACGAGAAAACTGAGAAAGAGATTCAGACCCACTGTGCGTTTTTAGCCATGCAAGCTTTTTGTTAATGGGAGATTAAATGAGATTTAACCCGCAGGTGGTGCCTTGAATAAACCCTTGCCTAGTTCCTAGGCCTCTATATTTCGTCGCGGTCAAACCGTTTCGGATCACGTGGTCCGAGCGGCCGTTCGTCTCGGCTACGTCACCGAAATGGAATGACCGTGAAGGCCTGGGAAAAAGCCGTACAGGAACTAGGCAAAATAAACCCATAACCCGAAAAAAGGTGGGTCCTCAAATATCCTTGTCACTCCTGAAGTTACTCAGTAAATGTTTGGGTGGGTTGTGCCGCTGAGACTCTGAGACCTTACCCTATTCCAGATCTTCACACCGGTCAAACGCAAAAAGCTACGACACTTCCGGTCTTTCAGAGCCTTGAAATTTGAATCGGTTCAAAAGTTTACGAACGTGAAGTTCGTAAGAAAACGATACAGAACATGTACCGGCAAACCCAATTTCACGCCGACAAAACTTATGCATGACAGTTACTTTTTTTCCAACCCATACTCAACGTAAAAAGTTTAAGTTTTCAGAAACAGCCTTATGTTTTGCGGTTAAAGTGAAAATTTCAAGATTTTTTTGCATTTTCCTCTGCAAAAATTGTGGCAGGAACTGCGCACGCGTCTTCCGTTTGACCGCTGAGTTTCAGATCACATTCAGCTGTTTTGTGTAACCCTATCCCAGGCCCAAACACCAAAAATTCCTCTTCTATCCTAAACTCAGTAAGTTTCAATCCCTAGTTTCTCGATAAATGGTATCCAATTCTGGACTAAGACTCTGATTTCTACACCCTATTCTAGGCTGAACCGGATCGGCACATACCATCCATATAGCATATGAATGGATGCACCCCCGGACTTATTACATTCACTTGCTTGAGTAGTCTCTGAGTAGAAGTTACCTTTACCATTAATTAACTGAGTTCTTTTCTTGTTCAGTTTCCATCGTTAGAGTATTGTTCCCGTCGTATCGAGGAAGATGTCTCGTTCTTCAACAACAGTGGCCACCCTGCAATCCCCTCATCAGTCCAACAAATCTCTGATTACCATGTCCTCAAAACATTTTCTCAGCTTAGTTGCCGTCAGATCTCTGCGTTGTTTTCCCAGACCCAACCATTGGATTTAGAAAGGAATTTTCCACTGGCCTACGTTGTGCAACTTTATAAAGGCGCAGGGTTGTTTGTGAAGCAGCTTCAGTTTATTTACATGCCGCAAAATATCTACTGTGTACACATTGATAAATCTTCTTCTACAGTATTTGTGAACGCTGTGGAGCAAATAGTGAGGTGTTTGCCGAACGTGCTTGTCACCAAGAAAAGGATCAAAGTTATATACCTTCACGTTTCAACCGTTCAAGCTCAGTTGAATTGCATGGAAGATTTGCTTGAGAGCTCCGTTCCCTGGCGTTATTTATTTAATTTGTGTGGGCAAGATTTCCCTTTATACTCTAACCTGGGTATTGTACAGGCGCTGCAAGCCTTAAATGGTCGAACGAATGCTGAGGGTTGCGAAGCCAAAGACGACAATACTCGATTGCGCACCACTAATGTGTTTGAAGTAAAACACGACCCCACCAAAGAGGGACACGCTGCATACAAATGGGTGAATACAGGGAAAATAAAAAGCCCCCCTCCGTACGGAATTAAAATATACAAAGGGTCTTCTTATATTGCGGGCACCAGAGAGTTTTGCGAGTATGCTGTACATAAAGAACCTGCTAAAGCTTTCCTAGACTGGCTGAATGATACAGTGTGTGTTGATGAATCATTCTTTCCTTCCCTCTACCGGCACCCCGGTGTTCCTGGGGGAGTACCGGGGAAGCAGCAACCGGAATTTATAGCCCGTGGCGGCGTTAAGTGGTACTTTCCAGGGAAAGAGAATGTCTGTTACGGGCGATGGCTCCGAGGGATATGTGTTCTTAGTCTGGCCGACTTGAGCTGGCTGTTCAAACCAGACCTGCAGAACCAGTTGTTCAACCAAAAGATTGATTTTGCGTATGATACCGAGCTGGTCGATTGCTTGT
This sequence comes from Siderastrea siderea, assembly GCA_964030785.1. Lineage (NCBI taxonomy): Eukaryota > Metazoa > Cnidaria > Anthozoa > Scleractinia > Rhizangiidae > Siderastrea > Siderastrea siderea. The sequence continues at coordinate 7,998,021 of OZ034979.1, forward strand.
ACGTGATGGTGCAAAACAGAAAGCATCATCCATACAGTAGAAATGGGATTTCTTGGAATGGACCGTGTGCGGACTAAACTGTGGACTTGTTGGAATGCGGAACTTGCAGGGGGCTTAGGGGAATTAAGCCCCCCCCCCCCCTCCCACTTCACTAAAACATCTCCATAAAGTGATTTTTAATAGGTTTTGCGTCGGCGCCTCAAGACTTTGGGTGCACACTCGCTCTTGGAATTACAACTTTTGGCCCTCCAGAACTTTTCTTGAACTAGTGCGCGCGAGTCGACGGCAGAGCTGCCATTTTTCAGCCGAAGAACGAAGCATGCGGGTGAGGGAAAACCGCAGATCCGTCGCCGAGAGACGCGCGCATGTACTTAATTAAAAGAACCTGCCTGCAGGCTACGTGAGAATAGTCCTGAGCCGTGGACTGTTGTTAGTGACATTGATTAAAGTTTCGACAACCTAAGCGGAATTCATCCTCAGAGTTACGTAGCTTATGCACGCACCAATCAAGATCCTCGTGCCTATTCTGCTAGCCTGTCCGTTGCAACGACTTGTTAGCCACGACTGTTCCACGAAACCGCGCGAGAGAAACCTCGGGTGCCGAGGGTCAAGTTTAGCTATTGCATAGTTTTCACGACTCGAGCTTATTTAGAATAATAGGGGTGTGCATAAAACAACACACACGCACAACTGGAACCCAGAAATTATGCTAGCCGTGCAAAGATTCATTGCCAGATTAATAAGTATACTAGAAATGCCGACAGGAAACTCAGCAAAAGATCTGCGTTTACAACTGAAGAAGGCAGCCGTTCTCGTTGAGTAAGGTTCAACATGTTCGGATAAAAACTTTCCATTCTCACTGAGAATGTCTTGAATAGATCCTTTCAAGAATTCAAACAAACATACAAAATTAAGTGTAACTTCTTAAACTATTATCAAATCATATCTGCAATTCCGAAACATCTACTAGAAAGAGCAAAACATGCTCAATTAAACAAGATACTCTTTCTTGATAGTGTGAACTTTCAATTGTCACCTTCAATATCGATCGATCTCACGAAAACAAAAAACAAAGATTATTACTGGCTTTTTATGAAGAAAAGTACTCCTAAAGTAACTGCACTTAGTAAATGGGAACGAGATCTATCATCAAATGATATTCATTGGAAAAACTACTTTAAGGTGTTTCGATACAGTTTTTTTAGGACCATACCTAACTTTTTGAATCGGCTCTCAGGCAGTCTTCTCCTTGTGAGATCAACGTGAAATTTGCAATACTTGTTGGTTTTGGATTGAACTTTAGCGTGGTTTCCATTTTGTAAAAATCGATATTTCCATGGCAACGATAAACAAAAATCCTCGAAAACAGTAAAATTGAAATTTTGCACGAACCAGCTTTCGCTTCGAAAAGAGAATACTAGCGTCTTAAACTGTCAGTGGTGTATGGCGAACAAAATATACGAGAACAAAAAAATTCTGTATGTTTGTTTTGAAGTGAATCACAAAAACATTTTCAACCTTAGTTTTTGCCTAGTAATAGTAAATGCACTGAAAAATAATCAACGCTTTGATGAAATGGCTAGTAAATACTGTTAAAATGTGTCTTTTACTTACTATTTTACGCCTAGAAAGTTTTGTTGAAACTGGTGTTCGCGATCTCGAGAACGACTTGTTTTTCTAAGATTGTGGTAATTTTTTATTTTGAGCGCTTTTGCGAAAATCTTAAGAACGGCTCGATAGATTTTTTTTAAACATTGAACATGGGTGCTTGATGATGTGACCAATTTTAGTTTTGAGTCTTATTAACATTGATTCACTGGAACACTTTTAGATTTAACGTTAAAGAGGATGTATGAACCGACGGAGAAGGTTGCGTTACAAATTCACAGTTGGCAAGTAGATGCTAATATATTCAAAGTACTGCGCAATGCATTCCTCCGTGATTTTTACTTTTCGTTGTAATCTACAGTGCAACAAAGAACAAAGAAACCAGCTAAAAATCACGAAGCAATGAATAACGCATTACTTTGAATATATTAGCATCTACTTGCCAACTGTGAATTTGTAACGCAACCTTCTCCGTCGGTTCATACATCCTCTTTAACGTTAAATCTAAAAGTGTTCCAGTGAATCAATGTTAATAAGACTCAAAACTAAAATTGGTCACATCGTCAAGCACGCATGTTCAATGTTTAAAAAAAAATCTATCGAGCCGTTCTTAAGATTTTCGCAAAAGCGCTCAAAATAAAAAATTACCACAAAATTATTACGCGAATGATCTTAGAAAAACAAGTCGTTCTCGAGATCGCGAACACCAGTTTCAACAAAACTTTCTAGGCGTAAAATAGTAAGTAAAAGACACATTTTAACAGTATTTACTAGCCATTTCATCAAAGCGTTAATTATTTTTCAGTGCATTTACTATTACTAGGCAAAAACTAAGGTTGAAAATGTTTTTGTGATTTACTTCAAAACAAACATACAGAATTTTTTTGTTCTTGTATATTTTGTTCGCCATACACCACAGTTTAAGACGCTGGTATTCTCTTTTCGAAGCGAAAGCTGGATCGTGCAAAATTTCAATTTTACTGTTTTCGAGGATTTTTGTTTATCGTTGTCATGGAAATATCGATTTTTACAAAATGTAAACCACGCTAAAGTTCAATCCAAAACCAACAAGTATTGCAAATTTCACGTTGATCTCACAAGGAGAAGACTGTCTAAGAGCCGATTCAAAAAGTTAGGTATGGTCCCAAAAAAACTGTATCGAAACACCTTAAGCAAATTAAATTTATGTGCAAAGAGAACAAACTTAAAGAATTTTACTTCAAACTCGCTCATAGGATACTTGTCTCCAAAAAAGAACTTCACCTCTTTGGAGTATCGAAAAACTCCGACTGTACCTACTGCGGCCAGCCAGATTCGATAAGTCATACTTTCATCGACTGCCACCTTTCTAAACAATTCTTTAATAAAGTTTTACAACACTTCAATGAAGAAAACGCCACCTCCTTTACGCAAAGTGATGAAGAACTACTCTTTGGTAAATTCCTAAACTCTGTTCAACTGCAACGACACCCTCTACAAAAGAAATTAAATTACTGCATGCTACTGGCAAAGTACTACCTTTACAATCAGAAACTTAATCAAATAGAGCCTGAGGTACATGAATTCGAAAAAAAAACTTAATTTTAAATAACGCGTAGAGAAATTTATATAAAAATTTAGACTAGTTAAAAGTTTTTGTTAGTTAGGCTTTATCGGTTAAATTTTGTAACTTGATGTATTTTCTTTTTTTTTTTTGCACTTTCTGTAACATGTGTGATATTAAATAAATGTTAAAAAAAAAGGTTCAACATGTTCAACGCGCGCGAAACGTGAGAATAAAGTCTGTGGTGCTACGAGATAGCGGATGCCCAAACAAGAGCACAACCCTTGCTATGTATATAATTATGCGTTTTATTACGAGGAAATTTCGTGACATATGAGGGGCTGGTCTAACATTTTAAGCATTTTATAAAGGAACAAATAACGGGTCTACCTAATTTCAAAAGAGTCATGCAAGATTAGATGTCTCTTGGGGTTATATGTTTTCATGTCACAAGGCTATTTTAAGCTCAAGATTTTTTACTGCGAAATGAGCACACTTTTTCTCTTTTGGAGGCTACCATCAGAATTATGATGTAAAAGCCACTGAGTACACAATTTCTGTGCTTGGAAATTTTAGATTATTTCAAATATCAAAATGAGAGGAATGAATAATGCCTTTTATGGCGGAAATGGCACTGATACAAAATACCGTTTCTTTGGCAGTTAGTAAAACATCCTCAATTTCCAAGCACAGCTGTTTTGCTAACCGTCCTTGTGACCCGTAAAGGTAAATAGTTTTGATATGAATTGTTGTCATTTTTGCTCAAGTGTTTTCCTACTTTTGTAGTAGATCTAAGTCGCATCACCTAATTTTCATGTTCTACATTGCAAAATGGTGCCATATGCCGCAAACTTACATATTAGTCTGTTGGATTTTGTTATGTTGAGCTCAAAGCGTGAGAAGATATACCACTCCCTCACACTTGTGATGAAATAACTGAGACCCGTGGTATAAAGGGAACCTCCACTGTCATAACAGATTGACGTTAAATTGTTGCAAATACAGTCTAAATTCCAATTCTTTTTTTAATAAGTGGAAAGAAAGTTTTTTTGTGTGCAAAAAATTGTAAATGAATATCGCCTCTTTTCGCTTTTAAAATTCCCGCACACCGCCATTTTGAATTTTTGGGAAGTCAAACGTGTGCCGCTATTGTTAAGAAGCAACTTTCTTTTGTTTGAAACAATTGAGCAACCATTCGACATATAAAAATTCAAAATGGCGGCGCGCGGGAAATTAAAAAGCAAAAATAGGCGATATTCATATCCATTTTTTGGCACATTAAAACTTTCTTTCCAATTGTTAAAAAAAGAATCGGAAATAGACTTTATTTCCAACAATTTTACATCAATTTGTTATAAGCGTGGACGTTCCCTTTATTTTACTGAGTGATTTCTTCAGAATGAAAAGAGTCACTATAACTTCACGTAGTTTTCTTTAAAATGAAATAAAATAACGGTCTGTATGGTAAAAAATTTACTTTTCGAAATAACTAATCGTCTAATTTACAGTAAACGTTCCCCGTGGTCAGTTGCGAATACGTCTGATTGGTTCAATCACTGGTGTCTATCGGTCGCTAGTCAACCATATATTTCGATAGTAAAATTTCCTTTGATTTTTTAAATACAATCATTACCTTGTCTGTTGAAACAATCGTATTAAAAAACAATTAAAACAGTTAGGTTACCATGGTTACTGTTTTGCATTAATCAACTTGCCTGCCTCTTGATTGGTTTAAATTAATCACGTGACGTGATAGTGTGTATCTGCGGCGGGGAGCCCGGCGGGGAGAGATACTATCAGGCCAAGTGATGTGCGGACGGACAGAATTCACCAGCACAAAACCTCATTTAAGGTAGCTTTCATTGTATTCATTTCTCGTATGCTTATATTCCTCAAATTGGTGGGCTGTAAATTCGAAATGCCAGTCTCAGGGATATTTTCTCGAAAGCCTGAAAATTTGATGGTGAACAACAAAATCAATAGAGTGCTTCTGTCTCCCAAATTTTTAATTTGACAGTTTCCCTTGGACGGCTGATGTTCTCAAAATGAGCATACACATATTTGCTTTAAGAACATGAAATTTCCTCGGGCAATTATCAACCGATCGACAGTCCCTCAAAAGTAACACTTTACTGTTTAAATTAAAAAAAATCGGTCTTGTAGCCAAGTTGTCAAATAATGTAAATTCCTCAGTTGGTGTCTATCAATTATATGTGTTTTTCAGTCGCAACTAAAAACCAAATCACTACCAAAAAATTTTTTTTCGAAAAATTCACAATAGGCTCCTGTCGCTTGCTATTTCCCACAGAAACTGGTTTCCCTTGGATCAGTACTAATCGTACCGTTGTGCTATGGTTAACTCCTGGTTTATCTTATAATTCGTTGTTTCCATTGCTGTTCCTCTAGATAGTAGGAGAGCATACACTCTGAACACCCCTACTGTTGTCTCTTAGTCTACAGAGTTCTTAGAAGAACTATTTTGATTACCTTTAATTTTTATCAAAAGACCTCATCAAAACCCTGTCAGACACACTGGCGTGTTTTGACACACCGTCATTAGTGACAAACCGGTTTTTTAGAATCTTTCGCTGCGCACTGCGTACATCAAAGCACTAAGCTAGCGAGAGCTTTGTAAATTAACGATGCGTGTTATTAACGCGAATTTCAAAAATTCGCGTTAATTTTATGTACCTTAATTTACGCCATTGTTAATTAAAAACACACTATTTGACAGCATCGTTATTTTAAGACACCTTTATTTCCAGCAAAGATACATGTCATCTACCTCTCCGTCAGAGTCAGTGGACACATCGCCATTCAACACTGATTTTAAAATGTCTTAAGATTCGTCAATGTAACTGTCGTCGTCTCCAAGGGGATAGCTCACTTCTTCTACTTTCTTGTGCAAAATGCCCATAGTCACCTCAAAAGGTATTTCCAGACCGGGACTGGGGCGAGCAACGAGCGATGGCGAGTAGTTATATACTTGGGGGTACGAGCGCATTTTTCAAAATGCGCTCTTACCAATCCCAAGTATTAACTACTTTCCATTAGATGGAAATCTATATGTTGGTAGGAGCCGAGCAGGCTCGGGAAGTCGTCACTTTAGTGACGAGTGAGGCTCCTTGCGGCCTACTGTGGGTAGAGACGTAGTCTCGTAGGGCACAGTAGACAACATGGTACCAGAGCATTTTTACATATGATGGAAATTATTTTATGGAAATCTATATGTTTTTATTTCATGGGAAATCTATATGTTTTTATTTCATGGAAAAATCTATATGGCATTATCTCATGGGAAATCTATTTGGTATTATCTCATGGAAAATATATTTGGCATTATCTCATAGTTGGGAGTACGAGCGCAGTTTCCCATCGGATGAAATGGGACTTTCCCGATGAGTCATCAGATTGTCATGTAATATCAGATGAACTTGTATTTGAAGTAAAGTTTGTCAGTAAAGTTTGTCAGTAAAGTTTGTCAGTAAAGTTTGGCAGTAAAGTTTGGCAGTAAAGTTTGGTAGTAAAGTTTGTCAGTAAAGTTTGTCAGTAAAGTTTGTCAGTAAAGTTTGTCAGTAAAGTATGTCAGTAAAGTTTGTCAGTAAAGTTTGTCAGTAAAGTTTGTAGTGAACAGAAAAGCAGACTGTGTTTGCGGAACTTGTATTTACATAAAAAAATATCTCATATAATAGTATAGAATGAATTGTAACAAGGAATTACATGATGAACTGAAAGAATCAGGAGATATTGTTTGTCCTTTTTGTGACCAAAAATTGGAAGATTCTAATGAAAAACCACAAGATCGTTTAGTGAAATATTATTCATGCTGTGATAATCAGTATATTATTAACGACGATGGGATGTTAGCATGTCTAAGTTGTGGTGTAGTACAAGGATATAATTATGTGAAAGAATATGTTAATTTTTATGAGAACAGACATAAACTGAAGAGGAAATCTATTTACCATCGAGAGTACCACATCAACAACATATTACTCGATATCGAAGAAAAATATAATATTGAAATATCAAACTGTCAGAAACATAAGATTGATGCTATATATGTCGAGATAGGTAAGGTTCTTAATGAAGTTAATGGTACAAGGAAAAGGATGATTAGCGTAAATTTCATTATGAGAAAGATATTCAAGATGATGGGAATACCTTACAAAAATATTCCAATTAGTAAATCGAAAAAAACATTAGCTTTTTACAATCGATATTGGGTAAGTATTATGTCTCTTATCGGTGATAAAATAAAATCTATTGTTGAATGAACACCTTATTATATTTTTTTTCAAATTTGTCAGTTAACGGACACATATCGATAATTATATCATCGAGAATTTTGACGAAATCAAGAAATTCTTTGTCATTATACTCCAGTCCTCTCATAAAAGATCGCAAATGTGTTAAAACTTTTTCGTACGAAGTGTATGCGAATTTTGACATCTCAATCTTCCTTTTATAATTTTTAGCCTCTGAATATGATTTAAGCAAGAGCCCAGAACTGGATATCACTCCAAGAGGAATAGGGTTTAGTGTTACACCACCAACTACAGTCCCAGTTACTATCAAAAAAACAGATCCAATATTACATGCAAGTTCTGCCTTTTTGTAATATTTAAATGTCATTTTTGCAAGCCAATATTTTTTATGATAGAATTTGTACAATGCTTTCAACTCAGATATTTGATCTTCCGTTAAATTTTCTGAAACATGGTTCCAATTGAATATGCTTTCACGTCTATCCATATATATTATATGGTTACATTTTTTTCTTTTTTGAACGATTTCTTAATACTGATGTATAATTTTCTGATGTTTCGAACTATTTTTTCTATATTCTCAATAATTTCGTTGATTAAAATAGCTGTTCTCATTATATTATAAAGTTAGATTATTCATTATCTTCTTCGGAATCCTCATTATTTCTTTTGGGATAATAATATATTCTAAAAAGCATTCCATGCTCCAATCAGATGGATATCCTGCATTGTGCTATATAATAAATGTAAATTTTTTTGTGGAAAGTAATCACGCACTTGTTTGATACTCGATACGAAGTATAATTGCGTTGTAACTTTTCCAAATATCATCATTCATATTTAGTTCAAAAGCCAAAATCCCAGACGAAGGCATTTGGAAAGAATTTGGGTTTATTGTCTGATACCACCCACTTTTTTTTGAGGTAAAATTTCTTGAAGAGCTTAGAGTTCCAGTAAAAAAATTCCGTAAAGATGTTTTGAGTTTCAAAGATATTTTTTTGTGTCTATGTACAGTGACATGAGAAGAAGAAGAAGTGATTGGACGCGTACAATATATATCAATATTTTTCAAAATCGCTTCACCCGGCAATGACATTATTTCGGCGCCATTTAAAACAAAATTTTTGTTCCCTTTTGTCGAATTTAAAAAACCGTTTATGTGGTGAATGGAAGAGCGTAGTTGGTGCCCGTTTAAAGACAAATCCGTTTCCATTACCATCTTGCCATTTTCAATAACAAAAGCGGTGTCATAGACACTTGGGTCAACATTTGAAATTGTTTCTTTAACACCATAGACAATTAAATGCCCAATTGTTAATAACGATTGCTTACTGACTGTACCGTGCAGATCGAGATATATAAATTGTGGGGGTGAGCTACCCCATCTGTGAAAATGGATAACTGTTTTGGTGTACTTCTCGAATGTTTTGGTTGTTTCATCAGAAATTGAAATCGTTGTTCCTTGAGCTGTTACACTTATCTCATTCATTTCCGGCGGAAACCATTCAACGACCATTGTGTAATACCCCACTGGAAGTTTATATAAGTTAAAACCAAGACGTGAGCGGTACTGGAAGGGTGAGCTTTTTTCAAACAAGAGTTTAAGTTGGTAAGCTTTTTTATTAATTTGATGTGGAGAATTGGGAAAATCGACAATACCCAAAACCTCGATATTGTTTTCACTCGAAGATTCATCAGTGTCTTCCATCAAGTATCTGAAGGCGTCTCGTTTTTGTCCTGAGTTATTGATCTGAGATTCACGAATTTTTTGAGTGACAAGATTTCTCAAATCTTTTATTTCCTCTTGCACAAAATCAACATTAACTGCGGATTTTGAATCTCTGTAGTCGGTTTGTAAGTTAATAATTTTATTGTTATTTAAATTCAAGTTTCCAGTCATATTGTTAGTGCCATCAACTTTGAGAAACTTTTTTTGTGTCATGTCATCAATTCTGTTGTTAACAAACTCGACACATGCGGCGTCTCTTTGGTTTGATGGAAGATCAAGATTGATAATTGAATTATTTTTCATATCAATATCAGATCCTTTATCCAGTTTTTTTTCAAGCTGATTTTCGACATACTTTTTATTAACACAATGGTCTGAATTAACTGGATCTTTCACATTTGTGATGAAATTATTGTTCATGTTAATAGATTGCTTCATCAAGCCTCCTTCCTCCTTTGACAAGAATATCTCCCTTTGCGTTTCATAACTAATAACCTTGTTGAGATTACCATGAACTGGATAATTGTCTTTTGGGACAACGAGTGATCCAGTCATCGTATCACCAGATATGGCGACAAATTTAGATGCATCAATAATGGGAATCTTAGCTATTTCAGAATCAATATATTGTTTAGTAACAACGTCGTTATTATTAGTTCCCTGTTTTACATTAACCAGTTTTTTGTTTTGCATATCATAATCATTATTTGAATCTAATTTAAATCCAATACCAGGTAAACCTCTTGAACCTATCTTACCTAGTCCTTGAGAATCATCATGATTAAGGATACCGTTTGTATAACTCATATAATATTAGTTTAGATTTTTTCGTCGAAATTTCGGGCTACCTTTTTTTTGACCTTATCAACATACAAAAAACTATATGGATCCTTAGTAGCTTTCTGATAATCTGATTTATTTATGTTTAGTTCTCGGCAAATCATCGATTGCTCGTTTATAGAAGGAAAATCAAAAACACAAAAATGTGAACTATTCAGTCTTATTGTTTTATCGGTTCCGTAATAGCTTTGACTTAAATATATACAACAGCAATTTTTGTTTCTAGAATTGGTAAAGTAGTCACGTATCCGTTCGTCATTTTTCTTACCTGTATTCAAATAGTCATCAAATATGATTAATTTTTGGTTTTCATCAGACAAATCTGTCAGAGGGATGATTTCATCGTTACTTGCTTCTATCACGTCATAACCGACCTCTTTTGATTTTGATATTGGTTCAAGAGATTTCAACAGATGCTTATATTTGCTTTGTTGGAGATTGCGAGCGTAAAGATATATTTTATCAAAGTATAAGAGCCTGTATATCATATCAAGCAGAAGGTTTGTTTTACCACCACCAGAGGGAGCACAAATAAGCATCCTAAAACATCGGTTTGGCATGAAACTCTTTAATTGAACAAAATCGTTGTTTTCATCATCTTGAATGTCGTAATTTTGAATCTTCATATGATAATATGTTATACAATTTTATCGCATGACGACACGCTATGCGACACGCTATGCGAGCGTTTTTATATATGATAACCCTAATTTTTCCGAACAAAATACGAAATTTTATGTAAACAAATGATATAATGAGTTTACTCAAATGGAAAGAAATGGCTGAGAAACGATCCGAGCTTGGTAAAAAGATTAACACAGTAAGAGAGACAATAAAACAAAAAACGATATCTGATCAAATGGGTAAAGTTGAGGCAGAGAAACTTTTCAAACCTATAACATCTGAGTTAAAGGAACTTACAGCCCCAAAAGCACCGTTGAGAAGATTACCAAAGAAAAAGCGACCTGTTCCAGATTATGGAATAGCTATTGATGATGAAGTGCCTGATTATGGATTGGACGATTTGTTTGATCAACCTGTTTTACCTGAAAACGAGAAACAGATAGTTCCAAAACCTCCATCTTATGAAGATGTCCTTGAGGATTTAGCATCCGGAGAAAAACGAATTCATATTGACCCAGAATACATGTATGAACCAGAAGATCTTCCACCTGAATACGAAGAAGAAGAAACACCTGATTACGAAATTCTTGAAGAGGATAGAATAAATCAAGTTTTGGATGAACTTCAAATACCGAATTATGATGATATTGAATTACGACTTCAACAAGAAGATATGAATAACAAAAAGAGGAAATCTTATCTGAACAAAATCTTGAAAAATGCTAAAGATCAACGTTTTAAACTAACTGGCTATTGGAGTGATATCACTAAAAAATTAAATAGGGGTTTAATGACTGAAGCTGAGGCTCAATATCGAACAAAAATTATTCAAGATACAAGAAAGGTTCTAAATGATTATATCAATTACAACAATCAAAAAATAAAAAATATTAAAGGGTCTGGTTTGAAGAAAAAAACAAAAAAAGGTGGACAGGTAATGTTTTTCAACAATCCGACAGAAATGATGAAAAAGCTTGAGCTGATTATCGGATCAAAGGTTGCTGGTAATAATAGCATCGAACTACGGAATACAGGTGTCGCTCTTCTTGACATTTTGTTGAGAAATTCAATACTCAATAAGCCACAATACAACAAAATATACAAAAACTATTTTAGTCTAAACTAATCATATAAATGAATAGACAACTTGTATTATCCAGTCATATCGTCAAAGGTATAAGTGGTAATAAACCATCGGATTTCACAATCAAATACAGTAATCCGATAATACTGGATTCAAACAGACAATATGAAATCGGCCTAGATCGAATCATTTCGATGTCATTCACTTGGTTTAATGTGACAAGGGAACTTGATAATCAGAAAATCAGATATTCAACAGATAGTGGTACTAATTGGACGGAAATTATATTCAACCCAGGAGTATGGAATTACATTGATTTTGACAATTTAATCAAAGAAAAAACAAAAACAGGAACCTCATCAAACCCTCAATATCCAATCACTCTGGAGTTTAACGATACTGTATTCAGGACAATAATAACACTAGCCTCAAATTACAGATTAGATCTTACTCAAAGTAATTTTAATGATCTTATTGGTTTCAATAAAAAGATTCTAACAAGTAGTGTAAATGTTGGAGATTACATTCCTAATCTCTCACAAGACAGAGAAATATTGAATGTTCATTGTGATTTGATAAGTGACAGTCTTGTCGATGGTGAAGAGTCAGATATTATATATAGTTTCAGTACCTCAACTCTCACCCCGAGTTATAGTTTCACACAAGAGCCTCGGCGAGTTCAGTACAACCCGTGTAATAAAAATACGATCAATAAAATTCGGATATATATAACAGATGGCAAACGAAGAATTATAGATCTTAATCATAGTGACACTTCATTCAGTTTGATTTTAAGAGAGAAGAGAGATTAATCTAACTAATAGTTATATATGTCGTCGTATGAATACAAGCGAATTTATCACCCGAAACTAGGTCGTTTTGTGTATAAGCATAAAGGATCTGGGATTATTGTTGATAACATATTCAAACCAGTTGGAAGGGTGTTAAGTAAAGTTCCAGAAATGGTTTTAAAACCTTTTGCCAAAAAAGCGCTAGAATCTGGTATTTCACATGCTGGAGACAAACTGGGAAAAAAAGCAGCTGAAAAAAGCGGAGAGCTTATTATGAGAAAATTACATGGTTCAACTAAACAATCAATGAAACCAACCAAACCTACTAAACCAAAACAAGAAGACTACAACATGATTCTGAATAGACTTATATCTGGTACTGGTTATTAAAAAGTGAATTTTATCTAAACTACTCATATAAATGAGTTTCAGAACAAATGAAAATCTACAACGATATGAATACGTTCGTTTCCATTTGGATAATGTCATTGAGCAACCTGCTAACAATCAAAGCCAGAAAAAGACAGGTTACAGATTCACTATCAACGATAGGTCGACAATGTTCGATTTTTTCAATGGGTATTTCGAAGTAACTAAAGAGCTTCAAAAAAGGGCAGATGGTACTGGATATGCTCAAGCGGATCGCATCACTATGATAAACGGATCTCACAGTCTAATCAGACATATGGTTATCAAATCTTCAGGCAAAATAGTATACGAGAGTGATAATTTACATAGAATTACGAATGTGAAAAATTTACTCGAATACAGTGATGATTATAGTAGATCTGTTGGAAAGAATTCGTTCTGGTATCTTGATACTGATGGAACTACAGCAAATACAAACACAGGTTTCGAAGCCCGTCGTATTTTAACCCAAGCAGCACAAAACAACGGTGGTGGGGGAGCTAAAAGTATTAATGAGATGCTTCCCTTAAACAGATACAGCTTTTTTCAAGAATTAGAAAGAAAAATGTTGCCTCCGATGCAGCTCACAATTGAACTTACATTTAACGAAGACAGTGAACTGATTCACATGGCAAATGGCACAGACCCTGGTCGTGTTGTAGTAAAGAGATTGTATCTTTGGCTCCCAAGATTAATCCCAAAAGACAGCATGTATAGTAATTTCGTTTCAGAGTTTCTTAAGCCAACAACCTGGACATATATGCGAGATCTCTACAATCAGTCAGCAAATACCAGAGCTATTCAGAATATGTTTCAAATCAGTCCAGCTATCGATGACGTTAAACATGTTTTTATATATCTCCAGAGGACAGACGCACCAAATGCTGATGAAGCAGAGAGGAGTCCGTATTTGTTTGACACTTTCAAGTTGAATGCCGCTGACGCTAATAGCTCTCTCTCAAGCTGTAGGCTTGAATACGGGAATAACGTTTTTTACCCAGAGTTGGAATATGATAGTGACTCTAAAATACGGATATTTAATGATCTCATGTCATATGCATTTCGTAAGAACGATTACAATTCAGGAACACAGCTTAATGTATCCAATTTCACTAGTTTGTATGGATTATTGTATTTCGATTTGTCATATCAGAAAGAGGTAGTGACGAGAGACCCTAAACAGTTGATTCTCCATTATCGTCTCAATGTAGCCCCGACAGCAAACGTCCGAGCTCATAGCATCGTATTTTACGAGAGTGAGGTTGTAGTCAAGACAGTTGGAAACGAATTGATGATAGTTTAAATAAATAAGTTTTACATCGATGAAAATTTAAATGAATATGTTTTTTAAAAGAGAATTTATCTAACATATATTATATGACACAACTATACGAAATTAAAGTCAGTTTATCACCAAACCAGAAAAAGAATCTTAGTAACGCATATCATAAAAGAGAAACAATAGTTCTAAGGCTCACGAAGGACTCTCTATCTGGGAATGATACTCTGTATGTACCTCAGAATATAGTTAAGCGATTGGAAAAAAATAGAAAATTGAAAAAGGGAATGGACATTAAACTTTCTAAAACAAACATTCGAAAGCAATTAGGTGGATCTCTTCTGTCTACAGTTCTGGCGCTTGGAAGAACTTTTGTTCCAACGATTGCTAAGACTCTTGGATTGTCGGCTTTAGCTGGAGCAGCTAGTGAAGGAGCATCTCAGATTGTTAAGAAGATATCTGGAAAAGGTGTTCAAACTGGTGGGTTTCTCATACCACAAAATAAAATCGATCAGTTGATAGCATATAAACATCTTTTGACAACCAAACAAAAGAAGGATATATTAAATGCTCTACAAACAGGCTCTGGTGTTCATATAAAACCGACTAAAGTACAAACAGGTGGTTTCTTAGGTACTCTTCTTGCATCAATTGGAGTTCCTTTAGCTATTGAGGCAATAAAGAAGATGACTGGTAAAGGTGCCCCTCAGATGGGTCAACCGAAACAAAGACCACCCAGATCTATATCACAACCAACTACTGTTAACAATCAAGATGGTGGTTTGTTAGTCCCAATGTATAGAACTCCACCTTTTTATGGAAATTGGCCTGATCAAACATTAGGTATGGGGACTAAAAAAAAAGCTCCCAAAAAGGGCAACGGTCTACTATTGGGCAAGAACTCACCATTCAAAAACGTCCCTCTTCTAAACATTCTATTGTAAAACCGAAATTCCATAAGAATGTCCCATTAAGCAATTATGATTTAATAAAATGGTGTAAATATCTGAATATCCCAATCAAAGATGTTCTGTCTCGAGATGAAAATGTTCCTCACAATCATAAACAGGCTCTATTCATTTACAATCTTGAACCGAGTTATATGTCAGGGAGTCATTGGGTGGCTACTTATGTTAAGGATGACGTCATTAATTACTTTGATAGCTTTGGTTTGCCTCCCTTCCAAGAAATAGTCAATCATGCGAGAAAAAAGAATTTAACATTGCTTCATCAGAACAATCAAATACAAAATTTACTAACGACAACATGTGGGTACTTTTGTTTATACTTTCTGAATGAGATGAATAAGGGCAAATCATATTTTGATCTTCTTCAGGTATTTGATATATATGATACAATGAAGAATGAGAGGTTTCTAGCACGGTATTTCAAAAATATCTAATCATATTATATATGAAATCATATTGCGTGAAACAAAAAAAGGTCACAGAATGTGTACCTGGGAGTGAACGATATGAAAAGGCTAAAAATGGGAGGCTTATGCTTAAATGTAAATGCTCTGAATGCGGAATAACTAAGACTAAATTCGTTAAACAGGCGGGAAACGGGCTAGCCCGTCGAAAGGGGCGGGCTTACTAGATACAGTAGCATCGACTGGTACTGATTTATTAATTCACCACGGTATTCCTTGGCTGGGAAAAAAGGCTGTTGAAATGGGAAGATATTATGGATCAGAAGCCTTGAGAAACCCAAAACTGCAGAAAAAGGCTATCGATTATGCTCTGGATAAGTTGAATCCAATGATTCAAAATGTCGGAAGTCAAGCTCTTGATCAATTATCAACCAAAATCAGACCAAATAGAAAGTATAAAACCGACAGAAAGGATTTGGATGGTGCTGGTGTTGATATACATAAACTAATTGGGAAAATACCAAAACCAAAAGCTGGATGGACTCCTGGAAATTATAAATACCTCGGACCGTACAACCCTCTCGAGAAGCAGTTGGAGTATGACAAGAATACTGGAAATGTGACCAAATGGAATGTGAAACCCCTCAATAAAGTGGATGAAATAGCAGCTTATCATGATATTTGTTATGACATGGGGAAAAACAAGGGTGAATGTGACAAGAAAATGGTTAAGTCATTAGATGAAATACCTTATGGGGAAATGCCAAAATGGGGACAAACTGCTCGGTTCTTGATTAATACAAAGCAGAAACTGGGTCTTGGTGTGAAACAAAAGAAGCCAAAAAACGGGAAAGGCCGTCGAGTGAAGAAAACTGGCAAAAAGAATTAGCTGATGAATTACATAAACCTATAAAGCGTAACTTCACCCGGCGGCGAGTAATTGTAAACCATATTGACGAGACATGGTGTTCAGATATCGTTGAGATGCAAAAATTCAGTCGATGGAACGCTGGCTACAGATATCTTCTTATGGTTTTAGATGTATTCTCTAAATACGGTTGGATCGTTCCATTAAAAGATAAAAAGGGTGAAACCGTTATGAATGCTTTTAAAACAATCTTTAAAGAAGGTAGAAAACCAGAATATCTTTGGACAGACAAAGGCAAAGAGTATTACAACAAACATGTTAAGGAACTACTTGATAAGAATAAAATAACCTTGTACTCAACCGAAAATGAGGAAAAGTCGTCAGTTTGTGAACGATGGAATCGAACAATCAAGTCCAAGATGTGGAAACAGTTTACTGTTAAAGGTAATACAAAGTATCTTGATATGTTACCAAAATTAGTGAAAGAATACAATAATACAAAACATTCAAGCACGAAGATGACACCAACGGAAGCCAGTAAAAAGAAGAATGAAGGAACTGTCTACTTTAATCTATATGGTGATATGGAAACATCAAAACAGAAACCGAAATTCAAAGTTGGTGATAAGGTTAGAATAAGTAAGTATAAACGGAATGTGTTTGATAAGGGCTATACACCAAATTGGTCTGAGGAAGTTTTTACAGTTGATGAAATACAATACACTGATCCAATCACATACAAACTAAAGGATCTCAGAGATGAAGACATTCAAGGGAGTTTCTATGAACCCGAATTGCTTAAAGCTACACAAGAGGTATTCAGAATCGATAAAGTCATTCGGAGGGATTATAAAAAGAAGCAAGCTTTGGTTAAGTGGAAGGGGTATAGTGATGAATTCAACAGTTGGATACCGTTCAAGGACTTGAAGGATATATAAAATGATTTAAGCAAATATTATCTAACATATATTATATCGATTGATACAGTATATACTGTTTATTTGCTTTTGGTAGCCAAAAATATAATTGTTTCTGGCTATCTTATTTAAACAGAAAATAATATATAGCATTAATAGATACATATGGAAATTTTCACTTATGAAGGAAAAAAACTGAATATTATCAAAAAGGATGATGACATATGGTTCCGTGGTAAAACTGTTGCCGACATTTTGGGATATGAAGATACCAAGAAAGCAATTTTCAAACATGTTGATTCTGAAGATAAATGTTCACTTAAGAGGCTCAAATCCAGGGGGGACGATTCGTCCCCCCTGACTGGGAACACCGGAAACACGATTTTCAAACATGTTGATTCTGAAGATAAATGTTCACTTAAGAGGCTCAAATCCAGGGGTAACGAATCGTTACCTTTAACATGGAACACCGGAAACACTATTTATATAAATGAATCCGGACTATACAGCCTAATATTGAGATCCAAAATGGATAAAGCGAAAGAATTCAAACGTTGGGTAACAAAAGAGGTTTTACCATCAATCAGAAAAACCGGTAAGTATGAATTCAACAACAGGCCATACAAAATGCTGACATTCAATATCAACACAGAATATGATTTACATAAAAAGGTAGTCAACTTTATTAGAAACAATTATCCTAAAGCAATCCTAATCCCAACATTAGGTGAAAACCAAATTAATGGTAACATGAGAATAAAATCATACAACATGGGTTATCAGAAGGGAGCTTGTGATCTATTCATTGGAAATATGCATTTGAAGTACACAGCTTTTGCAATCGAATTTAAAACACCAACTGGTAATGGTAAGCTTTCAGAAGAACAGAAGATGATGCTCCAAGAGTATGAAAACAACAATTACAAAATATTAGTCAGCAACGATTATGATGAAATCATTAAAGAAATCATACTTTATTTCCAGGGTGTAAGAATCAAATGCAAACATTGTTCCAGAAAATTCAAGTCAACAGAAACATTAAGCAATCATTTGAAATTCATACACAAACACTTATAAAGAGAAAAATAATATATAGATTATATATATGGAAAATCAAAATGTAAAGAGAGGTCGAGGTCGACCAAAAAAGTATTCAACTGAAGAGGAGAAGAAGGAGGCTATAAAACAACAAAAATCGAAGTACATGCTAAATAAGGAATGGTATTGTGACGTTTGTAAAAATGGACTAAATTATACTCTTGCCGGTAAATGGTGCCATTTGAAGACGATAAAGCACCGAAAAAATAGCATTCCATCAATATCATGGAGAAAAATAATTGACATAATACACAAAAAATAAATTCTTTCAATATAGTTCAAAGGATCCAATCACGGATCATTTGAATTCTCGACCATATAAAACGCAGCAAAAACTACTTAAAAGAATATCAATACTATAGTATGTATATATGGAAATAAAAGAATATAATTATATAGAAATGAACAAAGCTAGTTTGAAGAAACTTAGCAAATCAGAACTTATCAAATTGCTATTAAAGCAAGAGAAGAAGAAGCCTGAAATCATAGTGGTTGACGATACCAAGCCAGTTCCAGCATCAAGAACATACAAACCAAGACCACCAGTTCCAACACCTCGCAAGAGTGTTAAGCAGATGGCTAAAGAATATGAAGAAAACATTATTCTTCCACCTCCAGAATTCAGGGATGATTACAAACCGGTTCCAGCACCAAGAACCAAAAAACCAATGGATAAACCGGTTCCAGCACCAAGAACCAAAATAGAACAAACAGACAAAGCCTTAAAAGGTTACACTAAGTCATTTGAAATAAATATCAAAAACAATAAAGACCCCTTAGCCCAAATGCAAAACACGAGAAAGGTCATAGAACATCATGTAATAACTTTGTTGAATGAAATGAAAGGCTTGAAATACGTTGAAACATTGAAAGTCACATTCGAAAAAAATTCAGGTGATGAAATAGTTGAAAAGACAGCATATTTCAATAGTGCACCTCAAACAATAATCAACCAAATGGAAATCAATGAAGCATTACAAATGTCTAAACAAAATATCTTAAACCAGATCTCCCAGTGGATATCAGAAGGATCTGGTTGGACAATCAAATCAGTCGATAGTCATTACCTCAACATTGTCAAATACAAACCATTGAAAGGATCCTCATATATCCAACTGCCTTACGAACTGCGAAACAGCGCTAAAGGCTTAATAAACATGAAAAATGAGGATAATGAATGTTTCAGATGGTGTCATATCCGACATTTAAATCCGCAAGATAAATACCCACAAAGAATAAAAAAGACAGACAAACCATACGTTGAGAAGTTAGACTACTCAGGAATTGAATTTCCAGTAACTATTAAGCAGTTCAACAAAATCGAGAAGCAAAACAGTATCAATACAAACGTATTCGGTTATGAAGACAAACAACCGTATCCGATCTATGTTTCCAAAGAAAAGTATGAAGATCATATGGAACTACTTCTGGTAACGAAAGATGAAAACAAGCATTATGTTCTCATAAAGGATTTCAACAAGTTCATGTACAATCAAACAAAACACAAAGAGAGGAAACACTTTTGTATGTACTGTCTGCAATGTTTCAGTTCTGAAAGGGTTCTAAACAATCATAAAGAAATCTGTATTCAAGTTAATGGTGAACAAGCAATAAAAATGCCTGACAAAGACAATAACATACTGAAATTCAACAACTTTCATAAACAGCAACCTGTGCCATTTGTCATCTATGCTGATTTTGAGGCTATAACTGAAAAGATACAAGGATGTCAACCCAACAGTGATAAATCATACACCGAAGCCTACCAAAGACATACAGACTGTGGATATGGTTATAAAGTGGTTTGTTGTTATGATGACAAATATACAAAACCAATACAAATATATAGAGGCGAAAAGGCTGTGTACAAATTCATGGAAAATATGTTAGAAGAAGTGAAATACTGTAAAAAAGTAATGAAAAAACATTTCGATAAACCATTGAGAATGACAAAAGAGGATGAAGATGAATTCAAAAAAGCAACAACATGTCACATCTGTGATAAAAAATATACTGAAAAAGACATTCGAGTCAGAGATCATTGCCATATTACTGGCAAATACAGAGGCTCAGCACATCAAGACTGTAATCTGAAACTTAGAATAAATCCAGAAGAAATTAAAATTCCTGTTATATTCCATAATTTGAGAGGTTATGACAGTCATTTTATAATGCAAGAGATTGGAGCTATTGTTAAGAAACATGCATACAAAAATAAGAAAGGAGAGGAGAAACAAATGAATATCAATGCCATACCGAACAATATGGAAAAATATATGGCTTTCATGCTTGGTAATCATCTTACCTTCATTGATAGTTTCCAGTTTATGAGCTCAAGTTTGGATAAATTAGTCAGTAATTTGCCGTCAGAAGCTTTGAAATATACAAGCAAAAAATTCAAAAAAGAAAAATTCAATCTTATGACGCGAAAAGGTATTTATCCATACGATTTCATGGACAGTTTTGAAAAATTCGATAAAACAGAATTACCAACGAAAGAAGAATTTTACAGCATATTGAATAATGAGCATATTTCAGATGATGAATATAAACATGCTCGGATTGTTTGGGAGACATTCAATCTTAAAAATATGGGTGAATACCACAATCTATATCTTAAGTCTGATATTCTTCTATTAGCTGACGTGTTTGAAAACTTCCGTAAAACCTGTCTTCAGTATTATAAACTTGATCCTTGTCACTACTTTACATCTCCAGGATTATCTTGGGATGCCATGCTAAAAATGACTAATATTCAATTAGAACTAATGACAGACATAGACATGTTTCAATTCATTGAAAAAGGCATGAGAGGCGGCATATCTTATATAGCCAATCGATATGGTAAAGCAAACAATAAGTACATGAAAGAATACGATGAGAAGGCGCCATCAAAGTATATCATGTATCTTGATGCTAATAATTTATACGGTTGGGCTATGAGTCAATACCTCCCTACTGGTGGTTTCAAATGGTTGACGGAAAAGCAGATTAATAAAATCAATTTAGCTCAGTATAATGAATACAGTAATAAAGGATTGATACTAGAAGTTGATCTAGAATACCCCAAAGAGTTACATAACCTTCATAACGACTATCCATTAGTACCTGAGAAAGTGAAAGTAAATGATGACATGTTGTCAGGATATTGTAAGAAGATACAAAAGAAATTCAATATTTCCACTGGACTGGTGCATAAACTGATCCCGACTTTATGCGACAAAGAAAAATATGTTCTACACTACAGAAACCTACAGCTGTATCTTGATCTTGGATTGAAAGTAAAGAAAGTGCACAGAGTATTAGAATTCAATCAGTCACCTTGGCTCAAACAATACATTAACTTCAATACACAAAAACGTACTCAAGCGAAAAATTCATTCGAAAAAGATTTCTTCAAGCTAATGAATAACTCAGTGTTTGGAAAGACAATGGAGAACATAAGAAAGCGTGTCGATGTTAGACTTATTACTGATGAGAAAAAACTATTGAAGATGGCTTGTAAACCAACTTATGTAAGCAGTAAGATCTTCAACGAAAATCTAGTTGCAGTGCATAAAATCAAGGAAACGCTAACCCTAAACAGGCCGGCATATGTGGGTATGTGTATTCTTGATCTAAGCAAAACTCTAATGTATGATTTTCATTATAACTACATAAAAGAAAAGTATGGAGACAAAGCCAAGCTGCTCTTCACTGACACAGACAGTCTGACATATGAGATCGAAGCTGAAGATGTGTACCGAGACTTTTGGAATAACAAAGATCTATTCGACAACAGTGACTATCCTGAAAACTCACTTTATTTCGATAAGACAAACAAAAAGGTAATCGGTAAATTCAAAGATGAAGCAGCTGGAATACCAATCATAGAATTCATAGGTTTGCGATCAAAAATGTATAGTTACATAAAAGACAACCAGAAAGTAGGAAAAACAGCCAAAGGAATCAAGAAGAACATAATAAAGAACAATATCAAACATGAAGATTATAAAAATGTATTAATTAATAACAAACAAATACATCATACCATGAAAACAATCAGAAGTATGAATCATCAACTCGGAAGCTATGAAATTAATAAAGTGTCACTCAGCTGTTTTGACGACAAAAGATATATATCAAACGATGGAATCAATAGTTTCGCTTACGGACATTATGCAATCTGAAGATGTGACGTCACGCCACAGCTGTGTTGACCTCCATACAAGTTCTGCTTTTCTGTTCACTACAAACTTTACTGACAAACTTTACTGACAAACTTTACTACCAAACTTTACTGACAAACTTTACTGACAAACTTTACTGACAAACTTTACTGACAAACTTTACTGACAAACTTTACTGACAAACTTTACTACCAAACTTTACTGACAAACTTTACTGACAAACTTTACTGACAAACTTTACTGACAAACTTTACTTCAAATACAAGTTCATCTGATATTACATGACAATCTGATGACTCATCGGGAAAGTCCCATTTCATCCGATGGCAAACTGCGCTCGTACTCCCAACTATGAGATAATGCCAAATATATTTTCCATGAGATAATACCAAATAGATTTCCCATGAGATAATGCCATATAGATTTTTCCATGAGATAATACCAAATAGATTTCCCATGAAATAAAAACATATAGATTTCCCATGAAATAAAAACATATAGATTTCCATAAAATAATTTCCATCATATGTAAAAATGCTCTGGTACCATGTTGTCTACTGTACCCTACGAGACTACGTCTCTACCCACAGTAGGCCGCAAGGAGCCTCACTCGTCACTAAAGTGACGACTTCCCGAGCCTGCTCGGCTCCTACCAACATATAGATTTCCATCTAATGGAAAGTAGTTAATACTTGGGATTGGTAAGAGCGCATTTTGAAAAATGCGCTCGTACCCCCAAGTATATAACTACTATGGCGGACACGTTTCTTCGAAGCTCCGTGTTTCAGTAGCAAACCCGTGCCATATATATGGTTGTGTCATCATAAACCTCCGTCGAAACGCTTTGAAAACAACCAACTACATGATTCGAAGATGGAAAGAGCAAAAAAACGAGCAAGAGAGGGCAGTTCCCAAACAGACGAAGAAGATTCTGCTGAAATACTTCAACATGGCTCCCAGCAGTGCTCAGAGGCCACAAATGCAAAACTTTCAATTTTCGAGGAAAAACTAAATAAGCTTTTGGAGTCATTGCCGGATCTCAAAAGATACAAGGCCACGGTGAAAGTGCTAGAAGATGAAAATAAGGACTTAAAGCAAAGCATCGAGCACTCGCAATCCGAAATCGAAGATTAAAAACGAAGCTTACACAAACATCTTCCAAGCATGAAGCCACTGTCACCAAATTAAAAAAACTTGAAACTAAGCTGAACGAAGTACATCGTCGGCACGTCAAGTTGGAGTGCCACAGTACTGAAGGAACAATATGAAATTTTTTGGTAGTAAAGAACGGGACAAGGAATCAAACAGCGACACAGAAGAGGTTCTACCGAATTTATGAGAAGTAAGTTAAAAATACCTGCAAGCGAAGAAAGTAAAATCCATTTCGACAGAGTGCACCGTATCGTTACGCGAACGACTTCACTGACTGGTGAAAAGTCCAAGCCAAGACCTATTATCGTTAAACTAACGTATTTTCAAGATAAAGATTACGTAAAATCCTCAGTCATAAAGAATCCATCCAAAGGGTCCAACTACGGAATCTCCGACGACTTCCCAAAAGAAGTTGATGAGATGAGGAAAAAGCTTTACCTTGTGCCTAAAAAGGCCAAGCAAGAGAAGAAAGAAGCCTACTTCAACGTCGAAAGACTGATCATAAACGGCCCTCCTTATCGTAGCGCCGAGACTCGAAATTTCCCATTTTACGGACACTTAATGGATAGTTAAGTTTATTTTACATAGCTTTGCTTGTGTTCTTACACAACCATGTCGTAAAGGCCAAGGTTCTCGTACCTTAGTCGGACAACACCGCTTAAATTTAGAGGTAAGTTAATTGTTTTTCTCATTGTGCTATAATTTCTTGGTTTTTGCGCAGTCAAAATTGCTCTCTTTCCGCACTGGCAAGTGAAAAGCGATCTAAATCAGTCAAGTTTATATTTTTCTCTTTCTATATTGACAAGGGAAGCTTAGTAAATGCCCTTAACAGTAAATTTTATGTCTTTAACGAATTTGTTTCCCTGGTCCGTGACAACATTAGACTAGAAAAATAAATCTCTTCCACGTCCAGCCGCGTAAAGGAATTCGAAAAAAATAGTGTCGTTTCCTTCATATTTAAATACTATTTACTAACTTGTGCAACCGTGTATAATATAGCTTAGTATAAAGTATTCTGAAATATATTTTGTTCTGTGTTTCTTTGTTTCGAATATTCTGATAGTTATAAATTGTAAATCTATAAATTGTAAGTTGTAAATCATTTTGTCGCGTGTGCGTTAGCTCTGTATTGTAGCAAAGTTGTTAATATGCTAATGATTATAAAATGTAAATATGTAAATTGAGCCAACTACTGTTGTATACGTAAGTTTTGTAATGTAATTAAGTGTGAATTGCAAGTAATAAAAAAGAGGTATTTCCAGACCGCCTTGAACAAGCGGAGATGGCTTGTATCTAATAGATTTGACCCCACCGCAATACTACCCTGAAGTTTTCTGCGATCATAGATGGAAAATTCAAATTAAGATCTTCAGTAAAGGTCATGCTATTGTTTAGAGAATGTCGGGTATTTGAGAGGTTGGATTTAAAACCTGATAGAATCTATCTGTTTGCGTCATTATAACAACAAGGCATTGTTTACCGGCTGCGCAACCCCAAGAGGACTAAGTAACTGACTTAGCACGACGACGACGAAAATGAAAAACGAAAAACGTCCATTTTACTAGTCGGCACGACGTG
Organism: Siderastrea siderea; assembly: GCA_964030785.1. Taxonomy (NCBI): domain Eukaryota; kingdom Metazoa; phylum Cnidaria; class Anthozoa; order Scleractinia; family Rhizangiidae; genus Siderastrea; species Siderastrea siderea. The sequence continues at coordinate 8,023,349 of OZ034979.1, forward strand.
CATATACGCACGTCGGCCGCCTAAAAAACGTCCATTTTACTAGTCGGCACGACGTGCATATACGCACGTCGGCCGCCTAAAAACGTCCGTTTTACTAGTCATGCACATTCGCACGTCGGCCGCCTAATAAGGGGAAGCGAAATGGTGTGTGATATTAATGCTTGAGACCGTGTTACAAAGATAAACGGAAACGCGATCTTAAATGCAGTCCTGTATATTTGACTGGTGCCATATGATTGCAGTATTGGACCGATGATATGTTTCCATCTGAATTTTAAATGAAATGGCTTGTGACATTTCACTGAGCTTTCGATTGACTCATGGTGGGCTTTTGGTCCAAGACAAACTTGACGAGGAATCGGTTTGATCTATATATTCAGTGAAGATTTCAAAACTGGTTGTGATTTTCAGGATATTAAGGTAATTTCGTCAAACTTTCAACATAATATAAGCAACTGTCGAATGAGAATGACAGTGGACTTAAGGACGTTCGCGCCCAAAATCTTCCCACGTTCAGATTTCTTCCAAATTTTTCCTGTAGTTAGACAATGACCAACTCATGTCAGAAAAGCAAAAAAATTGGGGGGTCACCGTGCTGGTTTCAGAGCAAAGCTTTATTGGAAGTGTTGTGTTTTTAGAAGGTTTGGTTATACAAGGTGAAATCGGCTTTCTTGCTACAAGGAATAAAATAAGTTACGTGGGAGACTCTAGATACACATCAAATTCAAATCACTCACATCAAATTCAAATCACTCACAACAAATTCAAATCACTCACAGCAAATTCAAATAACTCACAGCAAATTAAAAATCACTCACAGCAAATTCAAATTGCTCACAGCAAATTACAAATCCACCACAGCAAATTACAAATCATTCACATCAAATACAAATCGTTCACATCAAATACAAATTGCTCACAGCAAATACAAATCGCTCACAGCAAATACAAATATGGTCAGTGTAAAGGAAGGACTGCGGACTGCGGACTGCGGACTGCGGACTGCAGACCAGGGGAAAAAGCAGACTGAGGGTAAAATGCAAACTGCAGACTAAGGGTAAAATTCAGAATGGAGACCGCAGACTAGGGGTAAAATGCAGAATGAAGTCTGCAGACTGCAGACCAGGGGGAAAATGAGAGAAAAGACAGCCGGAAATACTTCTGCGCTAGTAGAAGTTCGTAGAAATCCATGAAAACCTGTTGAAAATGTTTGCCTCTTTTTTTTCGTGTTCTGATAGGAAAGTTTGTTTACTAATTGATTCTCCAATGATTCTCCGGAATACGTTGTTCATAAAAGAGTTTTGCTTTAACTCCAAGCCGTAGATTGATCCACTACGCAAAACAACCTGTGTGTAATAAGTGAAAAAACTCGGACGGGAGAACATGTAGAGCTAGATCGGAACCTGTAGTGTTCCAAAAGATCGCTTTTCTACGAATGAACTTCATTTGCAAACTAGCTGAGGTAAAAGTCAAACTCCGCTGGATACATACAGTTCCCGGGTGGTCATACCCTGGGTACCAGAGGTTTTTTTCTCACTAACGTTGGGAAAAATCGGCCTAAGGCCGACGCAACGAGCGGCTTGCCGCAACAAAAAAAATCTGAGCCAGAGCGCTTTGATTTACTGTTCTCGTTGAACTTTGATCTTTTTTCACCCTATTACATTTAAACCAATCACAGCGTATGTCTCGCGTGGGTCACAGTAGAGAACATAAGCTGCAACCGGAAACCGCGCAAGAAAAGCTTCTGGCACCCAGGGTAGGGCGGTCACCCATCCAAGTACTAATTCCGTTGAGTGAATGTTTTCATTATGGTAAACATTTCACCCCGTTATCTCCCACACAAATTTTTTTTCAGTACAATATAAATTTTAAAAAGTCAGGAAAAAGACGAAAGTGGAAAGCAAAAGGTAAACATTTTAACTAATTGAATTCTTAGATACCAGTCCATGATCAAGGTACCATAAGTTCTTCTGTCCTTACGACGAGTGAAGTTGTACTTGGAGGGGTGACCGACCGGGAACTACATATAGCCGGCGACCTCAGCTAGTTCACAAATGAAGTTCATTCGTAAAAAGCGATCCTTTGGAACACTACAGATTCCGCTTAATGAAATAATTAGCTCCACACTCACTCCCGTCCGAACTTATTCGTTTATCACACACAGGTTGTTTTGCGTAGTCCGATCAAATTCTGAACAATCTACGGCTTGAAGTTGAAGCAAAACTCTTTCATGAGCAACGTATTCCCAGCAGATCCTTGGTGTAAAAACTGTAATTACTCCTCAATTAGTAAAAAAAACTATCCTATTACAACACGAAAAAAATGCAAATATTTTGACCATATTAAATAGATTTTAGTAGATTGCTACGAACTTCTACGAGCGCAGACATTTTTCTGGTTGTCTTTTCTCTCATTTTCCCCCTGGTCTGCAGTCTACAGACTTCATTCTGCATTTTACCCCTAGTCTGCGGTCTCCATTCTGAATTTTACCCTTAGTCTGCAGTCTTCATTTTACCCTCAGTCTGCTTTTTCCCCTGGTCCGCAGTCCGCAGTCCGCAGTCCGCAGTCCGCAGTCCGCAGTCCGCAGTCCGCAGTCCGCAGTCCTCCCTTTGCACTGTCCATATTTGTATTTGCTGTGAGCGATTTGTATTTACTGTGAGTAATTTGTATTTGATGTGAACGATTTGTATTTGATGCGAATGATTTGTAATTTGCTGTGGTGGATTTGTAATTTGCTGTGAGCAATTTGAATTTGCTGTGAGTGATTTTTAATTTGCTGTGAGTTATTTGAATTTGATGTGAGCATTTTGTTTTGATGTGACAGTTGTGGGCTATGGCGCGTTATCAGTGTCAAAATTATCTTTGTCCTAATATTATGAAATCTATACTGAAATTAAAATGTCTGTCGTGACATTTAGGTGTTGGCAGCGTACACTTGACGTGAAAATAGAGACTGTATTAACATTATGATATTCGTTACGACATTATGGTATTCGACATTATGATGTTCGTTATGACATTATGATATTCGACATTATGATGTTCGTCATGACATTTTGTCTTGTCTTGACATTATTTCTTTTTATTTTATTAGTTTATAGAATACGTTAAAGATACATTGAATTACATTCTTGATATTCGTCTTGATATTTGATCGTTTGTCTTTGACATTAAGAAAGCATGCACTGCGCGCTCATTTCCCGCCACCAGAAATCACGTGACGTGTTCTTCGTGAATAAAACATGGCGGAGGGAGATGGTTATTGATAACCTGAAGAAGGTTAATGAAAGTTTAATCAGAGTCGTAAGCATGCTGGAGAGTGGAGAAGCCGAGAAGCGAGGTGGCGAAACTTCTAATAGTACCAAGCCTGGTCCAAGTTCTAGCACAAGTAGTATCTTTGCAGAACACCAACGCTTGTTCGGTAATGCAGCTGTACGCTCGAACAGTAGAGTAAATCAGATCGCAGCAGCAATTCGCTTCAGACCACTGTCGTCGGGAACAGCACAGTTGACAGCATCCACAGGGAAGAAACGAGCGAAGAAAACCACTGGTGGATTTGGTTTCCGAACAAAGCGAAACCAGTGGACCCACAAGTTTTGTTGTTTGGCCGAAAAAGATGCTTGTAAGATACCATCTGTGGAAGAGAAGCTTAAGCTAAGAGCTGCAGGATTGGGAGAAAGGGAAATCACGTTGGACAGAGGCTGGTCTGCGAGTCTTTTGCATGAGAAGTTGTCAGAAACATATCCCAAGCTTCGTGACGGCGGAGGATACGAATTTTTAAGAACTGATGGAAGATCTACTTCCCGACTAGTTCTAATACCCGGTTCAAAGTCCGAAGACTATAGTGTCCAGTACTTAAAGGACAATTTAAACCAAGCAACAGCATATATTCGTCCTCTACAAAACGATCTCACATTTACGCCCATGGAGGGCGATGGTGATGCAATTGTTGTAAGTATGAGGTTAATAATTTATTATTATTGGTAACATTCTTTATTGTTGATTCCACCGACTATTAACAATGGCTAGTATAGCGGTATTAAGGGGTATGGGAGCATGCTTTGGGGAAATGTACATAAGGCATTTACCGAATTTTTATTCTTTCAAAAGAGGGTTGCAACACCCTTAATCCTTCCCCTGGATCTGCACCCGAGAAAAATAATGGACATGACATACTAGTACTAACAAACTCGGAAACATTAATTAAAATCCCTGAAAAATGTAAAATGTATTCGAAAATAAACCCAATATGTCACAATGTCTGGACATCTCAGTAAATAAATAAGATGGACTATCACCTCCAACAATGATAAAATTTCAGTTTGCAGACATTTTTTTATCACACAGCACCAAGAATTCTTGTTAACACAAGATAATTAAAACCAGACTACTTTCCCAAGTCAAGTCATGTGACTTACATGCAACCAAAATTATGCAATATTGAATTTTTTTTTCAGGGTGACATTCCAATGGAGGAATGCAAAAAATGTGGATTTTATTTTTCTATGAATGACTTAAAGGAACATCTTTTCAATTGTAATCAAGGGTAAGTGATTTCTCTTGTAACGTTTCCTCCCATGTGCCTTGTTGCTTGTACTGACAAAGTTAAAGTAGTGTTGAAGTTACAAATATCATTACAGCTCTAATCCTGTTAAAAGCTTTTATTTTCCTGGTTGAGGAATTTGTCATTACTAAATAACAGACATGAACAGTCTGTTTATTTGATGAACCTTAATTAATTCCATAAAATAGTCAGAAATTTGATCTCATTATTTCCTATTGTAACCTACCACAATAAAATGTTATATCCTATGTAATTAACTGTGTAATTAACATGAAAAACATGCCAACAAGTGACCTTTAATTTACAAGACAGAAAAAGTTGGAATTCTATCATAGCAGCTATAATCATATTAGAAGTTTAGAAACTAAATTACATAGTTTCAATGTTTGCCTAAACATCTGTCTTTCATCTTCCAATTCAAAACAAAAAGGCAGGAGATAGGAAAGCAAGCTGCAAAGCAACCTGCTATTCCAGCGGTAGAGATGGGTGATGCACCTCCTTGGCAAGATGCAGGACCAAGTAAACCCAGACCTGAACTGTCCAGTTCATCGTCTACTAACACTGCAGTAGACTTTAAGTGCACTTTTGATATCTACTCCTTTTCGGTGAAAAAAGTAATCGTCTTTAATTGTTCTCCATCTATATTATAATATAATATGATTCTCACAGGTTGTATTTACATGTAGTTATCTTTTTCTGTGTTAATTATTCCAGCCTTGGCTGCTCTGCAAGGTCTTTTTCCAGAATGGGATGTGACTACACTCAGGGACATTTTGCAGAGGTGTGACGGGGTTGTAGCTGATGCAGTTGACTTGGTATTTGCTGAGCTCCCACCCATGAATGTGTGTCATGATGTTTCTGTATCAACTAAGCCAGGTAACTATAAAAACTAATTTTACTGCAAAAGTAACTACCTGTAAAAAAATAATTCACATAAGATATAAAGGAGCTAGTGGGTTCAACAGTTTATTCATGTGCATGCCTCATTGATTAGGTGATGTTTTCCACTGGAATTAAAAGTCTCTTTTTTAATAACAATACCTTTTTTTTCAATTTTTATTTCATTGTTACATTGAAAGTCCATCTGATCTCAGTCAGTGACTGGTATTGTCATCCAGTTGTAAGGTGATTCCTGTTTTACAAGAGGTTGCAAGAACTTGGTCATAGTTTTAATAAGAATAAAAATGCCAATCAGGCAATTGGTTTCCAAATTATTTATTTAATGTTTCATTCCAAAGATTTTTACAGTTCACAAAGGTAAAGTATTTTTCCTCCAAATTTGCTACCAAAGATAATCCTTTGTGAACAAGAACCAAAATGGGTCATTTTTTTTACAACCTCTGGTTGAAACAAATTTTTTTGTTGATGCTTTTTGTGACTCACACACCATTGTGCCAGTTCTCACATTCTTTCCCATTGACCTCTGCACCTGTTTGAATAACTTTAGCCAAAATTGAAAATTGTAATCAAAATAATTGGTCTGCCAAAATTATACCAGAATGTTAAAATCAGTTCCTTTTTATGATAAGTAAGGATGAGAGAATATACACAATTAAATATATGAACTATATATGAACAGAGCACTAATAATGGTTAATGTAATGGCATTTTATCCGGATTTGTATGACTGCTATTGGTGTTTTAATACTTTAGGTCAGAACTGTTTCTATTAACTCTTGCAGATGCCAAGCAAGAAATCACAATTAATGATTTCTTTGAGGAAGAAGACGAAGAGACTGTAGACGAAGAGAATGCATGCACACTACTGAAGAACCAAAAAAAGAAAATTCTCAGAGATGGTATTCAGCGGATCAATGTTGCGAGAAACTCCTTATTTGAGGACAGTGTTGCACTCTTCAAAAGTGCAAGATTTGATCCCCATAAGTCGCCGAGAGTGAAGTTCGAGGACGAGGAGGGAATCGATGCTGGTGGTTTGCGAAGGGAGTTTTTTACTCTGTTAATGAGAGCGGTAACCAGCCACCCAGCTCTATTTGAAGGCCAAGCACACAAACGAGCCCTTACATACAACGCAAGTGCCATTCAAAGTAATCTATATCACATTGCTGGTCGCATGATTAGCTGTGCCATCATGCACTGTGAAATTGGCGCACCTGTTCTCTCTAAGAGTATGTATTACTTCGTATCACATGAGAGAGTGGACATGACAGAAATGCCCCACTGTGTAGAAGACATCCCAGATTACTCTGTCGTGGATCTAATACGCAAGGTAAGACCATCCACCTAGATGAGTTATGGGTATATTATGTATATTTTGTTTACAAAATGCAAGTTTTTCAAGACATCCAAGACAACATTGGTTCATGTAAATTGTTCTGAAATGTCAAAACTCTAAAGGATGTACAACTTGTTTTTCCAATGTCTCGAATGCATTTTTCAAGGCATATCAAAATGACATGAAAAAGCAATAACATTGATATAATTTGGCGATTTTCTTTTTTTTAAAAAAGGTTGAAAATGCAGAATGTCCAGAGGACTTAGAAAACCTTCGGAGTGATTCGTCAGAACTACTGCAAGCCGCAGGGTGGGATAAGCTGCTTACCTATGACAACCGTGTGGCTGCCATGCAGCTAGTTGCTGCCCATGAAGCTTTCTATAAAAGAAAGCTCTCTATTGACCAATTCTGCAAGGGGTTGGAGGTTCTTGGCGTGTTAGATCTTATCAGAGGCCATCCTGATTTGATGGAGCCGTATTTTGTACACACAGCAGTGTGTATTCTGACACCAGCAGTTCTTTTTAATCAATTCCTTAACATCGAAAAGGAGGAGGATGGATTGAGAGAGGTGATGAGACAGCATTTGAAGAGGTGCATCTCTGAGTGCTTTGAAGGTAAGAGTTGTCACTTTGGTTTAATAGCAATCAAGTAATACAAAATTTAATCACCATTCCATTTCTGTCTCCTCAGTTCTAACCAGTAAGGGGTATGCAGAATCTGATTACAGTAGTTAAAATTGCAAAGCTACAGCGGGAAAGGCAGAAAAGAAAACAATAGCAATGGGCTTGACTTAGAGTGACTTGGGGGAAGGGGAAAGGGTGTTAGTAGATGAAACTGACCAACGATGTGCATTTCTTATCTGATTAGGATGATTTGATCAAATATTGTTATTATTGTGCTTTTGCATGGGGTTGATAAGCACTTGTAATGACTGGCCCAAAGGGAAGTGTTAAGTTTTGTACCCCAGAGACCCTCAATGTTTCTCTAGGCAAAATCCCCAATGCGAAGCCAAGGGGAACATTGTCAGTCTAGGAGAAACAAACTCATTGTTATATATCCATGGTTTCCCTTGCTCTAAGTACGATTTTCATTTGCTGATAAGTGATCATAAATTAATAAGTGATGCATTAATTAAAATGTATCCCTCGAGGGAAACATTTTTCATCAAATGTTTTCCTCGTGAGATACATTAAGCTGACTGAATGTGATCAATGTCCATTAAAAAGCACGTAATCAGAATGTGACTGAGGCCCGTAGCGTGGTTTTGGCGTCAAGTTTTTGAAGTTTTAGGCAGTTTGTCGCCTCAGGGAGTTCGTGAGTTTTGTTCACCCCAGGGAGTTAGATAGTTTTGACACGTTTATGTGATACATTCTTGTGCAATATAAAATTTCGTTTCTGTTGGGGGAGGGGGAGGGGGGCGTATATGTTGTTTAAATTTATTAAACTAGGAAATAGTACCACTACATCTTCATTATTATTATTTCATATAGTAACGACTGTTTTTTCCTACTCAGAATTTGGTTCTTCAAAGCTGGGCGAGTTCCTCTTTTTTGCGACAGGACTTGAGGCTCTACCTCCTATGGGGCTGGAAGAGAAGATCACTATTCGCTACAGGGAAGATAATTCTCCTCATTTTTTTGCAGAAACATGTACAGTGGAATTGAAAGTTCCCACTGTTCATGAGGAATATGGAAAGTTCTACAATAGTTTCCTGGAAGCTTGTGTGCACAGTGAATCTGGGTTTGGCTGTATGTAAACACTAATGCTAATAAGGCCATGCGTTAAGTGACAGTTAACACGTTTATTTTCTGCTTTTCTTATGCCTTGTTACATTTCTCCTTGAAACCAGAAAATGATTATCTGCTTACGACATTGCAGGCATGGTTTTGCTGGTAGCATTAAAGTTGCCACGGATACCCATATTGTTACACCGGCTAGTACCTATGGCTATTTTATATTGTTGAAAACACGTTTTTCTTACCTCGGTGTCCACGTTTTGATTCTTATAGTACCGATATTTCTGTAAACTTCTAGAACTTGTATTGTAAGTTCACAAGTTAATGTTGACAACTATGTTGCAAGCTCGAGACTTGACGTAACAAGCAATAAAGTTTCGATAAAAATATCAATTCCATAACAGTCACTGTTTCTCAGTGGGTCAATGGCTTCTGTTAGTTCTTGTGTTTGTTGTCTATTCAGTGGACTCTCTGTCGAGGGCACTTCAATCAATTCATCAGAATCTGACTCTGGCAATGGACCATCCCAGTCTAGACCATACTGCTCTAACTCATCCTGAAATTTGGAAACACGGGAAAGTTCATTCAATAGTTGTTACTTGGGGTGGAGGTGAAAAATGATCTCATTCTTAAGTTTGATCAAATATTTAAAGGTCAATGTCATTTCTGAAGAGATGCCGATATTGTATTTTTTTAACCTTACCTCTCTCAAATCTTCAAACATTTCCTTAGCAACTATATGAGTACTTCCTGCTATTCTCATCATGCCAGATATGAAAAGTTGCCTTGGTGTCATGCCATTTTCTGTACAAATTGGTTTTCTGATCCAACCCTCTTTCCACACATGTAAATGATTGTTGATCCTGGGAAGGTACACATAATGCAGACAAAATAGGTGAATTTCGTTGTCTACATCCAGTGTCCCTGTGCGCTCCAAATGACTAAAAAGGTTGTAGTAAAGGCTAATCACACCAGCGAACACATCACGCCACAGCCTTTCAATTCTTTGGTTGTGGACTGACGATCCAGTAATCATGCTTCCGCGTCCAGGACCTCTTGCAGGGTGGGAAAGCATGAATAGAGACACTTCCACATTTTCCCCACCTTTGTCCGCTCTAACCCGAGACGGAAGGCCATAACTGCCTACAGCGTTTTGAAAAACATCCAGTACTGTTGATGCGCGATTATTGTCTGAACATTGCAAGAACACTGGGATTCTTGAGTAGCCATCTACTCCTCCGTGTACGACGAGGCGCCACCTTAGGAAAAATATACAAAAACCAAAACTGATTCATAAGTGTACAATGCAATACTAAAAAATGTCTGCATAATGTCTGATGTAAAACAAACCCTTTAAGCGAAGTAATGTATGTACGTAAAACTTAGTGAACTTACACTTTTAATTAATAAAATGAACAAAAACACATCGTTATGGCACTGAGTGGAGTACAATAAGTCCATTTCTCCAGACCCAGGGGATTTTGACATTTTTTGGAAGCCAGAGTCAAATTCCCCACCCCTGGGCACGTAGTGAATGTCAAATTTCACACATCTCCGCTTAAAGTTCTTACCCAAAATCACTAACCTGGGAGAGCTTCACGATGTCAAATTCCCATGGGTTGCCCGTCCCCCCTCCCCCCACACCCTGGGGCTTAACATTGATAGGTGCATATAAATATTCATGCATAATAATAACATCACTACCTTATTAATTTGTGGTGCCCGTCAATATGCCACAAGGCATTTGGCCCGTAAACGCTGTAGGATCGTCTTTGTATAGTATCCATCCATCTACGTACAGCGCCTTCTGGATCAGTTCGAATCATGGATGCTCTTACTCTTGCGTGCTGGATGACTATGCCCCGACGGGTCAGTTCACCCAACATACGACGATACCCAATGTTGGGAAAGAATGCCTGCACATCTTTAACAACACTGTCTAAATCTGCATCGGAAATGGTGGAATACGGTACTGGGTTTACCAAATCGTACTCACGAATCCTACGAGCCACAGTGCTTAGCGAAACGCGTAACATGTCGGCCACCTCTCTTCTTGAAAATCGTTCTCTGAGAAGATATGCCAGTTGTTCTCTACTGATCTGGTAAGCAGGTCTTCCACGGATACCAGAGTTTACTAAAGCTGCTCTGTAACCTACTTCCCCAGTTTCAACTTCTTGTGAACAAAAAGTTAATTTTTCGTAGGCGAACATGATGCAATTCAATACACTGATATCTAAAACATTGGCAGTTACCAGTCTAGCTACCTGTCGCGCTAACTGTTCGCCACGAAAACACAGTCCATCTAATGTTTCACGTTCCACGTTGCTGGCATGAAGCTGCCGCTGCACATCGCGAATTATTCCTTCTATTCTCCTTATCAACGTCTGTCGAAAATCATCCGCCATGTTTTATTCGCAAAGAACACGTCACGTGATTTCTGGTGGCGGGGAAATGAGCGCGCAGTGCATGCTTTCTTAATGTCAAAGACAAACGATCAAATATCAAGACGAATATCAAGAATGTAATTCAATGTATCTTTAACGTATTCTATAAACTAATAAAATAAAAAGAAATAATGTCAAGACAAGACAAAATGTCATGACGAACATCATAATGTCGAATATCATAATGTCATAACGAACATCATAATGTCGAATACCATAATGTCATAACGAACATCATAATGTCGAATACCATAATGTCGTAACGAATATCATAATGTTAATACAGTCTCTATTTTCACGTCAAGTGTACGCTGCCAACACCTAAATGTCACGACAGACATTTTAATTTCAGTATAGATTTCATAATATTAGGACAAAGATAATTTTGACACTGATAACGCGCCATAGTGGGCCACCGTATAATACAAACAGATTTGGATATGAATGGGTACAGATTGTTGAATTCAGTTCATCACATACATGGCATTTTAAATACGAATAATAGTAAAACATTCTTATTAAACGGTTGTGACAAAATAATAATTCCAAACTATAGCCACATATTAACAATAAAAGCGTTCTATTTCAATCTCAACAGTTCCTACCAACCAATATCTTTGAAAATAAAACACAGTTTTCTTTTGAATCAATCATTGACTTATACTTCACTCCAATTAACTCAATTACAAACGATATCCATAAATTTAGTGCTGGTATTCGGCCTTATGAGTGTGGAATTAGTTAATGACATTAAAAATGAAGAAATATTACTTTTAATTGAATACAAAGCACCATAATTTTAATATAAATATATAATATAATGACTAAAACTGACATCTTCAATTGGAATCACATATCGAGTGATTTGACTGAAGATAAAATATCAGAGTTGAAAGCATTATATAAATGTTATCACCGATTATTCAAATGCTATCAATGGAAGTACAAAAAATTGAAGGGTTTAAAACTGTCACTTGAAATGTCATCAATAGGTAGGACTGTTACTGGCTCTGTAGTAGGAGCTGTTACTCTGAACCCTATAGTTATTGCTTGCATCGCTGGTCCTGGTGTTTTAATTCAAGGTTATCTCACTAAATCAAATTTACTTAATAATGTTGAAAGATGTAAATTTGCTTACACTAGTTACAAAAAAATATTGATTCAATTAAAAAGCTTTCTGAGAGGGTTACCATATGATGGTACTATTTCCCTCTCAGATGGTAAAAGTTTGGATGATATTGTGATTGATACTTGTCCTACAATTGATAAGTATTTAGAAAAATATAACTGTAAATTCATTGAATGATATTTTTTATTTTATCATCAATGAGGGATATAATACTAGTCCAATACTGATTATAAAAAGCTAACGTTTTTTTTGATTTACTAATTGGAATATCATCAAATGGTAATTTCATCATACTTAACACTTTACGTAAAATGAAATTGATGTTTATCATCCTTTTCCTTGTACCATTTACTTCATTGATAATTTTACCAATCTCTGTAAACACTTTATCGATCTTATATTTTTGATGGTATGAAATTTTCATATTATATTTTTCTTCAATATCCAGAATTGAATTATTTATATGGTATTTTCTATGGTAAATAGATTTCCTTTTCAGTTTGTGTCTATTCTCATGAAAATCAACATACTCACTTGCCATCTCATAACTGTGAACAATACCACAACTTATGCAAACAATCGAACCATTGTCGTTTATTATGTCTTGATAATCACAGCAATCATATCTTAGTGGTTTTTGTTTAACATTTGTTAATTGAAAGTCACAGAAACGACAAACAATATCTCCTGATTCAATAATAAGGCTTTCATGTAATTCTATATTACAATTCATTCTATATTATTAATTGAAATATTATTTTACGTGAATGACGTCACAGTACAGCTGTCGCGACATATAGACCATGCCTTTGTACCCCATAAAACACACAACTACTGAAATCATGCCAAAACTACCACGCATAGAAACCGAAGCGTGAAACTACTTTTTTAGGGGGTGTAAACGCAAAATGGAAAAATTTGATAAAATCAAAAAATGGTTTTTCGCTTTCGAAAAAATGCATGTGAATTTTTGGCATTACAGCACCAGTAGTAACGAGTTAATCATTAATCATTAAACGGCTAAATTATTACAATTTTTCGATTCTTAACATCCCCCTCCCGAATGCAATTAATGCATTCGCTAACTAATAACATACATAAAAAATATAAAGTCCATTGGGGAGTATGACCACTGTCATAGACTGTTTCTCAATAAAGTTCAAAGTTCAAATCATCTTGTCTAATCAATGTTCCTATCAAAGTTCTAGGTAACAAAACATCAACGACTGTCATTTTCACAATCAGGCGCAGTTCCGGCATCACAGTCAAACCTTTAATGACTCTCACTCCTCACCACTGTCTTCCACATACTCCAGGGGACACAGGCGATGGACAGGCCGCGAGTACTCCTTGTTCTTTACCTTGACTTTCACAACTCTCACTAGACCATCATCACCAGCGTATGCTTCAATCACGCGACCGAGAGGCCACTTTCTTCTGCTGGCGTTTGGCTCCACAATCAGTACAACATCACCTTCCTTCAAGTTGTGTCTTGGATGAAACCATTTCTTTCTGACATTAAGGCTGGGCAGGAACTCCCTTCTCCAACGTTCCAGAACTGTCCTAGAAGCTGCTGCACACGGTGCCACCGTTTCCTGGGGTTGTAGGTTTGCTCGTGGTCAAGTGCTCCAGGGGCAAACGGTCCTCCAATCTCTCCAACAAGGAAGTGGCTTGGACTGAGTGGCGAAAGGTCATTGAGATCTGAGCTGACGTAAGTTATCGGTCGGGAATTCGATAATCGTTCGGCGCCGCAGATAGCTGTGTGAAGCTCTTCGTCGGTAACATCTGCGTCTCCAAGGATAGCTTTGACTGCTTTCTTCGCACTTTTGATCAGTGTCTCAAATACACCACCAAAATGGAGGGCACACGGAGGGTTAAACTTCCAGTCAATGGGGTGATATTTGCTGGTTTCTTGAGTGATTCTGTCTATGTCAAGGGCCTTCACCAACTCCCGCAGTTCACACTCTGCTCCAACGAAGTTGGTTCCATTGTCAGAGATAACATAAGCCGGTGTCCCCCTCCTTGATGTCATCCGGGTAAATGCGTTAATGAACGAGTCAGTATCTAATGAGTAGGACATTTCCAAATGTACAGCTCGGGTTGTAAGGCAAGTGAAAAGACGCAGGTAACGCTTGGCTCTTGTCCTGCCACGTCCTTGTTTGATCAAGAATGGACCTCCATAATCAACACCAACTTTTTCAAATGCCCTTAGTGAAGACTGTAGTCTCGATTTGGGTAACGGGGCCATCATCTGATTGCCTATCTTCATGGTGAAACGACGTCGACATTCAGCACAAGCTTCGGTAATGCTTCGCACCATACGCCTTCCTTTTACAATACAGAAACGACTTCTTAACTCGGTTAGAACTTGTTCAACTCCAGCCCCATGACCGAGTCTTTCAAGGGTATCAACGATGACTAGTCTTCTTACAGGGTGGTCCTTTGGTAGTAGGATAGGGTGTCTTGTGTCGTATGGAAGCTCATCTGCGAAACGCAAGCGTCCATCCATCCGAAGTAACCCATCACCGTCACTCTTAGGGTTCAATTGAGTCAGCGACCCTTCGTTTTCTCCACCAGATTTTGGCTTAGGCTTGCTTAATCCAGAAGGTCTCGGCTTCTGATATCTCGGTTGGCAGGAGGATTCGGTCGTTTCTTCGTAAATTCATTGGAAGTCTGCAGTTGGTCAGGAATCGCTGAACCCATCCTGTCACGTGAACCAGACGCTTGAGGTTTGAGAATTTGTTTGGGTCGATGATCATACTGGCATGGCTCTTGGTCACGTGTGTTCTGGATGTTGTTCGTCTTTCACAGTCCTCAGTCTTCACAGTGTTGTCTCTGGGAGGTGGTGCTGCTGGCCAGGTTGACTCATCATCTTTAAGAAAGGCTGGTCCCTCCATCCAAACTTCACTCTCGGCCAAGGCCATGGCAGAAATCTCCCTTGTTGGCAGGTCTGCTGGGTTGACCGTTCCTGGTACATGCCGCCACTGCTCAGGACTTGACGTTCGCTGAATTTCGCCAATTCGGTTGGCAACAAATGGTTTGAACTCGCGGCTTTGATTGCAGACCCAGTACCACACATTCTCTGAGTCAGTCCAGAAAATGGTTCTGTCCATGGTGTTCACTTTCAGGATTTTCTGGGCTAGTCGACTTGAAAGGACAGCAGCCATAAGCTCTAGCCGAGTAATTGTCATCGTCTTCACTGGGGACACACGACACTTTGATGCAATAAGGCGCGATGACGGACTGCTGTCCTAGTATCGACAGACTAAATAGGCAACTGATGCAAAGGCGTCATTAGAAGCATCTGAATATAGGTGTAGTTCAATGCTCTCTGGGTACGCTCGACGCAGACAACGAGGGACCGCAACATTAATTTGACAGTTGTGGGAGTTCCAATATCCACTTCTCCCACTTGGCTTTTAAGTTCTCAGGTAATTCGTCGTCCCAATCAACACCAGCCATCCATATCTCCTGCATAAGGACCTTTGCTCTTACGGTGAATGGTGCCAAGAACTGAAGCGGGTCAAACAGGCTGGCTATAGCACTCAGTACGTTTCGCTTGGTGGGTGCTTTGTTGTGGATGAGTGGCTGTTGCACTTGGAAGGTAAAGACATCTCTTTCAGCTTCCCACATGACTCCAAGAGTCTTGGTCTTTGGCAAGATATCTTTGTCTAACTTCAAGGTAGGTAGGCGATCTTCCTTCGGGACGTCTTCAATTACAACTGGTTCATTGGAGGACCACTTCCTTAACTTGAAGCCCGCCATGGCTAACAGAGCAGACAGCTGGCGTCGCAGGTGTTGAGCACTTTCGACTGTCTCACAGGAGTCTAGTACATCATCCACATACATCGAGTCTTCAACAATGCTTGCTGCTTCAGGAAAGTCCGAAGCGTGTGTCTTGGAATGGGTCTGAAGACCATACTGGGAACAAAATGGCGAAGCAGTGTTTCCAAACAATAGTCGCTGAAACTCATACACATCAGGCTCTCTTGAAGTGTCGAAGTCACGCCACAGGAACCGGTGACACGGACGGTCTTTGTCTTGCAGTTCAACTTGCAAGAACATCTCGGAAATTTCAGCTGATAGGGCTACAGGTGCTCGACGAAAACGTGTCAACACATCAACTAAGTCTCTTTGAAGCTTTGGCCCCGGCCATATGGCGTCATTCAAACTCTTTCCATCATGCTTCGCCGCAGCGTCAAAGACCACGCGCACTTTAGTCGTAACTCTGTCTTCTTTGACCACCAGAAAGTGGGACGGAAACCACTGTTTTTCAACTTCAGATTGGGGCACTTGACGAATGTAGTTCTTTCTCTCGTAATCTTGAAAGATCTTGCTGTAGGCTTCCATGACCTCTGAGCCTTTTCGTTTGAGGGACTTCTCTTGGCTTTTGAGTCGCACGAGAGCTACGTCATAATTGTTAGTAAACTTTGGTTCGCCTTCTTTCCAGGGGATTCCAATTCTGTATCGCCCATTCCTGACCTCCAACGTCTCAGATACTTGAGCAGTTGCTGCTCTCTCTTCCGCTGTCATCTGTTGTTCAGGTTTGTCCACGATCCCCAGGGATTTGAGTTCCCAAAATGCACGCAGAATGTCATCAGGTGGCGGTGGCTTGTTGACTTGACTTCTGCGGTACGTGCGTGTGAAGTGGGAATGAGTGTTGCGCCGAAACTCTTCCACCAATGTAGGACCAAAGCACACCCAGCCCAAATTTGTCAAACGTGCAACAGGGTCATTTGGCTGGTCATCGCAAGCTTCCTTTAACACATGGTGAAAGACTGGATGATCACTACCAAACATGATGTCAATCTGACGCCGCCTTGATACATTCTCGAATGGCACTTGGCGAGGGTGGGGCCACTTATCCTTCAGTTCTGACCAGCGAATAGCTGGAGTGTCGCCAGCAATGTTGTCAAGGACATGTGCTTGCAAAGGACTTGAAAATTTACCATGTAGGTTTGTCACTGTCAGTTCAAGCCTTCGTGAATGTGTCTTAACTTCTGCTCCTCCCGTTCCTGCAATAGTCAGATTCAACTCTTGTCCATGTAACTCTAGCTCTTCGGCAGCATCCTCAGAAACGTAGGAACTCATGGAGCATGGGTCTAGCATGAAATTTACCCTCAATTCTTTATTTCCATTACTGATCAGGAATGGGAGAATCATCAATGATACATGTTCAACGTGGCTAGTATTGTGTGTCTTCTCTCGAGGGTTGAGGTTAACCGGTGCCGGGCCACTGGTGCTTGCTCCTGTAGCCTGCGGGGTTCTTGGTTCTGGATTCGGCTGCTCTTCTGGTCGGAAAGGTGAGGCGCCCACATGTAGTTGGCCTTGTGATCTGTCTGTCAAATGATGGGAAGTGCTTTTATGAAGATAGCTGCTGTGGTTAGTACTTAGACACCCGTCAACTCCACATCGCTTCGCGTTAGGGCATTCCTTATTGTGATGACCAGCAGCTAGACAACGGTAACAAAGATTAGCATTTCCAATCAGCTCCTTTCTCTTCAGAACAGGTAGCTCTTTGAAGGCTTTACAAACCCATGGTGGATGGTTCTGTTTGCATGTGTCCACAATACAGCCTCTTGACTTCGATTTGGTGGTAAAGGTTCGCCCACGAACTCGGTCGCCTCGAAAACCATTTCTTCGTCCTTCTGGCCCATCAGATTTTCTTTTTCCGAACCCACTCGTCTCTTCCCTTGCTTCCTCCATGATTTGCACCCGGATCTCTACCCACTCTATAAGTGACTCAAAGCTGTCTTTCAGAGAATGATCGATAAGCCAATGTTTGTACGCCTGCACATCCTCCTCCGAAAGTTTCTCCTTTGCTGTGAGGTTCAGATTGTGTCCTTGAAGTTCTTGACCTGGACCACAGTCTTTCAGTGCTATCCAAACTCTTTTGAGTATACCTTGAAAGTTCTCCATATCTTCCAGATGTCGGGGTCGAACTTTCTGCCATCCACGCAGAGCAGTCAGGTGTTTAATCTGCAAACGTCTCTGTCCTCCATACTTCTTTTCAAGCTTTTCCTTTCCTCTAGTTCATAAGCATTTATAGAGTATCCAAGGTCTTTAACCAATGTCAGGGCCTGTCCAGTCAAACTGCTTTAAAGTCGTAACACTTTTTCGCCAACAGGAATATCCATTAGATCAACAATAGACATAAAGGCTGCCCTCCAAGGCTCGTAGTCAGCTTTATCTTCTCCTGAAAACTTGGGAAGATCAACACCTTTCACCTTGACGGGTAAGATCCTTTGTACCAGTCTTCCATGGTACTGGCCAGGCCCATAAGCATTCTTCTCATACTCTAAATCAGGGGAACGGGAGATGCCCAGTGAAATGTCATCCTTATTGCGTAAGCCAGACTCTCGCTCTGCAGCATCTGCTCTTAGTTGATTCAGAGCAGCCACCTTTCGTGCTTCCTCAGCCCGCTGTTTGGCTAGTTGAACTTCGGCGGTGATTCTTTCTAGCTCTAGTTCCTTCTGTTTTTGCTCTTCTTCTACTTGAGCAAGGCGTTCACTGGCCTGTTTTGCTTCCAGTTGCTTCTGTTTTACGTATGAGGATGCCAAGGAAGGAAACTTTATCATCATTTGCCTGTGACGTATTTGGAAGCATAAATGACTCTTCCTCTCCCTTGTCAAGTCTTTCTTGTACATGTTTTTCTGCATTCTCAATAATTTCGTCAACTGACGCCACAATTTCATCCGCTTCTTTGTCAAGTACTTCAATAATTGTTTCTGCGTCTTCAATTTCGTTCAGTGCATAAACTTCTTTAAGACTGGCAACGATTTTCTCAATAAGACTTAACTCTGTTTTGATTTTGTTCATGGCTCTTCGTACAGCGTTTTTACTCGGCAAAGTTCCATTTAATGTGTTACTCTCCAGCAGTTCAGTCAACTGACTCTTTGCTTTTGTTAGTCTAGTCTTGGCCGATTTCTTGTTGTTACGTAAGGATTGGATTTTAGCACTAGCAGTACTTACTGTGCTCCCATCTTTATCGCTTTCGTTTTCCTTTTCGGTCACAACATCTTCAGGAGGTTTTTCTTTCGTCGAAGGCGGCAAGTCTTGTCCTCCGCTCGTTAAGTCTTGGTCTGGTTTGCTCGTGTCCGCCATTACTGTTCATTCGTCTGCTCAGTAGAAATCCACGCTCTGTTGTCGCTAAGTCCAAATTATCCGGCTCGGAGGACCACAATTGCTGTCAATCGGCAGAACGGTCAAAACCAAAGGGGTCGTTACACAAAGCAATAGATTTTACCTTTTTATTTTACGTTAGAATGAACCACGAGGTCTCACAGAAGCAACATGTCTTCCTTCGTGTTACACATGTCAAAATGCGCCCACGATACAACTAAGCGGTAAATTCGTCAAAATCACCGGGGCAACGAGTTAATCATTAATCATTAAACGGCTAAAAAACAAACATTAAAGTGCACCTAACCCCTAATTTTTGTTTCTGCTAAATAAATTCTGTTATCATCTGGAACATTTCTTCGCAAAAATTTTTTGATTTGGTTAAATTCTCGATTTTCTGTGCCCTGTTAAATTCAACAAAAATTTGGTTCAAGTCCGAGTAAGAGGAACCTGGGGCGAGCCGTAGTCGTGACGTCAGATCAAGAACCAAGAATTCCACGCTGCTTAGTATTTAGCCGTGTTACCCGTGTTTCTCGGCTTTATTTGTTGATGGAAGCCTTCTGACCTCCTAGCTAATTCGAACAAAGTCATAGTATGACTAAAATTTTAATGTTGTAATCCAAAGCAGATACTGAGACGAGCTACACGGAATCTGCTGATTTGTAGATGAATTTTAGCTCTGAATACGAGATAGATGCGCAACACGAAGTCGACAGTTCACCGACAAATGATGAAGACAGTGCCGTCCTGGCCATATCTGCTAATAACCCGCTAACCAACGAAGAATCGCTCAATGCAAAAAGGAAATAAAGGTAAACTAAGAACTGGAACAGCAAATAAAGCAACGATTGGCCTTGGAGGGCCGCGAAGAAGCCGGAATGATGAGCTTCGCCCGTGAGTGTTTACATTTTATTTCGCACGTTCGATCTTCACTTTTGGTCTTGGTTTTCCTGTTCTCCGCTTCTCGCATTTGAGATTTTATATTCAAGCCGAGGGAAACTCTTATAGAAATGGAGATTTTAATAAAGCATTCCTTTCTTCATTTATATAGTTTACATAGAAGTAAATGTGGAAACTGCGATATTACTTACGTCTTGCCCATTTCTGTAACCAGCATTAACAATAACAACAATTTATAACACTAGTGAATCAGGAAGGCAATTAATTTCTAAAGGACATTGACGAGAATTATAAGCACGAGAGTTTGTTAGTATCGGTTCAACTGAGATTATCTTACCAATCGTTTTTCTCGCTTCTACGTGCGAGCAGTTTCCTCAGACCCTACGCGCTGGCGGAAATGTACAAATTATGCAAATCAACTGGCCCTTTCTACTTAACTGGCGACTCGAGGCATCACCGCTCATCGCTCGCACTTCGATCATCTTGGTGCCTTTTTTCGCACAAAAGATGGTAATAAAAGAAGAAAGAGACTGCTTGCAGTCTACTTCAACGGAGGATATGAACAAGGGATCTCTGCACAGTAATGTTTTGTTATACTCGAGTGATCTAAAATGACTCAAGATAAAATTCTTATAGCGAGGCACGTTCATAGACTAGAATAAGAAATAATGGCAATGGTTTGTTATTGTGGAGAAAGCGCGTTCGGTTCCGCTGAAGGAGGACTTTCTATAAATACGGTCTTAAATTTTAAACCCTAGGCTGGTTTGGGCATCGCTTACATGCAATTATTTAGCGCTTACCGTGTAGCTAACTTGATTAATTTGCAAAGGTAATAATTATCTGCGTACTGCGTATCGCGTACAGGGCTCCACAAAAAGTAGGTCATGTGGCAGGGTATTCTGTGGTTAATCGGCCGTTGAATCATTGGAAATACACAAAAAGCTATCGTTTGATCGGACACCTTCTTCTGCGACAACAAATCTTTGCTTAAAATGCATCGAACTTAGTATCGAGTCTGTCGAGTGCTTGAAAGGCTGCTGCTTTGCTCGCTATTGCTTTACAAAATCCACTCATTTCGTCTCTTCGCCTCTGGTCGCTTGTCGTGAAAAAATGCTGTATTATGTAGTGATACGTCTTGTGATTCGCTACTTTGGTTACTACGTCCCGGAGCAATACGAACGGTCGACAGTTTTCTGTACATCTTCGAGAGTTCAAGAGAAATGTAGCTCCGATAGAAAGCGCGAGACTGCGAGTTCTTGATTTGACGTCACAAGGTAACTAGTCCCATGACCTCACTGCTCGACCCTGAACCAAGATGGTGTCTCTTAAACCAAATCAAAAACTTTTTGTGACGAAATGCTCCAAATGATAACAGAATTTATTTGACGGGGAAAAGAATTTTGGGGTTAGGTGCACTTTAAGTTTGAAAAACCACACACGCGAGCCTTACATCATAGTAATATAAACCAATAACAACGTAACATAAGCACATCAGTGACAACAAAGGATAGCGTCTTGTTATATATTTTTAGTTTTTATTCCAGTCGAAAGAGGCGTTAAACACCGCGTTTCTTAGTGAGGCTCATCTGATAACAGACTCGGCCGTCTAAAACTACACTCCTATACAGAATTGTACAGTAGACTGAGTTGAACGCGTCTAAGGGAGTTTGTCCCAAGAATGAAGTAATGGGCCGCAAAGTTCTGCTGGCGCAATAATTAAAAAATCACTAGGATTTTTCAAAACAAATTCCACCTGGAAGTGCGTATGTATTCTGATAACGCAGAGAGGACACCAGAACGTGATAAGAACATCAGTCACGTTACTCGCCTGCGGCTAGTAGTGTACTTCTTTGTTCTTATCACGTTTTGACGTCATCTGTGCGTTATCAGAGTACACGCGCACGGCCAAATACAATGTATTGTTAAAAAGACGATGGTGAAATTGTACTAGACGACACTGATGCCGAATTTGCAGTCTGGAATGGATATCCTAAAAAAGTTAAAAAGAGGGTTAAATCTGACTATGAAAACGTCACAAACAAACTGCCTTTGGCTTTTGTCGGTTTTAATAAAAACTAAAAAGTAACGGAGAAACGTCAATCGCTTGACGCATTTTCTCTCGCCACGACCATTGTCTGAACATATTCACGTAAATTTTAACTGTTTATAAGCCGTTGCTTTTTAGTTTCTATTTAAACCGACGAAAAATGAAGCTTTTTAGCAGTTTCAATGACGTTCAACAACGCTTCAAACGTTTTTATAAACGTTACTTTGTTTGCAACGTTTTTGTAGTCACAGTCTAACCGTTTTTTTTTTCAATATTCTTGTCCCACGTTCATAACAAACTGAACATTCCATCTTTCTTGTTCTTAACTTGTTTATAAAGATAATTCACCGTTCTCCTCATTTTGACTTTGTGAATGATAAAATACATTCAAACCAAAACAAAGGAGAGAAAAACAAGCAACAAAACGAAAAAAAGCAGGGTTGACCAGTAGACCGAGCTCACCAGGAATTCTTATCACCGAGTAAAGTTGCTAGTAGACCGATTTTATCGAAAAGTCCAGGATTGGCTCTTGTAGTATCAACATTAAACTCATTCAAATATCCCTCCAACTGGACTTTCACTTTTCTCCATCTTATGATCCTTTTGTGTATTCTCTTCCGGAATAAGGCCAATTGAAAGCAACGAATATTGAGTCCACAATTACACAGAGTTTGTTTTTTTCTTTCTAGGCAAGATGATAAAAGAAACGCCAAGATTATGGAGACGATTTCGTAGGAGAAATGCATGGTTGCTTGTTACTTTGTTGTTGTTGTCGTTGTCCGTTATATTGTTTTACGCCAGTTTCTCTACAAAAACAGTTCCGTCAAACCTTACGTCAGTTACCTCAGATGTTTTACCACTGCCCAAGGAATTTTTATCACCGTCTCATACAAAAGTGAGCGTTTTAAAGTAGTATTTAAGTAATATTTTTTCGAGTTTTAATTTAAGCGCGACTGATCGTTGTTCGTTTTGCTAGCCTGCGTAGCAATTAAGTGTTTGCCATACGTTCGAAGCATTCGTTTCCGTAGGTTTTCCGCACATTCGAAGCACTTTTCGCTTTTTGGCTGCGCGAAATTTTTGCTCCATTTCGCGGACCCCGTCCCTGCACTCGCCTCTGTCGTCCTAAGAAAGGAGACGACTGCTACACAGGTTATCGTTTCACGTAAGGTTTTTGTTGTTACAGTTTGGCCTTCCTTAACCTGCGAGCAACCTCCTTAATGGAGAACAGAAGGCAAGAAAATCAGCGAGCCACTTTTTTGCGCTCTATTTTTAATCACCCTTCAAGGAACTGTTTTCCTGTATCCCTGAGGAGGCAGGATTGCCTACTAACTATTGTGTCAGTCTTTGGATCTAGATGAAGGATATGTGAATGCGGGAGCCCATAATCCGGAGCGCGCAACTCCTATACTCAGCCTATGTCACGGCGATTTTACAGACCAGTTTATATTTAGACAGGTTTTAGATGACCATTTGCCGCCAAAATATAAGTTTCGGTTCGCATGAGTCCGCATCCCACCAAAAATGGCGGCCTTCCGTCGTTTTTTCTCCTGTACAATGCCCGACTCGTAACCCAAGGCTGATAGATAATTTGCAAAGCTTGTGATTAATTTGCAAGGCTTGATTGGAGACTGAATTCGCGGGAAATCAATCTAAAATAAACTGGTCTGTAAAAACGCAACATAAAGTAAGTGTAACACTTAGTACATGTAGTTTGGTTCCTTAGGCATTCATCCAGGAGCTAAAAAACTCGTTTTTAAAAAAAAAAACAGTTGAAAAAGTGCTCCAGCAAGTATGTTTACACGGGTAGGTAGGTTGTATTGTTCAAAGGGGCACTTTTCTGGGACACATTTGGGCACAAGTCAAACATCGAGAACACATGGAAACTAACTGTATATCTGTTAAAAAAAAAAACATACAAACAAACAAAAGAAAACAAAAACAAAGAGTCCCCCACCCCTCACCCCCAATGTGCGAGGGAAGAAACTGAGAAAGAGATTCAGACCTCCCTGCGCTTTTAATTTTTTGCCATGCAAGCTCTTTGCAGGCTGGGTATCTAGGTCTATGATGTTCAACAGGTAAGTGAAGTCTCGTACTCCCTAATCCTAAACAAGGTGGATCCTCAAGCATCCTTGTTATTCCGGGGGTTAGTCTGTAAATCTTTGGGTGGGGGTTTTTAGCTGAGACTCTGCTCCTAACCCTATTCCACACTACGTTCAGCCGAGTGTCAATCCGGCCTGGTTTCAAGCTAAATGATACCCTATCAGGCTAGACCATAATTATCTGATTTCTATACCCTGTTCTAGGCCATACTGTTTGTAAACCGCACCCTTTACAACGGCATTTACCCCTACAGCTTTTATATGGGAGCACCTGCTGGACTGGGCTTGTTATATCTACTTGCCCAAGAAGTCCCTGAGTAGAAGTGACTTTTATTGCTAATTAACTGAGTTCTTTTTTCGTTCAGTTTCCATCGTTAGAGTATTGTTCCCGTCGCATCGAGGAAGATGTTTCATTCTTCAGCAACAGTGGCCAGCCCGCCTTCCCCGCATCAGTCCAACCAATCTCTGATTACCATGTCCTCAAAACGTTCTCTCAGTTAAGTTGCCCTCAGATCTCTGCGTTATTTTCCCAAACACAACCAACCGATGAAGAAAAGAATTTTCCACTGGCCTATGTTGTGCAACTTTATAAAGGCGCAGGGTTGTTTGTGAGGCAGCTTCAGTTTATTTACATGCCACAAAATATCTACTGTGTACACATTGATAAATCTTCTTCTACAGTATTTGTGAACGCTGTGGAGCAAATAGTGAGGTGTTTGCCGAACGTGTTCGTCACCAAGAAAAGGATCAAAGTTATATACCTTCACGTTTCAACCGTTCAAGCTCAGTTGAATTGCATGGAAGATTTGCTTGAGAACTCCGTTCCCTGGCGTTATTTATTTAATTTGTGTGGCCAAGATTTCCCTTTATACTCTAACCTAGGTATTGTACAGGCGCTGCAAGCCTTTAATGGTCGAACGAACGCTGAAAGTTGCGAAGCCAAAGACGACGATACTCGATTGCGTACTATTAACGTGTTTGAAGTAAAACACGACCCCACCAAAGAGGGACACGCTGCATACAAATGGACGAATACAGGGGAAGTAAAAAGCCCCCCTCCCTATGGAATTAAAATATACAAAGGGTCTTCTTATATTGCGGGCACCAGAGAGTTTTGTGAGTATGCTGTACATAAAGAAACCGCTAAAGCTTTCCTAGACTGGCTAAATGATACGGTATGTGTTGATGAATCATTCTTTCCTTCCCTCTACCGGCATCCCGGTGTTCCTGGGGGAGTACCGGGGAAGTGGCAACCGGAATTTATAGCCCGTGGCGGCGTTAAGTGGTACTTTCCAGGGAAAGAGAATGTCTGTTACGGGCGCTGGCTCCGAGGGATATGTGTTCTTAGTCTGGCCGACTTGAGCTGGCTGTTCAAACCAGACCTGCAGAACCAGTTGTTCAACCAAAAGATTGATTTTGAGTATGATGCCGTGCTGGTCAATTGCTTGTACGTGATGGTGCAAAACAGAAAGCATCATCCATACAGTAGAAATGGGATTTCTTGGAATGGACCATGTGCGGACTAAACTGTGGACTCGTTGGAAGGCGAAACTTGCAGGGGGCTGATAAAATGATTTTGAATAGGTTTTGTGTCGGCGCCTCAAGATTTTGGTTGCACACTCGCTCTTGAAATTACAACTTTAAGCCCTCCACAACTTTTCTTAAACTAGTGCGCGCGAGTCGGCGGCGGAGCTGTCATTTTTCAGCCGGAGAACGAAGCATGTGGTGAGGGAAAATCGCGGATCCGTCGCCGAGAACCGCGCACATGTACTTAATTAAAGGAACCTGTCTGCATGCTACGTGAGAATAGTCCTGAACCGTGGACTGTTGTTAGTGACATTGATTAAAGTTTCGACAACCTAAGCGGAATTCAACCCCAGAGTTAAGTAGCTTGTGCACGCACCAATCAAGATCCTCGTGCCGATTGTGCTAGCCTGTCCGTTGCAACGACTTGTTAGCTACGACTGTTACACGAAACCACGCGAGAGAATCCTCGGGTGCCCCAATACCCAATACCCAGTTCGGGTATTGCATAGTTTTCACGACTCGAGCGTATTTAGCACACGCATACCCTGAAAAACAAGGGTATGCATAAAACAACGCACACGGACAACTGGAAGTCAGAAAATTCGCTAGCCGTACATAGATTCATTGCCAGAAATTTAATATGCTAGAAATGCCGACAGGAAACTCGGCAAAAGATCTGCGTTTTCAACTAAAAAAAGGCAGCCATTCTCGTTGAGTAAGGTCCAACATGTTCAACGCGCGCGAAACGCGAGAATCGTGTCTGTGGTGTTACGAGACAGCGGATACCCAAACAAGAGCACAACCCTCGCTATGTAGATAATTTTGTGTTTTACTTCGAGGAAAGTTTGTGAAATATGAGGGGCTGGTCTAACGTTTTAAGCATTTTATAAAGGAACAAATAACGGGTCTACCTAAGTTCAAAAGAGTCATGCAAGATTGGATGTTTCTTGGGGTCATATGTTTTCATGCTACCTGTCAAGGATATTTTCAGCTGAAAATTCTTTAGAGGGAAATGAGCACACTTTTTCTCTTTTGGAGGCTACCATCAGATTTATGGTGTAAAAGCCACTGAGTACACAATTTCTCTGCTTAGAAATTTTAGGTTATTTCAAATAGTAAAATGGGAGAAATGAATAATGCCTTTTATGGCGGAAACGGCACTGATACAAATCGCAGTTAGTGAAATATTCCACAATTTCCAAGCACAGATCTTTTGCTACCGCTCTTGTGACCCGTAAAGGTAAATAGTTTTGATATAAATTGTTGCCATTTTTGCTCAAGTGTTTTCCTACTTTTGTAGCCGATCTAAGTCGCATCACCTAATTTTCATATGTTCTGCATGGTAAAATGGTACCATATGCCGCAAACTTACATATTAGTCTGTTGGATTTTGTTATGTTGAGCTCAAAGCGTGAGAAGATATACCACTCCCTCACATTTGTGATGAAATAACTGAGACTCGTGGTATAAAGGGAACCTCCACTGTCATAACAAATTGACGTTAAATTGTTGCAAATACAGTCTAAATTCCAATTCTTTTTTTAATGAGTGGAAAGAAAGTTTTCGTGTGCAAAACATTGGAAATGAATATCGCCCCTTTTCGCTTTTAAAATTCCCGCACACCGCCATTTTGAATTTTTAGGAAGTCAACCGTGTGCCGCTATTGTTAAGAAGCAACTTTCTTTTGTTTGAAACAATTTAGTGCATGAGCCAGAGGGGGTGAATGGTACCACTTGGGGGGACAAAGAGTGACATACATTTTTGGAAAGCTCTTTACCCTTGGTAAAAGAATATATGTGATAGCATTTGCCAAAGTGTCATCTTCCATGATTTTTCAAGGGGGTCCTTGCATGCGGTGAAATTTGAATTAACCAATCAGCATTCAGTAGGCGGGAAAAACTGTGGTGTCCTGACGTCATGCAGATTTTGTGCTCTTCGCGATTTCTGCGTGATCAGCGAAGTTTATACTGTGGAGATGCGGTTTTATTTCAGCGTTTTCTTCAAATTACCCGCTTGCCTTACTTCAATTAATTAAAGTCACAACTATTTGCAATTATATGGGCTGGATGGGCAACCAGAATCGATTCAAAACTTTTTTCTGCGGCGGGAGACATCGCTAACTGGACTTGAATGGGAAGGAGGCTATAAAGGTTTTCCTCTTGTCCTACTGAATATCAATTTTCACAAGAAACTTCACATCCCTCTCACTCTCCTTGGCATCGTTTATCACATGGCTGTCTGCTAACTGAGCAGCTCTGAGTAGCGTCGGGTACAATCCGTCTTCTGTCCTTGTAAAGATCTTCGGTCACTTCATACTTGTTTTCATCGTGCACTTCATGTCTGGTTTTAATTCACACCAACTTCCAACTTCCAGCTGTGATTGCCTGCTGTCAACGAGATTGGTCTTATCGGTTAGGGAAAAATGTTCCCGTTCATCAGATCAGAGATACAGCATGAATGTTTGACAAATTTCATCTACAGTCGTTGTATGGTTGCGCTACACAGCTCATGCTTCAATTTGGAAAGAGGCAAGTTTGTATAATTTTCCACATAGCCGGAGACGAACGAAAAGGCCTTTTTGGAATTTGGTGCTTCCTTGTGTCATCGTAACAGCAAAAGGCTCGTGGTGAAAAGCTGCAGAAACTTTACTTTTCTTCTCAAAAGTCAAAACTCACCTCAAATTCAGGCCAAGAAAAACAAAGAAAACATGCGGACCGCCAAGGAAACGACACTTTCGCTTGCTTTATTCATCACGGAAAGTCAAAACAATTATTACCTAGCCCGTCTTTAGAAGTGGGTGATTAACTTGACTAACTGGATTGGAACGGTAATTGCAGGAACAAAGTTTATTTAGTCAAATATTGATATGCTTATTTTTTCTCGCTTCAATTTCCACTCCAGATAAGGTATCCTTCAAAACGTGAAATCAATCGACTTTTACAGACAGAGGGCAAAGAGAGGCAAATGTGAAATTTCTCACGAAATTTCAAGAAGATTTAAATTGTTATAATTAAAAGGAACAAATTTGAGAACTATTCTAGGATTCAGGCAGGAGGAGTTTATTCAAAAAGGAGAAGTGAAAGTAATTTTAAAAGAGCAAAATGCAGGTCAAGCGGTCCTGCGTCAGTCCGCAGTACCGAAAGAGATTTGGAATTATAAAACTTTGCGTTACGTCGGATTCGTTGCAAAAAGGAAGAACCGATAATCACAGGCGACTCTAAGAGATGAAGTTGTTCTTCAGAAACCAATTAAAAAATTTATGATCCGGCTGTTTAGTATAAGCTTATTTCTTGGGTGGTAGTTGCATTATTAAAGCTATGTAAAAGTGCCTTTAGAAACTTGGGCGGCTTAAACCAGAAAATTTGAGTGTGATAATTTTTTCTTTCTCAACAAACACTCGTAACGCCATTCAACTTGTAACGATGCTAATGTCACTTCAACTTCTGTTTTGTAGATCATACAAAACCGCTAAAAGTCTTACTGGAATTAGCTGTTTTGTAGCTCTCATGATGGCGTTGTTGTTTCTCCGAATCTGATCCCAGTGGGACCCGCTGGAAGTGGAGCAGCTCGAGTCAACTTCTTCTGATTTTAGGAATAAATTCTGGTGTAATATTACGGTTTTAGACGGTTTTAGTCGTCGTCTTGTCACTCTTCTTACCCTTTAAACAATGCACACTTTTAATCCAACACAAGCCACACAAAACGCAAACGCTAGCAGCTTCGATCTTCGTCCTAATTTTTACCTTTCTTGCAAGCGCAACAATACAATACTATTGGAAACTACCCTGCCTTTGAATGGATCGAGAACCCTATATAGCTTCAGTCGCTATAAACTCTTGCTTTTGCTTACAGACACAAAATACTGGGGTTTCCTCTGTTTTCAGTCGCAACATTCTGAACCGTAACCGAGAACACTGACAGGACACCACGGTTTTGACTGCCGCTCGTATCGCGGGCGCAGTTGCCGTATGCAAGGCCGTGGGGTGAGTAAAATTTTTGGTCCTATCCTGCACTTCCAGTTAATCATGAATTTCTACTGGCCTACCCATCTAGGGTGTGGGGATTTATCTTCTGCAAAATAAGAACAAAAACAACTCTTTTTTTCTTTGCGATCTTATGATGATAATTTTTATGCACTGAAAAGGTTTTAATGAGCCTTCAGTCCGAGCCGCTGACCACTTTGACTCGTGTCACAGCCACAAGTTGAGTTGTTTCACGTCAGCTGAGGTTTCTCATGAAGAAACCGTAAAAAATGCATTACTGACCCTTCAGACGATTGAAGTGTGTAATGAAAAGGTTCTTTCAGCCAAGATCTCATTTATGCAACATCTGTGGCCAAAGCAAACCTCCTAAACACATTCTGTTGTCGTATGGGGTAAAAACTCTGACTGAAAATGTAGAATTAATACAAATGCTGAATAGACTCGGACATGGTGTGTTCTATTCTCAGCTCGAAAATAATGACACAGCTTTGTGCCTACAGAAGATGGCAGCAAACTTAAATCAGAAGCTGGTTCTTCCAGGGACTATTCAACCTAACGTGTTCCCCAACCTGGCGTGGGATAACATCGACAGGTTAGAGGAGACACTCACAGGAAAGGGAACCACTCACCGTGTTAATGGAACTGCTGTCTGACTCAAGGCATACGGACCACAGCCTCTCAGTATACAGACTCCAGTTATCAGCAAACGAAAGCAGAGGACCATCACGCAGGAAGTTCAGCCTCTCGCCACATCCATCTTATATTAGCAGACAGGGTAGGACCACAGCTCCTCAAAACAGCTACGATTGATTATAGTGGCCAGGAACAGATTTCTAGAAGAAAGGACCTACTTTGGCTGATTGCAAGACTGGTTAAAGGAGACAATCAGCGGATCCCAAGCTGGATAGGCTTTGACGTCAAGTTTCATAGCCATGAACCGGTTATGCAAGATGGTGTTGGATATCCTCCTACAATAAATGCTCCTGTGACTCAGGTATCCACAGCCAATTAGATCTTGCGTCAGTCAGAGGGTGTCAGGAAGATTTTAAATCTACCTGACATTATGGTTGTCATGGACCAAGCACTTTACGCCAAAGCTTGTGAGGTCACCTGGAAGCACAAAGATCTCTACGCTGAAGTTCTTCTCAGGCTGGGAACGTTTCATACAATTTTTACCTTCTATCCATAATTGGCAAACGGTTCCAAGACGCTGGTTTGCGCTGTATCTGCACTGAATCAGGGATAATCGCAGAAGGTTCAGTCTCAGACGTCCTCAAAGGAGATATACAATCATGCAGATCGAGTTCACAAGTGCATATACCAGGCCTTACTGCAAGAAGGTAACTGGTTGCTACATCTCTATGCAGTTCATCATATAATCCCATGGTTCTTTGCATACGACAAGTTTAATTATGCAAGATATCTGGTGTACTACGCACAAATGGCGGACCTTCCAGTGGATCATCCTGATGTTCGTACATTGGAGTTTTATGGAAGGTCATTTTTCTGTGAAGCTAGCCGGTGGGAGTCCGTTTAGGAGGATTCTCGTGGATCAGACCATGCACGTAACTTTCAACAGAGACACAAAGACGACAGGGATCTTAACAAGATTCATCTTGAAGACCGGCGCTGTAAATAGATTTTACCTTATGGCAGAGTACAGGTGTGCTTTTCTCGATCAGCTGAGGAGTTTAGTACAAGCAAAGTGACCTCAATTTCACCACCATGAGATGCCATCACCGAGAATGCCTAAAGATGAAGAGCAAGTATTGGCAGTTGAAGCCCTCATCGAGAGCTGGAATATTCCATTCGTAGGAAACCAAGACCTCAACAGCATCTCGACAGCGAAAGATGCTCCCGTAGATATGTCATCTGGCTTACTTCACAACTGTGGGATGTGAGAACAAAAATTCCCGCAATTCAAGGAGGAAATGCTTCAAAGCTCCCCTCTTAAGAAGAAGTTTTACGATCCTGTGAAGCTAAAAAACCTGAAGATGTTTACGTCACTCCGTAAGAAGAAAACAGTCTCGACTCAGCGAAGAACCGTGATACTCAACAGATCTCTTTTCAGGAGAATGATAATTACGGGACAAAGACGGAAGATTGAAGTTAAGGAAAAGCTGCAACATAGCCTTGGTCCTATGCCTTGGGCATTGTCGACAGCAGAGATTTTCCTCGAAAGACCAACAAGACGGCATTGGCTTCTTACCTGCGAAAGAATGTCCAGCTAGCAGACGGGTCATCAAATAACTCAGCTACGGTTTTTGATGGGATGGCTCTCGTACAGAAAGTGAGCTTCGAAAGCACCCAGATCGCTTATGGAAGCCTGGCATCCTCCTTGATGGGCATGGTCTTACTTGAAGGCTTAGATAGCAGCAGGATCAACTTCGTTTCCTATAAGGAAAATTCCATTAAGAATACAGAAAGAAGCACGCGAGGGGAAGTGCCTGGAGTGTAAGTAGTAAACATAACCGCTCCACAGCTGATTAAGCAACAGAAGACGTTCCTGAGCCAGGTGAAGAACAAAACAAGCTTGATAAGGTTTCTGGTCAAGGAATGCCAAACTGAGCAGTGCGTCCAGAGAATTCAGCAAAATAAAAAAGAGCTGTATGTCACGTGTGAGGAGAAATGCTGAAGGATTTCTGGAGACAGAACAGTGGAAGTGCCGGAGTTATGCAGCTGCCAAGAGGAGGCTGTCACTCGTCTACTGCTACGTGCAAGGTGGTTATGACGCAGTGGTGGTCAGGTCAGAAGATGCCGATGTGTTTGCGCTGCATCTGGCCTTTTCCAGTTCCATTGATACCAGTTTGTTCCAGAAATGCGGTACTCAGACACGCACAAGGTTGATTGACATTAGTAAATTGGTGGCTTCTATCGTGGAAGATGTTTGTCAGGCTCTCGTTAGTCTTCATTTCTTCACCTGATGTGACACAGTTGGTGCTTTTGCTGGTAAAGGCAAACTCGTCGCCCTAAAGATTGTCAAGTCAGACAATGATGCAAAACAAGAATTCACTGAACTGAGTCAATCCTGGGACCTTTCGGACGACCTTTTCCCCAGCATCGAGAAGGTAACCCGCTCTTTCTACTCATCTGGGGAAAATGCAAGTGACGTGAATGATCATAGATACATTCATTTCTTTGCGAAGAATGGAGAGTCGCACCAGTTACCACCTTGCAAAGTCAGCCTTCAAAGGACACCATGCGGGCAACCTTTCAAGCGTGTATTTGGAGGCGCAGTCTGCAGTGTAGCCCGTCAATCCTCGACCCAGTTGGATTCAGATGGAGCATGGGAAGCTCAGCGGACGACGAATCAAGTCTGCCAATTGACTGAATGGATTGAAAGCCTGCTCCCGAGGCAGTGCTGGAGCTTCTTGCATGCAGATGTCCCAGATCGTGCAGACTTTCAGACTGCCTTTGCATGGCGAACGCCCTAACATGTACAGAGACTTGTGTTGACTGCAGGACCCAAGCCGCACAGGAGGATGTGGAAGTCATTGTTGATGGAGATAGCGAAGAGGAGGATGAAGATGGTTACTGAGAAATCCGCTTATATACCTGATACTCCATTTTATTGAAGAAGTGAAACACAGTTGACTAGCACCTTTTCCATTTGAATACCTCTGAACTTAGAGTGAGACTAAAGAACTCTGGCACATGAAGATTAATGGATACTCAAGAACACAAATACGGTGTGAAAGCGCATGTTTTACTGTGCTAAAATCAAGTCCAGAATAGAGCAGTTTTCAATTGACTGTCGAAAGTAATTTGCATTTGCTTTGGTTTTGCCTTACTTTGCTCTGCGGTTGGTAAAAAAAAAGACACTTTCTCAACGAATCAAAAGTGAAACCAAACCAATTCCGACATGCTCGCAATCGTTTCGTGCTTGGCATCGGTTACATGTATTTGCTTGTCCTTCTGATTGGTTCATTGTGTTGTTGGACAAGAAAACCGCTCTAACACGTGACAGTAACTTATTGACTGACTCAAAGGGAAGTATTAAAAAGAAACTTCACATTTCATGATGAAACTTAGTCCTATTTCCATTTTTCAGAGCAATTCAAATTAGCAGGAGCAGACGTGATTTATGCAATCCAACTAAATAGCAAAATTTGACCAATTAGCAGCGACAGGCCACTTTGTTTAGTTCGAATGAAATCTAGGGGACTGGGTACTAGTTATCAAGGATGCCAAAAAGTGAAATTTTGTTGTCACAGTAGACATTTTTTCGGCTTTAAAGTATTGTGATAATGATCTCTAGCAAGTAGAAAACGATTAAAACATAAAACAGTGTAATATTATCGAATAAGAAAGCACTAGAAAGAAAAGAATGCGTTTTCGACTATTAAAGCTCACGTGACCAGACATGTGATCACACCCTGTCCAAAAGTATTGATTGAAATGGTGTACTAGTTGACTGGGCTTCATTTTTGACCTTTTTATTAAGTCGTTTCCCCAGTTCCGTACAATAAAGTAAGTAAATTATGTTGGGAATGCTATGTATAATTCTCACTTTGGAAAATGGCTCAAGGGGGGAGGGGTAAGAAAAGGTGTCATTTTTCCCCCTGAAGGTGACATAATTGGCAATGCTATCACCCGAAAATGTACATCATCACCATGGACATTAGCCTTTGTCCCTCTGAGTGGTACCAATCGGCCAAATTTCGGGTCCTGGCTCATGCACTAATTGAGCAACCATTTGACGTCATAAAAATTCAAAATGGCGGCGCACGGGAAATTAAAAAGCGAAATAGGCGATATCCATATCCATTTTTTTGCACACTAAAACTTTCTTTCCAATTGTTCAAAAAAGAATCAGATTTTAGACTTTATTTCCAACAATTTAACATCAATTTGTAATAAGAGTAGACGTTCCTTTATTTTACTTGGTGATTTCTTCAGAATGAAAAGAGTCCTATAACTTCACGTAGTCTTCTTTAAAATGAAATAAACTAACGGTCTGTATGGTAAAAAATTTACTTTTCGAAACAACTAATTGTCTAATTTACGTCAGTAAACGTTCCCCGTGGTCAGTTGCGAATAAGTGAATCTGATTGGTTCAATCACTGGTGTCTATCGGCCGCTAGTCAACCATATACTTCAATAGTAAAATTTCTTTTGACTTTTTAAATACGATCATTACCTTGTCTGTTAAAACAATCGTATTAAAAAACAATTAAAACAGTTAGGTTACCATGGTTACTGTTTTGCATTAGTCAACTTGCCTGCCTCGTTGGTTATTCCTCCTACAGTTGATTGGTTTAAATTAATCACGTGACGTGATAGTCTGTATCTGCGGCGGGGAGAGATACTATCAGGCCATGTGATGTGCGGAAGGACAGAATTCATCCGCACAAAACCTCATTTAAGGTAGCTTTCATCGTATTCATTTCTCGTATGCTTATATTCCTCAAATTGGTTGGCTGTAAATTCGAAATGCCGGTCTCAGGGATATTTTCTCGAAAGCCTGAAAATTTGATGGTGAATAACAAAATCAATAGAGTGCTTCCATCTCCCGAATTTCGATATGATAGTTTCCCTTGGGCAGTTGATGTTCTTAAAATGAGCATACACATATTTGCTTTACGAACATCAAATTTCCGCGGGGAATTATCAACTGCTTGACAGTCCCTCAAAAGTAACACTTTACTGTTTAAATAGAAAACTCGGTCTTGTAGTCAACTTGTTAAATAATGTAAGTTCCTGTAAGTTGGTGTCTGTCAATTATACGTGTTTTTCAGTCCCAACTAGAAACGAAAACACTACAAAAAATATGTTTTTATTTTGGAAAAATTTACAATAGGCTCCTGTCGCTTGCTATTTCCCACAGAAACTGGTTTCCCTTGGATCAATACTAATCGTACCGTTGTGTTATGGTTAACTCCTGGTTTATCTTATAATTCGTTGTTTCCATTGCTGTTCCTCTAGATAATGGGAGAGCGTACACTCTGAACATGCCTACTGTTGTCTCTTAGTCTACAGAGTTCTTAGAAGAACTGTTTTTTATTACTTTTAATTTTCATCAAAAGACCTCGTCAAAACCTGGCAAACACACTGGCATGTTTTGACACACCGTCATAAGTGACAAACCGGTTTTTTAGAATCTTTGGCCTCGCACTGTCAGACGTCAAAGCACTAAGCTAACGAGAGCTTTGTAATATGCCTTAATACAGGAAATTAATGATGCATGTAAATAAATTCGCGTTAATTTTATGCACCTTAATTTACGTCATTGTTAATTAAATCACACTATTTTACAGCATCGTTATTTTAAGACACCTTTACTTCCATCGTTATTCAAGATTGATTTAATATGTCGTTAGATTCGTCAATGTAATGATCTTTATCTCCAAGGGGATAGCTCAATTCTTCTATTTTCTTGTGCAAAATGCCCATCGCCTTTCTGTCTTCCCATTCTACAGTCACCTCAATAAGTCTTGAACAAGTGAAGATGGCTTGTATCTAATACATTTGACCTCACCTTAGCTCCTTTCTGCAGTACATACCAGATATATCGGCAAGAATATGGCTTACCGGTATTAATCATCGAGCCATTCTGTTGTTGGACGTTGTTGTTTTGTCTTGTGTTTAACGCAGGTCGCGATTTACAGGAAGTCGCCTTCTATTTGGAATTATTACATTCTCGTTTTTTGAGTGCAAACAATCGAGTGAAGGTGAACAACATGTAGATTTTTTTTTGTTTTTAATTTTTTTTTTTTTTTACTTTTCAACACAATACACTTAACAATACACGAAAAGAAAAATACAAAGGATAAATGAATAAAAAATACAGAGGTAACACTGCGATACACGTTTTACATAACTATTGTAACTAAATTATTGTCAGTAAAGGCTTCCATAAATTCAAAAAATTTTCTTTTTGTCCTTTCGCATGTGCGATTGTTCTTTGAATTAACATTTTTCCTTTTACTAACTCGAGAAAGAGAAGGAGATTAGGTAATTTGTGCTCATATTTTTGTAGAAAGACATGTCTTTTGCTAAGTAGTATATAATAATTAAAGATATAGGAGCCAGAACTTCCGGGATTATAGCCATACATTATTCCTAATTCATCAAAATTGTAATTGTCGTCATTTTGACTATTCCACCGAAATAAGACAGAATTCCAAAAGTCGCGTATACGGGAGCAGTTAACTAGCATGTGCGACAGTGTTTCTAATTCGTTACAAAATTCGCAAAGGGGAGATTCTGATATGTTCATTTTATATAGGAGGTTTCTGCACGGTAAAATATTATGAATTATCTTAAACTGAAATATACTTAGTTTCGTTTCCCGTGTTATTCTAAATGGTAGTTTATAAATTGCGCTAATCTTCATCTCTTCTACACCTAACCTTTGTAGCCTAGAACTAGCTAAAGGTTCTTTAAATTTCTTTTGAATAAGAATATTCCGGGCACTTTTACTGGTGAGTATTTGACCAGGAAGAAAAGTCGATTTTCTTTCCTGTCGATTCTCACCATTAGTAGATTGTAATTCACGCTTCCACCCTAATGGTATTGCTGCTATTAAACCCCAGAGGTTGGTAAATGGCGTAGCAAGGCCAAATTTTCTAAGAAAATTGCCGTATGAGAGGAATTTGCCGTCTTCTTCTAATAAATCTTTGATTCTAAGAATTCCAGCAACGTGCCAGTTTTCCCAGTATACAGATTTGCCTGCTATGGTTATGTTTTTATTATTCCAAATAATGGCTTCCCTAATGTCATGTTTATCTAAAGGGGCGGATTTAACATCATGAACTTCTGCCCAAGTTTTTAAGATGTCAATGTAGAAAGCTGGTATATTTTTTAGTTCTAAAAGACTTAGATCATAGCTACAGTCGAAAATGAGAGGGCCTCCAACATTTTTCAGATACCAGGATGGAATTATCATCCAATCCTCATTTGCACCATCTTGCATTCTCTTTACCCAGGCACATAGTAATGATTTTGTGATTATTTCATATTCTGGCAAATCTAAACCTCCTTTTTCTTTTGCTCCGATAAGCGTGTCTCTTTTTATTTTCGGTTTCTTACCGTTCCAAACGAAGTCTGCTATCAATTTGTTAACGGCGTCAATAACATAAGGTGGGGTGTGAAGACAGGCGCTAGAAGAAATGAGTTTGGATAAACCTAACGTTTTAGCTATTGTTATTTTTCCATACAGGGATAAATCCCTTTGTGACCATAAATTAAATAACTTCTTAACTTTGATTAGCTTGTCTACAAAATTTACTTGGTCGCACAAATTAAACTTATACGAGAAAGCGGTTCCTAAAGCTACTATTGGCCTTTGTGGCCACATAAACTCAAATGGCGTATCCTTATTTTGCACGTTTTTCCCCAACCATAAAGCTTCTGTTTTAGAAGAATTGAGTTTAAGTCCACTGCATTCCTCAAACAAGTTAAGCACCTCGAGCAGCTTCTCAAGGGAAGCCTCGTCTTTACAGAAGGCGGTTGTGTCATCAGCATACTGTGATAATTTGATTTCTTTGTTAGCAACTAGGATCCCTCTTATATCAGAGCGAGACCTTATCGCGCAAGATAATGCTTCAGCAGCCAGTATGAAAAGGAGACCGGATAACGGACAGCCTTGCCTAACTCCTCTCTTGAGTGTGAAGGGTTTGGAAGCGTAACCATTGTTTATCGTACAGCTGGAGATATTGTTGTAAAGTGTTCTAATCCACACCTTGAAATCGAGTCCGAAATTAAAGGCATCTAAGGCTTTGTCTAGATACTCCCACTCTAAGCTGTCGAAAGCCTTTTCGAAATCTATGAACAGAGCGATACCTTCTAAATTTTGATCTGCCGTGTAATGGAGAATGTCCGATATGAGCCGAATATTTTCCCCAATGAATCTGGCTGGTAAATATCCAGTTTGTGCATTATTAATAATATTTGGCAGGACCTTTTTTAAACGCATTGCTAAGGCTTTTGTGGCGATCTTGTAATCAGTGTTTAGAAGCGATATGGATCTCCAGTTTTTTAGGTACGATAGATTTTTATCTTTCTTGGGAATTAGGCGTATAATTCCTTGTCTCTGTGATATGGATAACTCGCCTTTTCGAAATGCGTAATTGAAGCTATCTACCATAATTTTACCCAACGAGTTCCAAAAAAAAGTGTAAAATTCTGCAGTCAGACCGTCTGTACCAGGTGTTTTGTCTTTGTGGAAACTTTTTAAAGCATTCTTACATTCGTTTTCTGTTAATAAACCCTCACACAATTCTTTTTGGTGTTCGTCTAGCTTTTTAATACTCTCGTTCTCAAAAAATAAGTTGAACTTAGGATCCTCAACTTGTGGATTTAGTGACGAGTACAAATTTTCATAATAACGTCTTTGCTCCTCGAGGATTTCTTCCGGGTCGGTTATAGTGGAATTGTCATCTTTGGTCAGACTGGTGATACATTTATTTTCATAGTTTCTCTTCTCAAGATTGAGAAAATATTTGGAACTTCGTTCTCCAAACTCGTGCCAACGCGCTTTTGAGCGAATACATGCTCCTCGAGTGCGGTCGAAAGATAGTTTATCTAGTTTATTCTTGATGATATCGTACTCCTTGATTGCTTCCGGCGTTGTGCGATTCCCGCTTGTTTTTTGTAAACGTTGGGCTTCTTGCAAAAGAATTTTCTCGTAATTTTTCTGTTTTTTGGCTTTTTGTTTTGAATAGTATGTTGTGAACATCCTAATTTCCATTTTTATCATTTCCCATAAAAGGCCTTTGTCTTCGACGTGTATATATTTTTTAATAAACAATGGGATGTTTTCGGATAATTTATCTGTATATTCATTGTCTTCCAGAAGTGAATTGTTAAGTTTCCAGAAACCCGGTCCCCTTGGGTGTTGTAGTCGAGTTTGAATATCCATTGTAACTAAAGAGTGGTCGCAGTGCGGTGCGTATTTTATCTCGCAACTCTGCACGAGGGATTTTTGCATAAAATCTTTTGTAATCAACCATAAGTCTAGTCTGCATTTTATTTTCAAATCTCGAGTTCGCCAAGTGAATTCTTTTTCTTTTGGATGCAATGATCTCCACACGTCCTCTAAATTTAGAAGACTAATCAAATTCTTGATCTCTTCAATTACATTTTTTTTGAAAGATGTGTCACGGCCTCCCTCTTTGTCATTCTCGGATAGAGGGCAATTGAAATCACCTCCCATAATAATGTTGTTTTCGCTGTGCAACCGCTCCAAATGCTCTTTTAATTTGCTGAAAAATTTAATCTGTGCCTGGGTATCATTCGGTGCGTAAACATTTGTGCATAAAAACGTGAGAAATTCAATAACGACTTTGAGAATTAGTATTCTGCCGTCTTTACTCTGTAATATAGTTTCAGCTGAAACGTGTAATTTGGGATTGAAAAGAATAGCGACACCTTTGCTATGTTTACTTCCATGACTGAAATAAATTTTGGAACCCCATTCATTACTCCAGATTTTTTCTTGATCGGGGGAGCTATAAGTCTCCTGCAGAAAAATGACGGAGGCTCTCCTATTATGTAATTGTCTAAAAATAGCTCTTCTCTTTCTAGAAGCGTTTAGACCTCTTACATTAAGTGAAACAAAACTTAATTTGTGCATTTTACAAACGATAAATTGGTCATCTTATATTGGAAAGCCTAGATCGCAAAATTTGCTTGCCATGTGTATCGCTAACAAAACATACAAACATAAGCTACAGAAACTACTAACAGTTTACCTCCAACGAGGTGTGAACTACTCGTAGACGTTGCCGTTCGGAGTTCCAACAACTTCGGGATGAATATTGAGCTTCTGTTGAGCTCCGACAAAATAATAGACTTCTGTTCTTTATCTTTTTGCATTTCGTCAGCTTCTAGTTCTTCAAGTTTATCGCAGACTTTAGTTTGCAGGTATCACGTTCCTACTTGTGTGTGGATTCTTTATCTTTCTCCATTTCTTCTTTCAATCTTTTTTGCTCTTTCTCAGAGATGACTTTCGCTCTTCCGTTGCTGTCAACGCATTTCAAGATAGCTGGATACGCGATGAAGACTTTGGAGCCCGCACCTAGCTTCTTCTGTAAATATTTCCTTACTGGGGCGATCGCTTTTCGTTCTTCTTGGGTTTTCTTTCCGAAATCTTCGCTTATGCCGATTTGCTTCTCGCCGAATGGGTTGTCTTTTAGTCTTGCAGCAGCATTCGAGAACACTTTCATTTTATCCGAGTAGCGCAAGAAGGCCACATGTATCGGTCTCGGTCTTTGTTTACCATCAATATCGCTCCGTGGCTTCGTTGGTGTTCGGTGAGCACGCTCGATTTCTAGCTCCCCGCAGAGCGTTTCCAAACCCATGTGCGTTGATATAAAATTCTGAATAAAGCTTATGCAGTCCTCTCCTTCGGCCTTCTCTGGTATATTGTAAAACACCAGGTTGTTCCTCCGTGACCTGTTTCGAAGGTCTTCAACCTCCTTTTCTAGCGCTTCGACTCTGCTTTTATCGGCTTTCTGTTCCGTGGCTATCTTTACTTCTTCAACATCTTTCGTGATAGAATTTAAGCCGTTTTCGATTTGGGCGACTGTATCTTTAAGTTCTTTAGATTCACTTTCAATTTTCTTTAGCCTCTCGTGTATTTGCTCCAGCAAGTCGAGCTTCTCTAGTTTCTCTAGGACTTCAGCATCATGGCGTCGCCCGCTTCGTCACCCGCGTGCATCACTTCTTCGTCTTCGCTGCTTGGAACGCGAAACCGCTTTTCGCTTGGTTTCTTTAAGCTCATTGACCTTGTGCTTAAGCTTATTAAACTTTTGCTTTATACTAGCCTAACGATGTTGACGAAATTAGCTAGTAAATGACATATCGCCGGAGCTCAATCAAAATACGTCTAATCCATCGGGCCGCGCATGCTCTTTTTCAACAACATGTAGATGTATAACACGTTGATCAGTTAATCAATGGAGGACCTTCAGACGATCCTTTTCTTTAAAGCTTTTAACAGCTAACTACTTGAAGTGTACCGACTGCAGTTTCATCGTTTTATTTCTCAATGTATTGTTTCTGAACGAAAAAGACGGTTTAGTAAATGGACACCAACACGATGTCACATCATGTAAAAGGCGATGTTTGTATATAATTTCGACAGTGGAGTAAATTTTTGCTGAGAAAATTTTTGCGGGAAATTTTTTTCGCGGGAACTTATTTTTGGGGATCGCGAAAAAACAAGCAAAAATTAGAACCCGCAAAAATTTAGTCCCATACGGTATTTTAATTTTAATTTTAGTTTGGGACGTATAATAATAATAATAGCAATGATAATAATAAGTTAAAAAGTTTCAAAAAAACTCTTAAGAGTGTCAAAAAGTTAGGCAATTACAAGTGTCAAGGTTGATTTCCACTGTTGCGTAAATTTTACGGGCGTACGGGCGTGAATTTAACGGGCTTTAGGGACCGTTCTTTTTTTACGAGGTAGGGGGGGCTGGTGGGATTTGAGGGGGGTCACGTAAAAAAATGGCCTTAAAAGGGGGGCCATCTAAAAAAAAATAAGGGAAAAGGGGGGGGGGGTCAAGTGAAATATTTTTGTAATACTTAAAGATGGGATATGTTGTACTATTTTTAAAAAATATATCCCCACCGAAATACACAAATAAGATTTAAAAATCTATTAAAGAAGTTCCTTCTGCTTTTAATAACGTTTCCACAGCTACAGACTACAATTTTAAAGCTAGGGAACTTTAATAAACCAACAAAGTTTTCTTTCTATTTAGTTACTTAATTTTCATTTCTGTATTTTAAGTGGTAGCTCGACCAGAATAGCCTAAGCTACCTGCAAACTGCTATAAAGGCCTGTAAACTATCTTGAATGAATAAAGTTACTGTTACTACATTGCTTCTCTCTGCTAATCTTCTTCAAGCTCTTCCTCGTCGTTTGTGCTGCTAGCACTGTGGGAGTCGCTTTCGTTCCTTTCAGGCAGAACAAACTCTTCAGGATACAGGAAGCAGTACACATCATCTCTAACGTCAGGCTTGAGGTTTGTGATTATTCTGCTTCCTACCGCATTGCTGAAGTGGTTTGATTGCAACATCTGTGCAATATATGGTGCATCTCGTCTATCAGTAATTCTGCAACATCTTCGACGTTGACGCACTCTTCAGGGATGGCTAGGTAAGGAGGATACACAAGACATTCTGCAAGATCACTGCCTAGCGGGTTTCCAACACAAATGCCATACGCTC
Organism: Siderastrea siderea; assembly: GCA_964030785.1. Lineage (NCBI taxonomy): Eukaryota > Metazoa > Cnidaria > Anthozoa > Scleractinia > Rhizangiidae > Siderastrea > Siderastrea siderea. The sequence goes on from OZ034979.1 coordinate 8,066,312, forward strand.
GTTGGACGTTGTTTGCATCCCGCTTCTTCTTCCTTTCATTTGATTTTCTTTGGTTTTCTTTCTTTCTTCGCCTCTTGCTTATATGCTCTTTATGTATGCCCTTATATATAGTGTGGAAACTTTTCTTGTTTTCTTCTAGCATTTTCATGTCCTGCTTGACCTTCAGCAGCTTAGTCTCAATGCACTTGATCTGCTCCACATTAAAATCGTGAGCAAATTCTTCTCCTTGCTTCAAGGTAAGCCCATTAGGCTGGAAAAGTGTGGAATCATGTTCTTTCAAATGTTTCACCATGCCATTCAACTTGTCAAACATGCTTCTGTGCTCTTTGATGAAGAAGTTCAATCTTCTGCCATCACTGGGCTTCAAATGATATCCTGGTTTGGAAAACTCACCTGCTCTTTTCGAACACCCATCCGCACTTAGAAAGGTAACCTCTTTTGATTGTAAACATCGTATCGACAGGGTCGTTTAGTGGTGAACCTATTCTTAAAGGACTCTTCACTTTCGCCATTCTTTCGCATTTTGGAATGAGTCTCTTTGAAAATGCTCATGTAGTATTGCGCTCTCTTTTCTTTTGGATTTACAATATAGCCAATACTTGTTTTCCGAAGTCCCTTAGATGTCCGCATCTTCAGCAGGGGAGGAACTAGTAACCTACCAGAAAAGAAGGACGACGTTTTATATAGATGTTGTGCAATTGTGTTGTAATCGCTAATTAAATGCTGTATTCGTTTGGTCGAATGCAGTTCAAATGTAGTTCGCAGCATTTCAAAACGGAGTCATAAGACAAACGATATCAATAGATGACACAACACATCATACCTGGTACAGTTCCACAACGCTGTTGCGAAAAAAGAGTCTGTCCCTAGTAACAACTACTTTTCCAAGATTGAGAAGTTCATAACTGAACATTACGAAGAAGGGGAGAACTACAGGGAGTTTTTAAAGTTTTCTTGTGGAGAAAAGGTAGGAGCCAATTGTTCTGGACCACTCATAGATAGATGTCCGAAGCCTTTTCCTGACCATTCCTGTCTTCCCGAGTACCATTACCTACCGTACAACAACACTCCAAGGGAGGGCCGTAATCCAGACGATTGGCAGCCCAGAGTTCAGTTGAAGAAGGAGCGTGGCAGTGGCAGGCTAGTTTTGTCAGATTCAGAAAGTGTAGCAGCATTTTCTGACAAGTTTATTGTTAAGCCAAAGTTTGTTGTTGAACACCTTAAGCATCTTGAGGTGGTAGATTTCAAAAAGAAGAAGAGGGCAGAGGAGAGGGCCAAGGAAAGCCAGAAGGCGAAGGACAAAAATCATGAGGATTATGCTTGGAAAGATTTGTGCGAAGATCCGACAAAATTACAAAAGCTTCGAGTGGCAGAACTTAACAAATACCTCAAGCACCATAGACTAGACAAGCATCTGAAGAGCACCAAACATGACAAGGTTAAGGTAATTGCCAGACACTGGCTTCTCCAAATGAATCCTGAAAGAACTGATCTGCTACAAACAAGATTGAGAGAAAAAGACAGCTGAAAATGAATCTTTGCTAGACATTGATAACGATGATAGCGATGAAGACGACAACAGTGGAAGCGAAAGCAGCAGTGAAAGAGACGAATCGAATGATGTCATTCTTGCCTTCATCGATGACGATGAAGAAGTTGCCTTCATCGATGACGAAGAAGTTGAGAGGCCAGCCACAACACGTTCGGGAAAAGCCATAACCAGAAGATCAGAAATTGATTTTTCTTTCTTTTTTTTTTTTGACTCTTCAACGAATTCAAAGTTTATAGCGAGCTGAAACATTTCTCTTTTGCTGACTTAGTACAGTTAAAAGTGGCAAATGCAACTGTAGTATTAATTGTAATATAATGATATTGTCAAAAAGATGGTTTTGTTAACTGTACAGTATGCATAGCTAGCTTTCAAAATTGAGTTTTCTTTTTTTGGGGGGGTCACCCAAAAAAATTACCCTTATTGGGGGGGAGGGCATGGGAAAAAATTTATTGACTGAGGGGGCGCCATGCAACTTCTTAATGACAGTTCAAAAATCCCACCAGCCCCCCCTACCTCGTAAAAAATGAACGGTCCCTTACGTGCGTAAATAAAATTAGAGACGACGTAAAGCCACTTAAATTTACGCCCGTACGCATGTAAAATTTACGCAACAGTGGAAATCAGCCTTCATGCATCATCTGAGCTTTGCCTCCAGTTCTATATGATAATAATAACTTTATTTATTTGTCAGGCAGGACTTGGCACCCTACAGGGTGCTAATTGGAGACACACACAACTTAATAAATTAACTTTATACAAATTACACTTAGAAAACCTTAAAAGTTCCTAAGAATAATAAGAAAGAGTTGCTGTATCAACAAACGCCTATGCTAGAAAAACTCATATTACAATTTAAATTTATACAAGTGTTCATAATTCTAGAAAATTATGTGCCAACTGTCACATACAAAAGTAACGGGAAGGGAAATGGTGGGTAATATCACTGCCTGAGACCGTGTTACAAAGATAAGCGGAAACGCGATTTTAAATGCAGCCCTGTATGTTTGACTGGTGCCATATGATTGCAATATTAGACCGATGATATGTTTACATCTGAATTTTAAACGAAATGGCTTCTGACATTTCACTGAGCTTTCGATTGACTCATGGCAGGCTTTAGTGGTCCAAGACAGACTTGACGAGGAACCGGTTTGATCTCTATATTCCCTCAAGAAGATATCAAAACTGGTTGTAATTTTCAGGATATTAAGGTAATTTCGTCAAACTTTCAACATAACATAAGCAACTGTCGAATGAGAATGATAGTGGACTTAAGTTATCGAGAGTTTTAATTCTCTCTCACGTTGACTCTCCTGTGCTCTCATCAGAGGATCTCGACGAAAAATGTTTGCATTTTCTGTTCTCCGAGATCGTTTTAGGGCTTTTCGAAGGGATATTTGACCAAACTAATCGTACTGTTGTGCTACGGGTTAACTCCTGGTTTATCTTATAATTCGTTGTTTTCATTGCTCTTCCTCTAGATAGTGGGAGAGCATACAATCTGAACACTCCTACTGTTGTCTCTTAGTCTACAGAGTTCTTAGAAGAACTATTTTGATTATCTTTATTTTTCATCAAAAGACCTCATGAAAACCCTGACAAACACACTGGCATGTTTTGACACACCGTCATTAGCGACAAACCGGTTTTTTAGAATCTTTGGCTGCGCACTGCACACATCAAAGCACTAAGCTATGGAGAGCTTTGTAAATTAACGATGCGTGTTATTTTAATTTTATATACCTTAATTTACGTCATTGTTAATTAAAAACACACTACTTGACAGCATCGTTATTTTAACGCACCTTTATTTCCAGCAAAGTTACATGTCATCTACCTCTCCGTCAGAGTCAGTGGACACATCGTGATTCAATATTGATTTTAAAATGTCTTTAGATTCGTTAATGTAACGATCGTTATCTCCAAGGGCATAGCTCACTTCTTTTAGTTTCTTGTGCAATATATCCATCGCCTTTCTTTCTTACAGTCGCCTCAATAGATATTTCCAAACCGCCTTAAACAAGCGGAGGTGTCTTGTATCTAATAGATTTGACCCTCGAGTTCTGTTGTTGGACGTTGTTGTTTTGTCATGTGTTTAACGCAGGTCGCGATTTTCAGAACGTCGCCTTCTATCTGGAATTATTACATTCTCGTTTTTTGAGTACAAACAATCGAATACAGGTGAACAACATGCAGATGTAATAACACGTTAATAAGATAATCAATGGAGTACCTTCAGACGGTCCATTTCTTTAAAGCTTTTAACAGCTAAATACTTGTAGTGTTACCGACTGCAACTTCTGATCGTTTTATTTTTCATGTTTTGTTTCTAATTTCGTTTTGTTTCTGACAAAACGAAACGAAGACGGTTTACTAAATGGGCACCAACATTAATTTTACATTACGTGTAGAAAGCGATGTTTGTATACAATTTCGACGATGGAGCAAATTTTTGCGGAGAAAATTTTTGCGGGAATTTTTTTCGCGGGAACTTATTTTTGGGGATCGTGAAGAAAAAACCGCAAAAATTAGAACCCGCAAAAATTTAGTTCCACACGGTATTTTAATTTTAACCTTAGTTTGGGACGTATGATAATAATAGCAATGATAATAATAAATAGTAAAAAGTTAAAAAAAAAACTCTCCAGAGTGTCAAAAGTTAGGCAATTACAAGTGTCACGCATCATCTGAGCTTTGCCTCCAGTTCTGTATGATAGTAATAACTTTATTTATTTGTCAGGCAGGACTTGGCACCCTACAGGGTACTAATTGGAGACACACACAACTTATTGAATTAACCTTATACAAATTACACTTAAAAAACCTTAAAAGTTTCTAAGAATAATAAGAAAGAGTTGCTGTAACAACAAATGCCTATGCTAGAAAAACTCATATTTACAATTTAAATTTATACGAGTGTTTATAATTCTAGAAATTATGTGCCAACTGTCACATACAAAAATAACGGGAAGCGAAATGGTGTGTAATATTACTGCCTGAGACCGTGTTACAAAGATAAGCGGAAACGCGATTTTAAATGCAGCCATGTATGTTTGACTGGTGACATATGATTGCAGTATTAGACAAATGATATGTTTACATCTGAATTTTAAACGAAATGACTTGTGTCATTTCGCTGAGCTTTCGATTGACACAAGGCAGGCTTTAGTGGTCCAAGACAGACTTGACGAGGAACCGGTTTGATCTATATATTCCCTCAAGAAGATATCAAAACTGGTTGTAATTTTCAGGATATTAAGGTAATTTCGTCAAACTTTCAACATAATATAAGCAACTGTCGAACGAGAATGATAGTGGACTTAAGTTATCGAGAGTTTTAATTCTCTCTCACGTTGACTCTCCTGTGCTCTCATCAGAGGATCTCGACGAAAAATGTTAGCATTTTCTGTTCTCCGAGATCGTTTTAGGGCTTTCAAAGGGATACTTGAGCAAACTAACAAAGTTAGATCTGTTTGGATTTGTTAGCTGAATAGAAAATTTTTAGCAACGGAATCTTAATTATCTCTTGAATCACTGAGCTGCTATACCGTGATTTCCTGTTTGCCGTTCCCACACGTAATCCCAGCTGGCTTATCTCGTACTCAAAACGACATTTTCATCCCTACGTAAACAAAATACATTAATTTAACCCGGCAAGGAACAAATTAAAAGTACATGTAAATCCAGAGTCCGAATTTCTGATATATATTCCATCGAAAAGATTTACTAGTTCCCTTTGTCTCATCTTGTTTTAATCTGCTTTTTAAAATGCTTATGAGAAGCGAGTGGAGACAGTAATTCTCTCTCTCGTTTCTCCACTTTTCGCTCCCGTTAACTCTTTTGCGTTCTCTTCGAGTTTTGATCTACTTAAATATTCAGAATATACCAGACTTTGATTCCTAACTCTATAAAGTGTTCTCAAGGTGCCGATTCGCGTGTTTTCAACTCAGTATTTTCGTGGAATCGCAAGTTAACGACTTTCCACTCAAAAAAACTCTTCATTTTTCTCAATTAATATTGACAAATTAACCGGCTGTCTCTAAGCGAAATTTCATCAAACGAAAGAAGATCATGAGATTATCATAATACCAAATGGCTTGAAAAGGGCAATATGCCGTATTGTTTTAATCTAATATTGCACTCGGAATTCACTCTTGAATTATTTGCATTCGCTCGAATGGACTCCAAACGACTCAACTCGCATAAATGATTGCTCCCGTTTAGTCAATTTTAATGGCAGCTTCATACTGATAAAAAATTGTTTGCTTCTTAGCACAGGTTTACCATCCTTAATTTCTGTTTCTGAGTGAGACAAACGTTAAGTTTAAAAAACCACACACGCGAGCCTTACATCAACATAGTAACATAAACCAATAACAACGTTATATAAGCGCATGACAACAAAGGATATATAGCGTCCTGTTATATATTTTTAGTTTTTATTCCAGTCGAAAGAGGCCTTACACAGCGTTTTTTTTTTCAATAAAGCTCATCTGATAACAGATTCGGCCGTCTAAAACTACACTCCTATACAGAATTGTACAGTAGACAGGGTTAAACGCTCTAGGGGAGTTTGTACCACGAATGACGTAATGAGCCGCAAAGTTCTGCTAGCGCAAATAATTAAAAAATCACTACGATTTTTTAAAACGTTTCTACTTTTGTGCGAGATGACCCATATCAAAGCAATGTATAAAACAAGTTCCATCTGGCAGTGCGTATGTATTCTGATAACGCAGAGAGGGCGTCAAAACGTGATAAGAACATCAGTCACGCTACTCGCCTGCTGCTCGTAGCGTACTTCTTTGTTCTTAACACGTTTTCACGTCATCTGTGCGTTATCAGAGAACACACGCACGGCCAAATACAGAAGATGGTAAAATTGTGCTAGATGACACTGATGCCGAATGTGCAGTCTGAAATGGATATCTTAAGAATGTTAAAAAGAGGGTTAAATCTGACTATAAAAACGTCACAAACAAACTGCCTTTGGCTTTTGTCGGTTTTAATAAAAACTAAAAAGCAACGGAGAAACGTCAATCGCTTGACGCATTGCCTCTCGCCACGACCATTGTTTGAACATATTCACGTAAATTTCACGTTTATAAACCGTTGCTTTTAGTTTCTATTTAAACCGACGAAAAATGAAGCTTTTTAGCAGTTTCGATAACGTTTAAAAACGCGTCAAACGTTTTTATAAACGTTAATTTGTTTGCAACGTTTTTGTAGTTACAGTCTAACCGTTTTTTCTAATATTCTTGTCCCACGCTCGTCACAAACTGAACATTCCATCTTTCTTATTCTTAAGCTTGTTTTTAAAGATAATTCACCGTTCTCCTCATTTTGACTTTGTGAATGATAAAATACATTCAAACCAAAACAAAGGAGAGAAAAACAAACAACAAAACGAAAGAAAGCAGGGTTGACCAGTAGACCGAGTTCACCAGGATTCTTATCGCTGAGCTCAAGTTGCTAGTAGACCTATTTTATCGAAAAGTCCTGGATTGGCTCTTGTAGTATCAGCATTAAACTCAGTCAAATATCTAACCAATAAAATTGTTATATATATTTTTTGTCCTCCAGTTGGTACTTTCACTTTTCTCCATCTTTTGATTGATTGATTGATTGATTGACTGATTGATTGATTGATTGATTGATTGATTGACTGATTGATTGATTGATTGAGTGATTGATTGATTGGTTGGATGGTTGATTGATTGATTGATGGATGGATGGATGGATTGATTGATTGATTGATTGAATTTTAGGTGCCCTAACAGAAAATTGCCATGATAAACATGATCCTTTTGTGTATTCTCTTCCAGAATAAGGCCAATTGAAAACAACGAATACTGAACACACAATTACACAGAGTTTGTTTTTTCTTTCTAGACAAAATGATAGAAGAAACGCCAAGATTATGGAGACGATTTCGCAGGAGAAGTGCATGGTTGCTTGTTACTTTGTTGTTGTCGTCGTCTGTTATATTGCTTTACACCAGTTTCTCTACAAAAACAGTTCCGTCAAACCTTCCGTTCCGTTCCGTCAAACCGTCAGTTACCTCAGATGTTTTACCACTGCCCAAGGAATTTTTGTCACCGTCTCATACAAAAGTGAGTGTTTTAAAGTAGTATTTGAGTAAAATTTTTTCACATTTTATGTTAAGGGAGACTGATTGCCGTACGTTTCGCTAGCATGCGTTTTCCATATGTTCGAAGCATTCGTTTCCGTGGGTTTTCCGCACATTCGAAGCCCTTACCGCTTTTTGGCTGCGCGAAAATTTTTTGCTCCTTTTCGCGCGCCCCGTCCCTGCACGCGCCTCTGTCGTTCTAGGAAAGGAGACGACTGCTACACAGGCTATCGTTTCGAGTAAGGTTCTCTTTGTTTCAGTTTGGCCTTTCTGTCCTTCCTCGGTTAGGCTGTGAACAGCCTCCTTAGTGAAGAATAGAAGGCAAGAAAATCAGCGAGCACCTTTTCTGTGTTCTATTTTTCATTACCCTCCAAGGAGCTACTTTCCTGTATCCCTGAGGAGGAGGCGCGGTGGCCTACTAACTACCTTATCCTTACTAATTTTCGCGCGTAACTAATTTCGCGAAAATTTGGGAGCTGTATTTCGCGGGTATTAATTTTCGCGATTCAAGGAAAAACATGAAAAAAGTGTATTTAATTTCGCGGTTTTGTCATTGTTGAAATGTATCATACCTTATGCCAAATAACGAGTAAATACATGAAAGATACAAAGGCCTAGTTAAATCTAAATACAAGGAGCTGACAAATGGGAAATTTGGTGACTGTACCAAAAAGATTTTCACGGCTGATATATAAGAGGGAGAGTGCTAGACGAAAAAAGACCAGAAAGATCTATTTTCAAGGACAGAAAGTGACCGTTTTAATTCAGGGCAATTACCAACAAACCCGTGACTCACAACATTTAAAATTCATGTATTGCTTTTTCGTATAGTATGGTATTAAATTTCGCGTGTTTAATTTGCGCGCTCTCTTTTCTCGCGAGCATTAATTTTTGCGAATTTTTCCAAAACACGAAAATCGCGAAATTAAGTACGCGCCAAAATTAGCAAGAATAAGGTATTGTGTCAGTCTTTCAATCTAGATAAAGGTTATATGAAGGCAGGATCCCATAAGGAACCTGCAACTCCCATACCAATCCTATCTCACGGAGTTTTCACATACTAATTTATTTTAAGACAGGTTTTAGATTACCATTTCCCGTGAAAAGAGTCCGCATCCCACCAAAAATGGCGGCTTTCCATTGGTCTTTCTCCTTCTAAAATGCCCAAATGCCCGATTCGTAATGCAAGGCATAACGCAAGGCTTATAAATAATTTGCAAAGCTTGTGACTGGTTTGCAAGGCTTCATTGGAGTCTGAATTCGCGAGAAATCAATCTAAAAATAAACTGGTCTGTAAAAACGCCTTGACACAAAAATATGGTAGTTGCACGCTTCTGGTTATGGGCCCTGTTGAAGGTCTGTGGTCAACCTCTTTTCCAGGCTCTTTGTCTTGAGTAGTCTAAGATGGCGCAGATTCGGGCGCTACCATCATTTAGTTAAGCCTGGTTTTCGCTATCGACGCAACACGACAAGCGCACGAACAGAACCTTAATTATAACAGTACTGATTGATTCAAGCGTAGGAATAGTCACAAACACGTCGCAAGCCAAAATTTGCCATTTCCTTTACGCTTACGGTTATGATTGTTGTGGTGTTCGTAGACACTCGGGATTTCCCTATGCGAATAACCGAGGTTCATGTGTTCAAGCGAGTAGCGACCTTGAGAGTTAGAGAGAGTGTCAACAACGATTGAGTGTTTCCAAGAGAGATTATTGTCTCTTGTTGTTTCTCGAGTTTATGGCCTTATTGGATCTTCGAAATACTCACTTGCGTTTTAGTGAAAACCAGATTAGAAGAACAAGTGTCTTCAATGCTTTTGTTATTCTGGAAAAGCCTTTATGCTATGCTATTGTCTTCAATGCTTTTGTTATTCTGGAAAAGGCTTTATGCTATGCTATTGTTGCGCTAGTGCTTGCGTCCGTATTGAAAACCAGGCCTTGTAGCTCCATCCAAATGCACAAACGAGTCCTGGTGATCCTTTACGGAAATGTTACCAAGTCCTGGCGGTTTAGAAGGGGAGGTGTAAAAAATAATATAATAATACAAATCTTTTTTTTTATTTCCTGCGCATTTTAACGTTCATTGCGCTTACAACGGCAAAGCACGTTCCAAGCTTTTTGGCAGCGCGCCCTCGCCCCAATTTTAGCGGCCAAAAAAGCGAAAAATGCCTCGAGCGTGCGGAAAACCCTACGGAAACGCTTGGTCGCAGGCTAAACGGCAAGAAAAGAGAGATTATAATTACAGATATGTCAGCAAACGGAGCGTGAGTGCTGGCCCCGATCAATCTCCAGTCATTTGGCTTGTTTAATCCGTGAAGAATGAAACATAAAAATTCAAATTTCATTCTTCATGGCTTAGAAATCAGCAGAAAACAAAATAAAAAACAAACAAACAAACAAACAAAAACAGCGCCACAGGATATAAAAATAAGATAAATAAAGGTAACACTTAGCACATGTAGTTTGGTTGTGACAGATCACGCTTATTCGAAGGTGGTGAAGTGAAGTTTATTTCAAACCATTCTAGATATTTCTATCGCGTTGATCTCCAACTTCAAATCTTGCGGAGGCTCGCAACAGTTTTTTTGGCCTTGGAGTGTATCTTTTGAAGTCAAAATTTCGCATAGAAGATAAACTTCGATTTCCTTCATACTATACCACCTTTTCAACAAATGATCAAAGTTTATTTTCTCACTGGTTTCCTAGCAACAGCTGTCACCATAGCAATGGTAATGGACAACCCCTCACTTTAAATAATGTCAAATATCTCGAAAACTAGTCAGACACTTTATGACGAAACTTGAACTATTTGAACTACTCAACCAACACAACTTGTATGCGAAATTAGGGAAAAATCTGTAAGAGCGTTTTCACGTAAATCATGATTCATTTTTTACGGGCTGATTTTGGTAATTCCTGCAATTTTCTGCAATATTTCAAGAAAGATAAGACGTAACACTTTCTCTTTTCAGTTGAAGGATCTTTTATGATATCAAAACATTCGTAATGTACATTGAGCCTCGTAGGTGGCTGCGATTTTAAGATATTTATATTTAAAAACTGCTAAAATGCAGCACAAATCTAATAAACATTTTGTTTATTAGATAAGAAGGCTGAATCTCGGTCAGGTTTCAGTCGTTATTAACTTTCAACGAACAACAATATTATTTTGTTTTTCCTGGTCTATTTCTTGGTTATTCACGTGCAATGAATATTTATACACGCTGCGCTTGTGTCCTCTCGTGCATTTATAATTCCTTCTCATAATAATAAAAAATTTTCGTCTTCTGAGCTTCTTCCTGGAGACTCTTTGCCATTATTCTTTAAATACTGACTGACGTTTTAGCTTTTTTAATTACGGATTGCATACATGTCAACGCCCACGATGGCATTACACTGGGGCCGAAAAATGACGAGAAACAAGCTCAGAAGACGAATATTTTTTTTTATTATGAGAAGGAACCATAAACGCACGAGAGGACACAAGCGCAGCGTGTATTAAGATTCACGTGAATAACCGAGAAATAGACCGGAAAAAACGAAATAAAACTGTTGCTCGTTGAAAGGTAATAACGACTGAAACTTGACCAAGATTCAGCCTTCTTATCTAATAACAGAAATGTTTATTCAGCCTAAAACTTGCTGGGACATCAAAAAGAATTTATTATTCTAACGTCAATCAATTTAAGAGAAAAATCTGTAAGGGCAGTTTAGAAATATTTCTATTTATGCAAATTACGGACTTTTTGGCTGGTTTGTGCTGCATTTTAGCAGTTTTTAAATATAAATATCTTAAAATCGCAGCCACCTAGGAAGCTCAATGTACATAAAGAATGTTTTGATATCATAAAAGATCCTTCAACTGAAAAGAGAAAGCGTTAAGTTTTATCTTTCTTGAAATATTGGAGAAAATTGCAGGAATTACCAAAATCAGCCCGTAAAAAATGAATCATGATTTACGTGAAAACGCTCTTACAGATTTTTCCCTAATTTCGCATACAAGTTGTGTAGGTTGAGTAGTTCAAATAGTTCAAGTTTCGTCATAAAGTGTCTGACTAGTTTTCGAGATATTCGACATTATTTAAAATGAGGGGTTGTCCATTACCATTGCTATGGTGACAGCTGTTGCTAGGAAACCAATGAGAAGATAAACTTTGATCATATGTTGAAAAGGTGGTGTAGTATCAAGGAAATCGAAGTTTATCTTCTATGTGAAATTTTGACTTCAAAAGATACACTCCAAGGCCAAAAAAACTGTTGCGAGCCTCCTTAAGGTGTTCATCCAGAAGCTAATTAAAAAGCTTAATTGTTGAAAGACAGTGCAAAAAGAGCTTTAGCAAGTATGTTCACACGTGCAGGTACTAAATTGTAAAGGAGCACTTTTTGAAACAAAGTTGGGCCTTTCAACCACAAGTAAAACATCGAGACAAATCGAAACTAACTGTATATCAGTTCCCACCCCCGCCCCCAGTGCCCCAGGGGAGAAACTGAGAAGGAGATTCAGACCTTCTTCTGCTTTTTAATTTTTTGCCATGGAAGCTTTTTGCGAACTGGGTATTTAGGTCTATGATGTTCAACAGATAGGTAAAGCCTTGTACTCCCTAATCCTAAACAAGGTGGATCCTCAAGTATCCTTGTTATTCCGGGGGTTGAAATTTTTGGGTGGGGGTATAACTGAGACTCTGTTCCTTACCGTATACCACACCACGTTCAGCCGAGTGTCAATCCCTAGTTTCACGATAAATGACACCCTATCAGGCTAGCTAGGCCATAATTATGTGATTTCTATACCCTGTCCTAGGCCATACTGGTTGAAAACCATACCTTTACAACCGCACTTACCCGTACGTGTAGCTTTTATATGGGAGCACCTCCCTGGACCGAGCTTGTTACATCTACTTACCCAAGAAGTCCCTGAGTAGAAGTGACTTTTATTAACTGAGTTCTTTTTTTGTTCAGTTTCCATCGTTAGAGTATTGTTCTCGTCGCATCGAGGAAGGTGTTTCATTCTTCAACGACAGTGGCCAGCCCGCCTTCCCCTCATCAGTTCAGTCAATCTCTGATTACCATGTCCTCAAAACATTTTCTCAGCTAAGTTGCCCTCAGATCTCTGCGTTATTTTCCCAGACTAAACCAACCAACAAAGAAAAGAATTTTCCACTCGCCTATATTGTGCAACTTTATAAAGGCGCAGGGTTGTTTGTGAAGCAGCTTCAGTTTATTTACATGCCACAAAATATCTACTGTATAAACATCGATAAATCTTCTTCTACAGTATTTGTCAGCGCCGTGGAACAAATAGTGAGGTGTTTGCCAAACGTGTTTGTCACCGAAAAAAGGATCAAAGTTATATACCTTCACGTTTCTACTGTTCAAGCTCAGTTGAATTGCATGGAGGATTTGCTTGAGAGTTCCGTTCCCTGGCGTTATTTGTTCAATTTGTGTGGCCAAGATTTCCCTTTATACCCTAACAAGGGTATTGTACAGGCACTACAAGCTTTAAACGGTCGAACGAATGCTGAGAGTTGCGAAGTCAAAGACGACAATACTCGATTGCGCACTACTAATGTGTTTGAAGTAGAACGCGTTCCCAGGAACGAGGGACACGATCGGTACAAATGGGCGAATACAGGGAAAATAAAAAGCCCCCCTCCATACGGAATTAAAATATATAAAGGGTCTTCTTTTATTGCGGGCACCAGAGAGTTTTGCGAGTATGCTGTACATGGAGAAATTGCTAAGGCTTTTCTAGACTGGCTGAATGACACAATATTTGTTGATGAATCATTCTTTTCTTCCCTCTACCGGCATCCCGGTGTTCCTGGAGGAGTACCGGAGAAGCAACCGGAATTTATAACAAGGGGTGCCGTTAAGTGGTACCGCCCAGAGAAGGAATCTATCTGCTACGGGCGCTGGCTCCGAGGGATATGTGTTCTTAGTCTGGCAGACTTAAGCTGGCTGTTCAAACCAGACCTGCAGAACATGTTGTTCACACAAAAGATTGAGTTTGAGTATGATGCCGAGCTGGTCGATTGCTTGTACGTGATGGTGCAAAATAGAAAGCACCATCCATACAGTAAAGGTGGGATTTCTTGGAATGGACCATGTGCAGACTCTGAAATATTGACTGCCTAAAGGCGGAACCTGTAGGGGGCTAACAGGAATTAAGCCCTCCCGCACTTTTTTTTAAACATTCTTTTAAACCTGATATTTTATTTAAACTGATTATTAACAGAATAGCACCTCAAAGGTTTTTAACAGCACACCCTTACATAAAACGACGGCCTTTAAGCAACCTTCTTTGCCTTTTTCGCTCCGTTATTTCTGGATCATGCCACCAGAAACAAATTGTATTTATTGGACTCAAGACCTACGTTTTTGCGTCCACCTCATGTTGCCCCTGTCATAAACAAGGCCTTTTAAATTATTAACAACTGAAACATAGGTACCCTACTAGAATTAAACGCCACCTTGACTGAGTTGTAGAATCCCAAGAGATTACTCAATTTAAGTTTCTTAGGGAGGAGTGAGGAATAGAGGGGGGGAGGGGGGAGTTCCCCACAAAGGTTCAATCCCTTACCCTTTAAGTGCTTACCTAGAAAAAATCGCATCACTTCCTTATATGTCACAAATAAATCGTTAAACTCTTCCTCGTACGTTTCCCCCAGTTCTCTGTGCATAGGAAAAGTCTAACTGCGTACGAATGATGGCAAGATTAATACGGGTGTAGGTCTGCTTGTTCAAATTCTGCGCGAAAAAACTGGTTATTTTGCCCAACGATTCTGCAATGGAGAGGGGGCGGGGGGGACAAGGGGGTCCAAACTTCCCCCTCCTTTGCCCTTTAATTCCAGTTGCCGCCCCATATTTGTTGGCTCATACGAAATTTTGTGCAATTTTTCCCGTTTCTCCGGTCCGCTTCCCACCAACTTAGGAATCCCGGGAAGGGTAGTGGGAATTTTACCAGAACCAGCCGTTTTGTGTTGGATCCAGACCACTGGTTGGATCAAAACCTCGTAAACAATCTTTACAGATCTCACAAGTAACCTTGATTAATTATCGCACGGAAATCATAAGGCATTGCCCTGGAATTTTGTCCCATATTCGTGACTCCTCGCCACCACTCTGCTCGCTAAGTAGCCTAAGGTATTGTTCTATTTGTAGGTGAAAAGTCGCCTTTGATTGACTAGCCAGCAAATAGGTTCACTTGGTTGGGTCTCACACGCGCAACACGACGGTGAAGTCGCCATGCTTTTTTAAATTTTTTTCTTTTACTTTTTCCTCTCGTAATAGATGAAAAGATCCAAAAACTATCCTGAAAATGTCATATTCTGCCGAATTCTGCCACAAAAAGCCCATTCTCCTCCTGAAGCCACGTAATCCCCTACTCTGCTCGAAATTTAGCTGATTGCTGGCCTTTCAACGAGAGTAATTTCCCCAAAAACTAATAAGCCGGCGCATCAGGCAGACGAACAAATAAAAGGGAGGTTCAGGTTTTTAAATTTATCTTTGAAGATTCTTGTCCTCCCACGAGTCTGGAAGCGCGCGCGAAAAGCGAGTTTCGCATCTGCGGTGCTATGATCCAGCGGATAACCAAACAAGAGCACAACCCTCGCTATGTAAATAATTTTGCGCGGTACAATTCAACTCTATTTTCATTGTTTGTAACGGCTAAAAAAAGACGAAAATATGTAAATCCACTAGTGAAGTTTGTCAATGCAATGGAATTAAGAGCTTCATTGTAGTTCATGGCTTCAACTGGGTCTTCTGAGCCCTCGACAACGAAAATTTGGGTTTGTTTATAAACGGACGAAGGCGGGTGTACTGGCCCTCATTTTGCGAGGTAAGGAACTTTCTGTTTATAATATATAAAAGTTGTTTATTACATCAAACCTGTGAAATAAACAATATCGTCCAGTGGTGAACGATCGCTGTAAGTTTCGAGGAAAAGGTTGACAGTTTCTATGCCTGACTTTTGCACAAGGTTTAAAAACAAGATCGGAAGTATAAGTATAGAACGTGAGCTTGTGAGATCATTTACGGCGTGTATGTGAATTCCCTGTTTAAACGCTATTTTAATACCATTAAAATAGACGCCACGAAACAATTGGTAACGGAGGTGCTAATGTTATTGATACCTCGACAAAATTTATCACCGTTCACTATGCACATGAACTATGTTTATATTTTGAAGAGTTCGATCGACCACGGAGTGACGTGATGTGCATATCTGGATTATTTTTGCTCCTCTTTCCCTCTTTTCCAAATAAGAAGACGTAGATGAGGTTAAAAGATTTCGTAGAAGACACTGTCGTACTTCAAATATTTTGACTTTTTCAAAACCGACCGAAACGGTCTTCGTGTTTTTGAAGAAACCAACGTAAATTTATGTGAAACTCTATATCTTTTGCAATATTCCTGGTGACAACAGATGTTGAATGTGAAATTAAACCAGTACTAAGTTTAATGTACAAGATGAAGTACTCATACTTGAAATAGTGCTAAACCTTTTTGCAACAGCAGAAAATAGCCATGTTTGAAGTTATCAAGATTTATCTGTATTCTTTTTTTTTTGGGGGGGGGGGGGGGGGTGAGGGAACATCAGTAAAATTGTGTTTATCATACTACTGTGTGCCCTGGCTGATACAACCTTACAGCAAACAAAGTAGCAAGTTGATTTGTGTAGAGCTAGACAGGTTCACGTGAGCTGGGTCAGAAAAAGCCATCCAGCCCTCATACATCATCTGTTTGTTTGGCGTGTGCATGGTTGAACTTTTATCCACTCTAATAACCAAAGATCTTTTCATAGTTTGTTAATCAAATCAAGCAAAAATAGTGGTATGATAAAACGGTATGACTAAAGGTTGATTTCCACTGTTACGTAAATTTTACGGGCGTACGGGCGTGAATTTAACTGGCTTTACATGTGTAAATAAAATTAGAGACAATGTATGAACGGCTTACGTTAACGTAAAAAGTTGAAAGTTTTCAACTTTTTACGTTTACGTAAGCCATTCCTACGTCGTCTTTAATTTTATTTACGCCCGTAAAGCCAGTTAAATTCATGCCCATATGTACATAAAATTTACGTAACAGTCACTGAGGTTCAGCGTAATGGAAATTGTTATCGAACTGTATTAGATACTGTACAGAAAGCGCGCTAAACTAGTACAAATATCCCACGATATTGAACAGTTGATTATTATACAGTACTGTGTGCACGCTCATCCTGTTACACTTGTAGTTTTCTTTCAAGTTACTGAAAAAGGTTGAAAAAGGTTAAGTTGGATAATTAAATCTCTTGTTAGATGTTTTGGCGTGAAGTATCGCTGTATATTTTTACTCGCTGTTTGTATTTTGATTTGCACTGTGGGCTCGTCAAAATACAGCACAACTCGTAAAAATATGTGGCGATACTTCACACCAAAACATCTAATAGGATATATGTATATTTGATTGTTGAGCAATGGTGCATAGACCTTACTGTGCTTGGTCTGTACAGGTGTATGCCAGACCTTGAACCAAACATTTCTCATCATTCTGGCCCATGCACTCACTCGATAAGTGTATAGTGTGAATAAAGAGGGAGAATTGATATTGAGTTTTACTCTTGATCTTCAATAGAAAGTAAAGAGTCTGTTATAAAGAAGTGTCGTATTGTTTATGTGTACTAAGGAAGTGTTTATATCACAATTTTTGATATAAACTTTGCGTAGTGTTAAACAAGGTGTCCATAAATATAGAGGGAGAGTTAATGTGAATTTTGGTCTCTACAGGACCAAATGAACTGCCCTTGAATTACAAAGAGGTAGTGTGCAAAATTATTGTAATAGAGATAGAGTTTATACTTCCCCATTACTGTGATAGTTTTTTATTGGGAAAATTTCACAATGAAGCTTAGTTTGTGTATAAAAAATGCTTCCAATGTTTAACATTAACAGCTTGTCTTCTTTTCTTTTTTTTTTAATGCAGTCTTTGATTTTCAAATGGTGGCTTGTAGCATTGTTTATTAAAATTCTCATTTCTGTGTCAAGCTTTTGTTTAGTATGAGAACCAAATCCTTGATTCCATTGTTTTGTTTACTTTTTCAAAATTCTGTTTTGAATATTGGCCTCAATTAAAACGTGAAGATTAAATGGATTTAAAATGTGGACTCCTGTGGATCTATAGCTAATCCTTTCATTGTGTGGTTAAAGTAAACATAACAATCAGCATCTACTGTTTATGTTCAATTACACAGCCATTCCCGTGGGAGTGATTTGTTGTAACAGCAGCCAGTACAAGTTTGAATTAATTAGCATAAATTCAGGTTGCGTTCAGACTAATATAATTTTAGATGTTTAAGATTCATATTGACCAGGCTTTTCCTAAGCATGATTTCAGTTGCTAACTGTGTTTTGAGCTAACACATGTGTTGGTTCTCAGCCCACGGACATGGTCCCTCTTAAAATACAAATGTTCATCAAGCTGTGAAGCACTCAATGAGTTCTTGTTTTGACAAATTTTGCTGATATTTTTCTTGTGGTTTTATGTAAGTGAAACCTGAGAAGCCAAGAATTATGCTGACAGAAACTGTCTACACCCTGGTTATCGAGATCTGCCTGTCATGTCTTCAATACAGCTGTACCTTTCATGCAAATTATGTAGAAATAGAAATTAAACTGATGTTTAGCCCCCTTTCCCTGTTAATTTTCGTTTTTTAAAAAATACAGTTTTCAGCTAAAAAATTTAAAGTACAGTTGCGTGCACATGGAGTGACAAAAAACAATAATTGTGTTTGAGTAGAATCCATCTATAAACCCACCAAGTTTTAGGCTTAGCAGTTTGACAGCAAAACATTATTCCTTTAATTTATACTTGCTCTTACAGTAATTGTTGTAGGTACATGTACCTCAATGGAAATTTTTGAAAAAGTTTTTCACTTAATAAACTGAGATAATGTTTCATTACCACCTGACAATAGTTTTTTCTTGCAACCCAAAACCATTCCCTTTCTTTGTAAGTTCTGAGCATTTTGATTGGGATTTTACAATATTTAGTGTATACATGAGATCTCGTTCTAATACAATTTGCTGTGACTGTAAATCACCTTAGGATAAAAGGAGGGGAGAGGGGATTGAAAAAGGAATGGAAAAATGCTAAAAGACTGGAAAAGTGAGAAAAATTGATTTAATCTAATCTTATATATAATCTTATATTTATTTTATTCATCAGAAAACTGCCACATAGGCTTCATTGCTGATGCTGTACCTGAACAGGTGTAATTAACATTACATGGATGGCAACAAGTACTGGCCCTTGGGATGAAACTGATGACAGTGCAAGTTACAATGCCCCTGCAGCATCAAGCCGCCCTCCAAGGAGAAGCACTCTCCGAGTGAGTCATCTGCACCAGCCCTATCCACGACCCCCCTCACCCCCTCAGCACTCAAGTCATGCAGCCTCTTTGAGGCCAAGGATGGGTGGTGCAGTGGCGGACAAGTTGAGGACCTTGCTGCATCATTGCAAGCCACAACAGAGGTGCTGTCAACAGCCGATCACATGCTGGAGCATCACAGAGATATAAATGTGGAGCAAGATGAGGAAATTGCAAAGGTGTGAAATGAAATAAATTACCGGTAGTCAATGAATGGTTGGTATCTGAATTGAAATTCAGGCTTAAAATAATTAATATGAACAGGGTGCTGACAGAACTTTACTAAAATAAATGTCTTCATTAGGATGCAACTGAATACCTTACATTGTATATCCTTTAATATCTAATAACGCATTAAGTTTCTTTTACTCCCACAATACTTAAAAAATATAAATAGTACCATGTGAAAGTACCAATGAAGATGTTTCATTTGAATGGTCACACATAGGATTTCTTCCACAGACTCAAAAGTTAGAATCACCTTAATTATTCCAAAATGGCGGAAAATACATTTCTCTTTTGTCTCATTGTTAATTGGCCCTGGTTGCCTCGATTCCATCTGCAGAATTCAAAGGAATATTTGGCTTAGAATGAGGCAACGAGGGCCAATTAACATGGAGACAAAAGAATAATGTATTTTCCGCCATTTGGGAATAAGGTGTATAACTGAGTCTTGGAGTGGAAGGTTAAACTTCACTGATGTTTAGCCCCTTTTCCCTGTTTTAATAAAGAGTTCCCCATAGGACTCCAAAGTTAGGACTACAAGACATTGCATAATCACCTAACATATAATATAATGTGATGCATTTTTCTTCAGCTAAGGGCTGAACTTGAAAAGTCTGCTGATATTCTCAGGAGGGAGAGAATTTCAAGAGGGAGATGTCTTCCCGCCACTCCTCCATCATCTCAAGTAAGCACAACTTACTGCCCGTACTGAGAAAAGGTTCTCTTACAACTCGTAACACCATGTCTGTTGTTTTTTGTTAAAACAGTCCGAAGATGAACATGGA
This sequence comes from Siderastrea siderea, assembly GCA_964030785.1. Lineage (NCBI taxonomy): Eukaryota > Metazoa > Cnidaria > Anthozoa > Scleractinia > Rhizangiidae > Siderastrea > Siderastrea siderea. Next base: position 8,086,416 of record OZ034979.1, read on the forward strand.
AGACCTACAAGGAAAAGAGGACCTGCACAGTTTAATGAAGATGTCCAATCTGATGTAAGTCAGGCCAATGGCTTTGGTGTTGTTTTGTTCAAATTGGTTTAGTAACATTAAGATAACATACCTTGTCTTCCCTAATTTTCGCAGTTCCTTGAATGAGAGCAGTGTTTTACTTCCGAGTGGCACCAGTTAATTGATGTAGTTTACCATCTGTTGTATAATTGGCATTTAATCACATGAGAATATTGACAAGTTTTGACTTCATCTGTGCATTATCAGAGTACACACGCACGGTCAGATGGAATTTATTTGTACATCGTTATGATATGGGTCATTTCGCTCAAAATTAGAATTGTTTTCATTTTTGTAGTGATGATTTCCACCAGCAGAACTTTGCAGCTCATTATGTCATTCGTACAAACTCCCCTTGACCAATCAAAACGCGCCTTTAACTCTGTCCATTATATAGTTCTGTAAAGGAGTGTAGTTTTAGACGGCCGGCTTCTGTTATCAAATGACTGAGATGTTTAAGGCCTCTTTAGACTGGAATAAAAACTAAAACTAGCAGTAATCAAAGATTAATAAAGTGCGTTCGACAGGATATTTTGTGTGAGAAAGGCAAGTTGGGAGATACGACAAACTTGGTGGTGGAAAAGGAAATTCAAAGATAGAATCTTGGTGTGCAGTAGTGAAATGAGATCAATGTGTTCAATTGTAATCAAAGATAGAATTGTGGTGTGCAGTAGTTCTTGCTAAGTGAAATCATTTCAATCTGTTCAGTTGTAATGAAATGTTTATTGAACAAGAACAATACTAATTAGTAAGAATTAAGAACAATACTAATTATGAATAATGTTTAACAAGAACACAACGGTGAAACCAAGAAAAGGTGTACAATATCAACTAAAATAGTCTACTTGATTTTCAGATTTGTTACCTTGTTATCAACTGTGTCTTAAAAGTTTAACAGGAACACAACGGTGAAACTAAGAAAAGGTGTACAATATCAACTGAAATAGTCTACTTGATTTCCAGGTCTGTGACCTTGTTATCAACTGTGTCGTAAAAGTTTAACAAGGACATAACGGTGAAAGCAAGAAAAGTTGTACAATATCAACTAAAATAGTCTACTTGATTTTCAGGTTACCTTGTTATCAACTGTGTATTAAAAGTTTTACAAGGACACAACGGTGAAAGCAAGAAAAGCTGTACAATATCAACTGAAATAGTCTACTTGATTTCCAGGTCTGTGACCTTGTTATCAACTGTGTCTTAAAAGTTTAACAAGGAGACAACGGTGAAAGCAAGAAAAGCTGTACAAACCTATATTATTAGAAATCAAGTGAAATAGTCTACTTGATTTCCAGGTCTGTAACCTTGTAATCAACGGTGTCAAATGTAAGCGTAAAAAGTTTGTTAGTATTGATAAGAATCGCCTTGAGGATATCTTTTTCTTTTGCAGTTTGGAGGTTAAAAGAGGGTTGGAGGATTTCCATCAATTTGGCAACATGCTCTTGGTTGAATCCCAAGCGAAATTTTTCATTAATGGCAGCTGTGTTTTGTACTAGTGCTCGCAGATACCAGTTTGATTCCCACAGATTGATTGCCTGTGTTAATTTGCATCCTTCACATTGACCAAGAATATCGTCGTCAGGGATAGGAATGACCTTTCTGTGACATGAAACACAAGCAAGTGTTTGAAATGCCTGATGAATTCCAAGTACTCTTGCAGTTATGGTTGATGTTGTTTGACATCATCTTCTACTGCAATTAATGGAGCTGTGAATGCAGTTGTCTCCGAGAAGGTGAATTTGTCAGCCTTGGTGGTATTTAGGTAGATGTCATTCTTGGATCTCAGTTTTGAGCTTGATATTCTGGAGGATATATGTTTTGTTCAACTCTAACATGTCTACATTGTTTTCCCAGAGAAGGAGTTTCACTGAAGTAGTTGTATCTCTGATGAGTAGTTCTTGCTTTTTGAGGACACCCTGATGTTGTGTGCGTAGTGTTTTTGCTGCAGACATCTGCGCAACTTGTGCTTTGATAGTGACAAGTTGTTCTGCTGCAAGTTTTTTGAGAGCCAAAAGGTTTGGAAGAATTCCTGTTGCAGCTGTCAATTTACCCGAGTAAGGGAAGTCAATGTCATTACTTGTGATAGGAGTTATTCTTGTCTTGCTGAGAAGGATGATGTCTTCTTTGCCATTGTTAGCAGATGTGTTGTAATTTGTGATTTTTACAGGACTCTTTGTTTGTTGTAGAGTATTCAACTCTGCATACTTTCCTGGTGAGAAACATACTGCCCTAACAGAATTATCTTTATTCTGCAACGTGCAGTCAAAGTACTTCCGGTTTGAAGAGCTGGCTTTTTTGACAGGTGACATTGCGTGTATGTAACAGTGAAGTTCCTTTGGCGCAGTCGAGCTGGAATCTTCCATTTTATCTTGCATTTAGTGCTGTGAAAGCAAAAGATTAATAATGAGTAGTGAGTACAGTAAAACCTTGAAGGGCTACATGTATATATACACATTACAAAACGTGTAGATTTTATAATGGGTTGCAAATATTGAAATGTAGATGAAAGGACCATGCTTTTTGTTTAATTTTTTCATTATCATAAATTAGTATAACCTAGAAGAAAGGCAAAGGAAAAATAAAATTAAACACATATTTATATGCTGCTTTAAACTTTCTGATTGCTTCCATTTAACTGGTTAATCACAATGCAAGAACTGTGGAAGTGTCCCACAGTTCTTGCATTTGATTAGTCAGTTGAAATGGAAGCGATCAGAAAGTAGTAATTCAAAACCTTAACAATGTAAAACTATTCTATCCAAAACTTGACTAAAAAATCTTACCTTTTATGCAGTGCATGCCAAATTTGTTTTTTTAATTGTAAATGAGTGCAATACTGAAATCCTCCAAGTTGAATTAAAAGCGAGTACTAAATTTAGGTGTTGTAATAGATATTTTTATCATTTGTGTAAAGTAATAGTTAATGTTTTGAGGATTGTTGGAGAAGATGATGATATAGTCTATTGCTATGTATGTAGTTAAAGTGGAGAGTCACAGGTTCACTATAGTGGATGTAATAATGTAGCCCAGGTGAGTATTTTAAAATTAATTTGAAGAATCGCATTCTTTTTGTACAGTTCTGCAAGTTTGTTCTGCAAGTTTATCTAGTCGCTTTTCTTCTTCAAGTCTGAATTTTAAATTGGGTGATTTTTTGAGACTTGTTAACCTTTCAAAAGTCATTGGTTCAATAATGCAAGATGAAAGTGTCTTCACTCTACTAATTGCAACATATGAAATTCCTGGAGTTCTTTCACTTTTACCTATGTCTATCCATGTGTTTGATAGGCTCAGTCCTTGGCTTTTGTGTATTGTTATTGCCCAGGCAAGTTTTAAAGGGAGCTGTTGTCTTTCATGGACACTTCCTAATGTGTCAGAGGTTACTGTTATTGGGCATATGGGTACCCAACGTGGTATCCCATTGTTAATAGATGGGCCTGTATACTCATCAAACTTGACAATAACAGCAATAGGCAAGTCAGGGGGTTGCTGATTAGTAGAATATATGAAATCCACAACAACACCAGTTGCACCATTGCAAAGACCAACGTGTGTCCACAAATTCATTGTAAGCATTACATGTGCACCTTTTGCAAGGAAAACAACAGGTTCTAAATCCTGACATTTCATCAGGTGTGCTGTTTTTAGCTGCTTGACTCGAGTGTCGAGCATTAATCATTGCTATTGGTTGGTGGAGTGCAGATAATTTTTCAGAGTTGTATTTTGCAACATCTTCATTGCTATAATAAAGTCTTATTGCATTGCAAAATTCAGCAATGTTGTTTGCTATTGATGGTTGTCGAGTTAAGAGAAGTCTCCAGTCATTTTCATTGCAGTCTCCTGTGCGTAATCGGTTTAGTAAATCTCTAAATATAGTTTGTGTTGGGGCTGAACCTTGTACTCTCTGGTTTAAAGTCAGTTTGACAACAGTTTTAAACATGAAATAAGCCAAATGGCCTTGTTCTTGTAAAGCATTAGAAGGGTTTGAGTTGGTAAAGAGTCTTATCTTCCACAGGTGGTAATTGGCCAGGATCACCGACTAATATAATTGATTTACTACCAAACAGTTGATCAGTTAATCCAGTAACTTGCCTGCATCGTTTGTCAACCCAGGCAAACATTTTTTGGCCAAGCATAGAGTATTCATCAATTATAACTGATTTCTTTAAGGGCGTTTTGTAGTCTTACAAGGCTTTGTCCAGTCAAGTCTTTGTTGCCTTTTGCACCAACAGGAAGTTTCAACAGTGAGTGGATAGTGTATCCACGTATGCTATATGCATGCAGCCTTGCCAGTTGTGGCAGTCACAGCACACGAGTGTTGAAGTAGGTTTTTAACAGCATTAATAAGATAGCTTTTTCCTGTACCACCACCACCTATAATTATAAGCAATAATGGATCCTTTGGATAGGGCTGTTCGGAATGTGCCTTAATTATATCGTAGGCACGTTTCTGCATATCACTAAAAGTAGTGAGATCAATATTTTGTTGTCGCACAGTTCTTGGAGTTAATGCTTCCTTATTTGTTTTTAACCATGAAGACATTTCTCTTATTTGACTGTCTTGATATTTAAGTCTGTCATTTTGCCAGTTATAACCCGAGTTAACAATTTGTTGTGATTGTTCAGCTGTAACAAATGATCCAGGAACAAGATCCGCTAAAAGCATCCACTCTTCACGTTGAGGAAGTTCTTGTGCTGTATGTTCGGTATCTGTGTCATTTTCATTGTAATTCTGAACAGTGTCTAATCTCTCATGCCAATCAGGAACATGTTCTTTAGCATATGGTGTTTCTAGAAATTCTTTCCATTTAGTGATATAGATTTCATCAGAACTTGGTTGATTGTCCCAAGCATTGTCTTGTGTTGTCTGCCAGGGTTTATATCTAAGTAACTGGTATTTGCAGTAAAGGGGAAAATTTGGCCCTTTGTTATTTGAAGAATAAACTGGAAAAACTCTAGGAACAGCATTTTGTGTCTGAGCTGTTAGTTTACTGTTAACAAGTTTGTACTTTGTAGCAAAAGTAATAAAGTTCAAAGTCATTATATGTGGAATACTTTCAGCATATATAGTACGGTTAGCATAAACATCTCGTAGTGAATTGTTTGTTGCGACATCTTCATTAGCAGCATTTGCTTTGATTTTGCGAGAACCATCTAAGCTAATTGGTACAACATTAAATGATGAGCTAACCAGTTTTAGTGATAACAAATGATGCATAGTCTCTTGAGCAGAAAAGTCCCTCTGACCAAGTGACTTCATTATAACTTTTTTAATAAGTTTTGTGGGACTGCTATCACTATTACAGTTACGAACAATGGAGTTGAATGCAGTCTTCATAACAGTAGACCGTTGCTCTCCTTTTGATGCATATTTTGTAAGGTATTCAAGACATGCATGATAGTCAATGACTGGCTGAATGTCACAGTTAGCCCTCCAACCTTGCAGTTGTACACGCTGGTGATTATTAAGCCTGGGGTCATTTCTCTTGGTTATAACCTTGACTTTGTATTGGGCTAAAAATATATAATAGGAAGCTATCCTTTGCTGTCGTGCGTTTATATTAAGTTGTTGATGTTTGACTCACTCAGAAACAGAAATAGAGTATGGTAAACCTAAGAAGCAAACATATTTATCAGTATGAAGTTGCGATTAATAGTTACTAAACGGGGGAAATCATTTAGGAGAGTTGAGTCGTTTGGAGTCCACTTGAGCGAATGCAAGTGATTCAAGAGTGAATTCATACACTTTATCCGGTGTTTTGGTAGATACGACGCGCGGATGAAAAATGCCAGCAATGAGTTAAATGTCCGCCCGTATTATCGACCAAAACACCGAATAAAAGGTTTATTATTCCAACGCATTTTGTGTTTGCTTCGTCCTCCTTCAGCAAAAAACCGGTCAAACCGGGATTGTACAGTGAAATACGCTGTCATATTTTGCGCGTTCTCTTGCCCTTATATGGTAAAATGACACAACAGTGGAATAATTAACTCCAATATTAGTTTAAAACAATACAGTAGATTGCTCTTTTCAAGCCATTCAGTATACTGGTCATCCCATGATGTCCTTTCGTTTTATGAAATTTCGCTTTGAGACAGCCCATGAATTTATCAATATTTATTGAGAAAAACGAAGAGGTTTTGTGAGTGGAAAGTCGTTAACTTAAGAATCCATGAAAATAGTTAAAAAGCACGCGAATCGGTATCTTGGAGAACACTTTATAGAGTTGGGAATCAAAGTCTCGTATACTCTGAACATTTAAGTAGATCAAAACTCGATGATAAGGCAAAAGAGTTAACGGGAGCGAAAAGTGGAGAAACGCTAAACACGAGAGAGAGAGAGAGCCAGATGAAAGGGCACTTTTGTAACGAAGATGCAAGATGCAATGAACGGTCATTTTACATAAGAAAAGAACCGTCTTGGTCCAACAAATGTAGTGTTGTTACACAAAAATCAAAAACTGAAAATAAGGAAAACTAAAACGGTTTTTGGGTTGTTACAATAATTAAAAGAACATCATATAATTAGTAAACACAAAGAACAAGCGAGCTGGTTTAGGTATCACTAGGCGTCAGTGGATTCTGCGGAAGGGAGAAAGCCTTCTGACATGCCATGAAAAATAATACAACACTTAAGAAAAGGCAAGACCAAGAAGTGAAATTTGAGATTTGTGATTGTTACGGGCCGGAGATAGGTTGGAAAAGAAATAACACAAACGTCTACCTGTGTTTTCTATCTCACACCAGCTGTTTCTAAGACATACGACGTTTATGTATAAAAATGTTTGAACTGTCTAGCTCCTGTGTACTTCCAGAGCTTGTTTACCTTGAGGTGTAGTATTCACAGCCTTAACACCTGGCGTAATAATTAGTCGCAGGTCCCAAGTGTAGGGTTGCCCTCGCACAAGATGCCTCGCAATTTGATTTATGCGCACCTTGGTTTTTTTTTTTTTTTTCATTTTTTATGTAAATCAAATTTTTCTTATTTTAATTTTATTTTTTTCTTCACTGTAATTATAAGTTATTATAGTCAAGAAACGTTGCAAATTGGTTTTCAAAATCCGCAGGAGTAAATCAATCAATGTACTTGTAATTTTATTCTATCCCGCGTTCGGGGAAGGCAGTGTTCACCTTGCACTCTTATTGCGTAGGCCCACAAATTGCTATGGAACTTCAACGTTCATGTGGCATAAAATAGACGTTTATCCAATCTCAACGACGCTTTTCATCTCAGCAACCTATTAATTCAAAAGATGAAGGATAAAAGACTTCTTGGAACTTATGGCCAGCTAACAGGTAGTGGCTCCTATAAGGTTCTTAAGTGACTTTCCTTAGTAATTTGTAACTAATAACTTCCCTACCCTGCTTGTAGCTAAATAGGCAAGGACTTTTCTTGGACGCCTATGTAACGGTATAGATCGGGTACCAGTCTTACAGCTGATGGCTTTAAACCCTATTTAGCTTGAGAGGTGGGGAGAACAAAGAGCCCGCGCTCAATTTGAACGCTAATAACTTTGTAATATGCAAGCAAAAGCCACCAAACTGTGTTACTTTCCTTACAATTTGTCTAGAAACAATTGGGTGTGACATGTCCTTGTTCATCCAATTTGTTGTTACCATGGCAACCATATTTTGACAGGTGCTTTTTCACAATTTTAAGTTTTACTGTTCTAAATGAAAAATTTTATTTCCACTTCGCTAACTTTTACATTTTTACACCATTTGAGTCTTCTTATGTTGCTTTTCAATGGTTATTGACCAATTTTAATGGTTCCTTAAGGTTTTAGAAAAAGCAAGGAATTACGTCAGGTGACGTCATCAAATGTTGTTATTGAACCTCAAAGGAAACGTTTTGGGACACCTATATCATCCTCGAAATTTTCGTGTCAAGGCTTTAACACTTTTTGTCCTCACAATTCTTAACCTCGGACGTACAAGGGATGGGGGGGGGGGGGGTGCCAGCCCCTATAAGGCTTTTCTTGAATTTTCCTAATATGATTCTTCATCAGCACCTGCCATTTTCAGTAGCTGTACGCATATCCCTTACACACATTTTGACCTAAGTTTGGTGAGAATCATTTACTACGATTACGAGACGTCATAAGTAGCAGGTGGTCAAGCCATTTTTGAGTAAAAATGCGTGTTGTTAGGTAATAAAAGATAAAGAAGCAAAGTGCTTAATTATGTCATATTCTACTTGTCTAGCATTCAAAATGGCAATTTCCGCCTTTTTATGAGAACTTCTACAATACTAGATGGTGGCGTCACAGGCCCCCAGCAGCGCCACAACCCATAATATATAACTCATCTTGTAGAGCACACCACAGACTAAAGGCAAAATCTTTTCAAAACATGATAACATATAAGAAACCCAAGAGGGGTTCCATCACCCCCCTCCTCCTATTGTACTGTGTCGCTGGGGTGTGACTTTTCCCGTGCGTCCGAGGGTCACGACTTTGCTTAAAAAAAGCTACATGCCATATGTTACATTTTAAGATCATTTTGATCATTCATTTATTGGTTTGAATTAATTTTAGGCCAATTTTGGTGGTTTTCAGATGTTTTGACAAAAACAAGAAATCTTAGATGATGGATTCAAGATGGCCGCCATTTTGGCAATAATGACGTATTACCCACATTATGTGACGTCATCAGGTCATGTTGCGAACTTCAAAAGAAAGATTTTTGGACGTGCTATCGAAGTTTCGTTGTCGTAGCTAAAACTTTCATGGAGTTAAGAAGGCGGCATTTTGTGCCTCCTCCAAGCTCGGGAACAAAAAAAGCCCAAGCTGAATAGGATTAAGAGTGGACCCTGTAACAGTTAAAAATGGAATGTTTAGCAACGTTTAACTGTTACTGCCGTTTATTTGAATAGATGATATTGAATGGCGCGAAATAACTTGAAAATACCGTTCACCACTACAATGTACATAAATAGTTAAAAAAAATTAAAGCCACTGTCATTAAGACCACATTTGGAACTTCTAGCTAATTAAGCGCAATAATGTACAAAGATATCAATCAAGGATAAGTGAAATACATTAAAAAAGTCAGATGAAAGCAGAGAAGTATGTACAAAGTTTCCTGCAGACCAGTAAATAGTTCAAAAGGTTGTCCTAACTTTGCGCTACAAATCAGACCTCGTAAAGGCTTGAACTACAAGTTTAGCCGGTAATACTCAATCATCATCATCTTGTTTATCATTCTTTTGTTCATCTTCTTTTAACTTGAAGTAAAAGGACACGTTCTTTATAAATACTTGTACTACTAAATGCACTGTTCTGCAATATTTTATTTGAAGTTGTCCCGGAGCTACGCCCTCTTTCTTGTACGACAAAACGATGGTTGTCTCGGGTGCTGTATAAAACTTCACCGTTTTGTGCATTGCTTTGGAAATGTTTCTAAGCAACAGAATAGCTCACAGGCAGTCAGTTGTATGTTACACAATTAGTATTACTCGTTTTTACTATAATTCAGCGATACATTGAGTCGTATATACAATAGTAGTGTAGTTTTTGAGCGTACGAGCGCACCAGTCAAATCTTCACCTAAATTTGACTGAGGAAAGCACTCAAATCTTCACACACACACACACTTGACTGAAGATTTGAGGAAAGCACTCAAATCTTCACCTAAATTTGACTGAGGAAAGCACTCAAATCTTCACACACACACACACTTGACTGAAGATTTGAGGAAAGCACGAGCGCACCAGTCAAATTCTCACTCAATTTTCACCAAATTTTTCCTAGGATTTTTGACTGAAAAATATTCAAAGTCTATTATGACCGTAAGCATAACTTGTCACACCATTTTTATGAATATATCTTTTGTCGTCGAAGCAGCTGAGTGATGTTTTATTCACCACATAGCTACCAATTCGATGTTTTTCACTTTTGATTAGTCTCATCGTGTGACGCATCTGTTTTTTATTGAAAAGCATATCTTTGTAATTGTCGTGTTGTATTTTTTGTTTTATCACATTCTTTTTTATTCCCTTTGCTGTGCGACTACCCTGTTTATTGTCTTTCATGTAAGAATACATTTTTGACCTCAAACCAACAAACTCCACAATTGGGATTCCTGAAGCCTCATCCTTGAATTTACCAATGACTTTCTTATTTGCATCATCGAAAAATGGGCTGCTCTTTGGATTATCACTGTTATCGAATAGATGTTTGTCTTTCCAAAAATCTTGGTAAACATCATCTGCTTCAATTTCATATGTTAAACTGTCAGTATCTGTGAACAGCAACCGAGCTTTGTCACCATACTGACTTTTGATGTAATTGTAATGAAAATCATACATCAATGTTTTTGATAAGTCTAGGATGCACATTCCAACATATGCCGGTCTGTTCAATGTCAAAGTTGGTTTGATTTTATGAACGGCGACTAAATCCTCATTAAATATTTTGTTGCTTATGAAACTCGGTTTACTGGCCCACTTTAATAGTTTTTCTTTATCAGTTACAAGTTTAATGTCCTGTCGCTTTCTCAGATTCTCCATCGTCTTTCCGAACACCGAATTGTTCATCAACTTGAAAAAATCCTTTTCAAAAGAGTTCTTTGCCTCTGCTCTCTTTTTTGTATTAAAATCGATGTAAGGTTTCAACCATGGACTCTGATTGAATTCGAGAGCTCTATGAATCTTTGTTAGTTTCAACCCCAAAGACATATAGAGTTGCAAGTTGCGATAATGCAAAACATATCTCTCTTTATTTGACAACGTCGGCACCAACTTTTTAACCAGTCCAACCTTTACTCCAAATTTTTCAGCAATTTCTCGACAATAAGGTGACAACATATCTTCAGTTACTTTGATTTTTTCTGCTGCCAGCGGATAGTCGTTGTGGAGATCATGCAACTCCTCTGGATATTCCAAATCGACCTCCAATATCAATCCTTTTTTAGACTCATCATTATACTTGGATAAATCCACCTCTTCTCCAGTCAACCATTTGAACCCACCTGTTGGAAGATATTGAATCATTGCCCAACCATATAGATTGTTTGCATCCAGATAGACGATGTATTTTGTTGCATCCTTTGGATTGTGATAAACCATATACTTGTTGTTTGCCTTTCCATATCGATTGGCGATGTAACTGATTCCACCACGCATACCTTTTTCAATGAATTGAAACATATCAACATCACTCATCAACTCCAATTCAGTTTTTGTCCTTTTCAACATTGCATCCCAACTCAGACCGGGTGCTGTGAAATAATGAGCAGGATCCAATCCATAGTATTGTTGACATGCTTTGCGGAAATTTTCAAAAACATCAGTCAACAACAAAATATCCGATTTGAGATATAGATCGTGATACTCTCCCATTGATGATAGACCAAATTCATTCCAAACATTCTGTGCATGTTGATACTCTTCATCTGTGATATGTTCATTATTCATAATACTGAAAAAATCTTCTTTCTTCGGCAACCTGCTGTCCTCAAACTTTTCAAAACTATTCATATAGTCATAAGGATAGACACCTTTCTTTGTCATCAAACTCAATTTTTCACCTTGAAATACTTGTCCCGTGTGTTTGAACGCTTCAGCAGGAAGATTATTCACCAAATTACTCAATGACGAGCTCATGAATTGAAAGCTGTCGATGAACACAAGGTGTTGACCCAACATGAAGGCCATGTATTTCTCCATGTTACAGGGAATGACATTTATGCTCATCTCATGTTTTTTTCCTTTTTTATCAAAATACACATTCTTTTTCACAATATTACCAATCTCTTGCATTATAAAGTGACTGTCATACCCCTTGAGATTGTGAAACACCACAGGTATCTTATCAGTCAATTTGAAATTTATATTACAATCTCTGTGTGCTGAGCCTCTGTATTTGCCGGTGACATGACAGTGATCTCTTACTCTAACATCACTTGTGATATAAGGTCTCTTGCAGATGTGACATTCTTCAGCTCTTTGGAAACTTTCCTCATCCTCGTCTGTCATTTCGAGAGGTTTTGTGAAGTGGGTTTTTACAACCTTTTGACAGTATTTAACTTCAGCCAACATGTCCTTCATGAACTTGTGAATGGCCATTTCTCCTCTGTGAATTTTAATTGGTTTTGAAAATTTATCGTCATAACAGCAAACAACTTTATAACCATATCCACAAGCCGTATGTTTTTGATATTGTTCGGTGTAGGATTTTTGCGGAGCTTTCTCACCAACTTTTTCGGTGATGGCTTCAAAATCAGCATAAATCACGAAAGGTGTCGGTAACTGTTTACGATAATTTGTGAATGCAATTTTTGATCCAGGTTCTGGCATTTTAATGGATTGTTTCCCATTAATTTCAACACAATCGACTTTGTGTTTTTCAAGATGCTCTTTTGAGCTTAAACATTGAAGACAGTACATACAGAAATGCTTTCTTCCATTGTGCTTCGTTTGATTGTGCATAAATTTATTGAAATCCTTTATTAAACAATAATGTTTCGCCTCTCCTTCGGTTATTAAGAGCAGATTCAAACAAGAGTCAAACTTTTCTTTTGAAACGTAAATCGGATACGGTTGCCCTTCCTCATAACCGAAGACATTAACATTGATACTGTTTTGTTTCTCTATTTTGTTGTATTGTTTTACAGAAACGGGAAACTCGATTCCCGAGTAATCCAATTTTTCTACATATTTTTTATCACACTCTTTTATTCTCTGTGGATCTTTATTCTGTGGCAAGAGGTGACGAATGTGGCACCAACGAAAACATTCATCGTCATTATTTTTCATGTTTATAATCCCTTTAGCTGAGTTCTGCAGCTCTTTGGGTAATGGAATATATGAAGAACCTCTGAGTGGTCTGTACCTTACAACATTGATGAAATGACCATCAACCGATTTAATAATCCATGCTGAGCCTTCTGAAATCCATTGCTGAATCATATTCACAATCTGTTGTTGTGTTATCTGCAACAAGTTTGCAATCTCTGTCTCGTTTGTTACTGTTTGTGGCTTTGCATTGAAATAAGCTTCCTTTTCAATCAACTTGTCTCCATTCTGTTTTTCAAACGTAATCTTCAACGTTTCATTGAATTTGAGACCTTTCATCTCATTTAGAAACTTTGATAGATTGTTCTTAATCACTGAACGGGTGTTCTGAAGTTGAATTAATGGGTCTTGTCTGTTTGTGAGACCAATTTCATATGATCTTGTAAACCCTCGCAGGGCTTGTTCTTTCTGTGTGAAAGTCGGTTCAGTTTGTTCTTCAGTTTGTTCAGTTTGTTCTTTCTGTGTGAAAGTCGGTTCAGTTTGCTCTTCAGTTTGTTCAGTTTGTTCAGTTTGCTCTTCAGTTTGTTCAGTTTGCTCTTCAGTTTGCTCTTCAGTTTGTTCAGTTTGCTCTTCAGTTTGCTCTTCAGTTTGTTCTTCAGTTTGTTCAGTTTGTTCTTTCTGTGTGAAAGTCGGTTCAGTTTGCTCTTCAGTTTGTTCAGTTTGTTCAGTTTGTTCAGTTTGCTCTTCAGTTTGTTCAGTTTGTTCTTCAGTTTGCTCTTCAGTTTGTTCAGTTTGTTCTTTCTGTGTGAAAGTCGGTTCAGTTTGCTCTTCAATCACTTTATCAACATTTTTCAGCCACTTTCCCCAATTGATAACTTTTTCAGTCGTTTTTTGAATTAGATTTGGTAGCTTTTTGAGTGTTGTTGTGACAACTGTTGGTTTGAGGATGGGAACGTTAATCTTACCAAATAAGCTAGGGGGTTGTCTTGGTGCCGGCGTTGGTGTTGACTTGTTAAAAATATTTGTTATCTTATCTTTTGCGGTATCGAACGCTTTTCTCAAGAGTGAATAACCTCTCAACCCAAGGTTTTTCGCAGAGGCTTTCAACTGAGGAACTGTTTGTGAATCCATTCTTCTTTTCTTATATACAATATTTTTTTAAAATTTATTTTTTTCATTTCACGTTTCACGAAATGAAAAAGTTTAAGCAAAAGACAATCTGACCTTATTTCCATCCTTATCCACAAACGCATTTCCACAATTTACGAAATAATGAACCAAACCATAACTTTTACCCACCACTTTTGAACTCTGATAGATGCTTTTGCATTTTGTGACGACCTGTGTGTCAACATTGATAATCAACACCTCCCTTGCGTTACTTGGTCTGTTATACACTTCTTCGTCAAGATTTAACGCTTTTGCCAGCTCTACTTTTGAGAGTTTGTTTGAATATTTGATTTTTTTTCCTACAGCCATTTTTCGAATTTCTTTAAGAGTCAAAATTTTTGTCATTTTTCCTTTTCTTATCTGCAAGATTTTTTTAAATTTATTTTTAAATCAGACCGTTAATATCTACCCAGGAATTGAATTTTTCTGGGTAACCGCTCCACTTCACCAAAGCTTTACCTTTTCGAGCGTCTCGTCGAATCACTTTCTCAATACGGTAAACGTCTTGAACAGCCTTCTGCATCTCCTGTTCATAAAAAGAACCTGATATCTCCTCACCACTGAGATCTTTGAGTCTGTAAGTGATCGGATTGGTGTATTGTATCTTGTCGACTGTAAAAACTTCTTCTGTCCAATTGGCTGTGTATCCTTTGTCAAAGACAGGACGTTTGTACTTAGATATTCTGACCTTATCACCGACTCTGTATTTTGACTTTGTTGAGATTGGCTTCATATCACCGAAAAGGTTAAAGTAAACGGTTCCTTCATTCTCTTTCCTCGACGCTTCTGCCGGCGTCATTTTTATCGAACTATGTTTGGTGTTGTTGTACAACTTCAATATTTTGGGTAGTATGTCCAGATACATTGTATTACCTTGAGCAGTGAATTCCTTCCACATTTTATTTTTCATCGTTCGGTTCCAACGCTCCACCACTGACGATTTCTCTTCATTCTCTGTTGAATACAGTTCAATCTCATGTTTTCTTAGCAAGTCTTTAAGATGTCTGTTGTAAAACTCTGAACCTTTGTCAGTCCACACAAACTCCGGTTTTCTGCCCTCTTTAAATATGTTTTGAAATGCTTTGGTTACGGTCTCACCTTTTTTATCCTTCAATGGTGCAATCCAACCGTATTTGCTGAAGACATCGATTACCATGAGAAGATATTTGTAACCTTTATTCCATCTGCTAAACTGCTGCATCTCAACAAGATCAGCAGCCCATATCTCATCGATGTGATTCACAATGACGCGCCGCCGGGTAAATTTTCTTTGTATGGGCTTATGCAGTTCATCTGCTAATTTTTCTTGCCACCCAATGCGGCTTTTGACGTTTTTTTTGGAACTCCAAGACCAAGTTTTTGCTTTGTGTTAATCATATTTCGTGCCATCCAATGACCCCATTGTCTCTCATTATAAGGAACAGAATCCAACGCTTTGACCATTTTCCTGTCGGCTTTGTTCTTGCATTTTTTATCATCTTTGCAAACTGAATAATCAACGTCATGTTGCATCGCTATGGCATCGGTCTTACCCGTTGGTTTGTCATGTATCTCGAGTATCTCTCCTGTTTTTGGATCCCATCTGACCTGATTTTCAAGATCGTTGTAGGGGCCTGTGTATTGATGCCCTGGAAGAGTCCAACCCCCTTTTGGTTTAGGGAGTTTTCCAATCATTTTATGAATGTCAAGCCCACCTCCATCAAGTTCTTTTCTGTATTTTTTATTGGGTCGTATCTTTGTTGATAGTTGATTTAGCATCTCTGATCCTGTTTTTTGAATGAAAGGAGTTGCTCTTTCCAAAGCATAATCGAGAGCCTTTTTCTGAAGTTTTGGGTTCCTTAGAGCTTCACTACCGTAATAACGCCCCATCTCTACAGCTTTTTTTCCAAGCCAAGGAATACCGTGTTGAATTAACATATCAGTGCCGGTCGATGCCATCGTATCCAAAATGCCCGCCCCTTCAGACGGGCCAATCAGTTTCCCAGCACCTCCAATTGTTTCACAAATCTGGTTTTGGTTATGCCACATTCAGCGCATGTGCAAAAGAACATAAGTCGACCGTTCTTTGCATGTTTGTAGCCCGAAGGCTCAACACATTCAGTTTGTTTCCTCTGTTTGACGCAATACGTTTTCATTTACAATAAGGTTACATAAATTTTTCAAAAACTTTTGAAATATCTTTCAATGAATCTCTCATTTTTCGTGGTATCATGCACATCAAAGACTTGCAAAAGGTCAAAATATGACGCACCTCTATTCATCTCATTCAAAAAGTATAAACAAAAGTATCCACAAGTCGTTGTATTCAAGGCTTGTATCTGGTTATTTTGATGAATTAGAGTGAGATTTTTTTTCTTTGCGTGATTTACAATCTCTTGAAATGGTGGCAACCCAAAACTGTCGAAATAATTGATTTTCCCATTCTTGACATGTGTTGCAACCCAATGACTTCCACTCATGTATGACGGCTCAAGATTGAAAATGAATAGCGCCATTTTGTGGTTGTGTGGAACAGTTTGGTCTCTTGACAACACACCACCTTTGTCTATTGGTATTTTAAGATGGCGACACCATCTTAACAGATCGTGGTTGCTCAAGGGTATGTCTTTGTGGAATTTCAAAGGATTGCCCCCAATAGTGGAATCCCATTGAATGGACTGTTTTTCCCTAGAAGCAACCCATTTCCCAACTTTTTTTTTTTCCCACCTTTTTTCCCAGCACCCGCTTGATGGGATACGGAGTTTTGTTCCCATGTTCCAAAAAATGGAGGTGGTGGTTGATACGCTCCAAGTCTGGGAGCTGCTCCACCATCTTGTTTAGGAGGTCTTCCGATTCTGGGACCTCCTGAACCTGTTATCTTTTTGACAGCCTCAAGGGCGAGTGGAATACCGATTGATGCTAAGAGTGTGCCAAGAAAACCACCCGTTTGTTTTTTTGTGGGTTTGATATTCACTCCAGAGCCTGTTTGTAGGGCATTGAGAATATCCTTTTTCTGTTTATCACTCAATAGATGTTTATGAGCGATAAGTTGATCTATTTTGGAATTTGGAATGAGAAAACCACCTGTCTGTACACCTCTTCCAGATATCTTTTTGACAATCTGAGATGCTCCTTCAGAAGCGACACCGGCAAGAGCTGATAATCCTAGAGTCTTTGCTAATGTCGGTCCAAAAGTTCGACCAAGTGTCAAGATTGAACTCAAAAGTGAACCACCGACCTGTTTTCTAATGTTTGTCTTCGACAGTTTTATGTCCATTCCCTTATTCATTGCGCGGTTCTTTTCCAACCTCTTCACAGTTGTTGCAGGCACATGAAGAGTATCACTTCCGTTGAGGGCATCTTTTGTCAACCTCAAGATGATTGTTTCACGTTTGTGGAAAGCTTTACTTAGATTCGTTTTCTGATTGTCGGAAAGCGTAACGTTAATCTCATACAATTGAGTCATATTTATTTTATCTGTACAAAATAAAATAAATTCAAGAAAAAACACAACTTTGGTTTTTGAATCAGACCATCATAAGTTCATTTCCAACCTTGTTGACAATAACCTCACTTTCATAAAATACGATGGCATGAGCTCTCACATTAGCTGTTGGTGCCGTATTCAATCTGTAGTTCAAAATCAGTTGTTTTGGATCTCGAGTAACAGCCTCTTTTTGGTAGGTCAGATCAAAATAGACAAGACCGTAAAGAGATGTGAAATTATGTATATTCAACTGCGTTCCTGTGTTCAGATCATTCTTTCGAAAAGCATAAGACATTAGATCGTTGAAGATTCTCACTTTTGAATCGGCATCGTACTCCAATTCAGGATAAAAAGTACTGTTTCCATACTCCAAACGACATGATGTAAGAGAGCTATTAGCATCTGCAGAATTCAGCTTGAAAGTATCAAAAATGTAAGGAGTTCTCTCAGATTCCTCATTGTTTGGACCATTAGTTCTCTGTAGATAAATGAATACATGTTTAACATTGTCAATGGCTGGGCTAATTTGAAACATGTTTTGAACTGCTCTTGTATTTGCACTCTGAATATACATATCTTTCATGTACGTCCATTTGGTTGGTTTGAGAAAATCTTTCACAAATTCACCGTATGCACTATCTTTAGGAATTAATTTTGGAAGCCAAAGATAAAGTCGAGTGACAACCACCCGCCCATCATCAGCAGCAGCTGCTTTGTGAATCAATTCATCATCATTATTCAAGTCCAGTTCGAATGTGAGCTGCATGGGAGGAAGCATCTTGTCTTCCAATTCCTCAAAGAAACTGTATCTGTTCAACGGAATGATCTCATTTATGCTTTTGGCTCCACCACCACCATTGTTCTGTTTTGCTTGAGTTAAAAGTCGCCTTGCTTCAAAACCCAAATTTGTATTTGCTGTTGAATCATCTGTGTCAAGATACCAAAAACTATTTTTGGCAACCGACCTGCTGAAATCATCACTATACTCCAGCAAATTTTTGACATTTGCGATTCTATGAATGTTGTCACTATCGTACACTATTTTACCAGCAGATTTGATAACCATGTGTTTGATGAGAGAATGTGACCCATTAATCATCGAAATTCGGTCAGCAGCTGCAAAACCGGCTCCATCGGCTTTCTTTTGGAGCTCTTTGGATACCTCGAAATATCCGTTGAAATAATCAAAAAGAGTGGATCTGTCGGTTATTGTGAATTTATATCCTGTTTTTTTCTGAGAATTGTTGTTTCCAGGTTGTTCAATGATATTGTCAGGGGAGAATCTGACCATTTCATATCTCTGCAGTTTATCACTTGTTCTGAAAGTCATCTTTTTATTTATCTGTTTGAAACTTTTTTTTTATTTTGTTTTTCTTCACACGTTTTTTCTCTTCTTTTTTATACCGCTTCCAGAAATCAATCTATTCAATATCACGTTGTAATCTTCTTCTTTTTGTTTGTTTGTTGCTTTTGGAACTTGTTTTCCCAAAGACTGAAGGTCTTTCATGAAAAGATGGCCTGATTTTTCAGCAACTTTTTCAACAACTTTTTTACCAAGTTTATCACCAGCACTTTCTATTCCTGATTTCAAAGCTTTTTTAGCGAGAGGTTTTAAAACTGTGCTCATAATCCTTTTCATCGGTTTGAAAATATTGTCCACAATCAAACCGGATCCTTTGTGTTTGTAAACAAATCTTCCAAGACTCGGATGAAAAATTCGTTTGTAATTGTACGTCAGCATTTTATAATCATCTTTTATAATTTTTTTTTTCTCTCAAAATTAGAGAAAATGCGGTATCAGCGTCATTCAAATCTATTATTCGTCGTTTACCATCGGTGATGTATATCCGCAGGGTGTTTATGATATACTTATTGACTGGATAATATTGAACTCTCAAAGGCTCTTTAGTGAAAGCATAGGATGGTTGCAAATCATTTGTGCCAAAGGTGTAGATGATATCTGTCTCATCCTCATCAACAAGACTCTCTGAAATAAGATCGCAATGTATATTCAAAATCTCTGTATCTTGACTGAGATTTGGTGTGTAGTCACCAACATTTTCAGAACGGGTCAAAATTTGTTTGTTGAAACCGATCAGATCTCTGAAATTTGATGTTGTGAGGTCTAGTTGATAGTTTGGCGCGAGATTTATTGTTGTTTTGAAAGTTGTGTTGTTAAATTCCAAGGTTATTGGATATGAAGTTATGTTTAAAGTCTTTGTTTTTGTCTTTTCCTTGATAAAATCATTGAAACCAACATAATTCCATGTACCTGGTGGAAAGGTTATATCTTTCCAAGTATTCCCACCATCGGAAGAGTATTTTATTTTTTGGTTGTTCAACTCTGATGTGATATTGAACCATGTGAAAGACATCGATATGATTCGACCTAAACCGAGTTCATATTGTCTGTTTGGATCAAGTATTATCGGTTGGGTATATCTGATTGTAAAATCGCTAGGCTTATTTTTTGTTTGTTTCTTGACGTTATGAGAAGATAATACCAATGGTAGTTGCATTTTTAATATATTCACATGAAAAAGTTTTTATAAATTTTGTTGTAATGATGTTTGTTGATTATGTAATGTCTCAATAAAATATCGAGAATAGCAACACCGGTGTTTCTAAGCTCTATGCTATTATTACCAGCACCAATTGATCCAACAATTAACTCTAACTTTTTGAGGGCTTCTTTAGGATTAAGAAAAACAACACTTGCATTTCCACCTCGCTTTGTTGTCTTTCTTTTGAGACCAGAGCCTTTGATACTCTTCAACTTATTTTTGTTATAGTTGATATAATCGTTGAGAACTTTTCGAGCGTCGTCGATGACCTTTCTTCTGAACTGTGCTTCAGATTGGCTTATCAAACCTTTGTTCAACTGCTTTGTAATGTGTGTTTTGTAACCTGGAAGTTGTTGTCTTTTCTTGACCGCATTTTCGATTTTCTTTGACAAGAAAGAATGCCTTGTTTTTTCTGTCATGTCATCCCTTTTGAGTTGTGCTTCAATGTCCTCATAGTTGGTTATTCCAAGTTCATCCAAAGTCTCATTTATTCTGTCTTCTTCAAAAATCTCATAATCTGGAACTTCATATTCTGGGGGGTCTTCAAGTTGTTGCATATACTCCGGATTGATAGATATTTTCTTTTTTCCTGTTTCCAAATCTTTGAGAACCTCATCATAAGAGGGTGGTTTTGGAACAAGCTGTTTCGTATTTTGTGGTTGAACCCCTTCATCAAACAAATCTTCAAGATTGTAATCTGGTATTCCTTCATCTTCGATATTGATACCATAATCTGGAACCTCTGCTTTTTTCCTTTGCAACCGTCTTTTAATAGGTTGAGGTTGCGTCAACTCCTTCAAACCGGATGTTATCGGTTTGAAAAGCTTCTCTGCTTCAACATCACTCATTGTATCGGTTATTTTCTTTTGTTTCAGCGTTTCCCTGATAGTATTGACATCTTGACCGATTTTCGATCTTTTTTCAGCCATCTCTTTCCACTTGAGGAGACTCATTTTATTTAATTGAAACAAAATATTATTTTTGGATAAAAATGGGTTATTGAATATAAAAAAACTCGCATGGCGTGTCGCATGGCGAGTTGCATGGCGAGTTGCATGGCGTGTCGCATAAAATTATTGAGAAAAAATTCTGTTGTGAATCAATAAAATGGAAATACCAAACTATGACGTTGAAGGTGATAAAGACAGTAATTTCACCCAGTTGTATGCTTTCATGCCTGATAGATGCTTCAGAATGTTGATCTGCGCTCCGAGTGGGAGTGGTAAAACCAATCTTTTGCTTCACATGATAAACAAACCCCTGTTATTTTTTGACAAGGTCTATCTATATGCTAAAAACTTGCAACAGAACAAGTATCAATATTTGTTACAAACATTTGAACCTCTTTCAAAAAAATACGGTTATAATATCATTGAAGCTAGCAACGGTGAGATAATTCCTTTACCTAACATGAATGATGGAAATCAAAAGTTAATCATTTTCGATGATTACCTCAACACCGGAACCAAAAATGATCAAGAGATACGAAACTATTTCACAAACTCTCGAAATAAAAATTGCAGCTGTATCTATCTGTCTCAGTCTTTTTACAATACAGACAAAACCATCAGATTAAACTGTTCCCATCACTGCATTTTCGATTTTCCAAGCAAGAATGAACAGAGTAGGATATGTCAAGAATTGAACATCAACAAAGACGACTACCTCTCAGCAACAAAAGAACCGTACACTTTTCTGTATGTTGATAAGCCACGAAAATTCAACGCAAAAAATTTCACTAAAATAATCTGAAGAGTTAATAAAATGAGTTTCTACAACGGAGTATTAAATTATAAGCATTCTACAGCTGTGAGAGGTGTTAGAGGTTTACCTGGTATTGGATTTAAATTAGATGCTAATAATGATTATGATATGCAGAATAAAAAATTAGTGAATGTAAAACAAGGAACCAATAATAATGATGTGGTTACAAAAAGCCAGTTAGATAGTGAAATAGCTAAGATTCCAAGTATGGATACAACTCAGTTTGTGAAAAAGACAGGAGCAACTATGAACGGAGACCTAATTTTACAACCACAGCCGTACCCAATTCATGGAAACACGGATAAAGCCATCTCTTATAATACAGCCCGGAATATATTCTTGAGTAAAAAAGAAGGCGGGTCTATGCTACAATCTTTAGACATGAACAACCATTTCATAACAAATATCAAAGACCCAGTTAATTCAGACCATGGAGTAAATAAAAAATATGTCGATAATCAGCTTGCGAAAAAAATAGATAAGGACACTACTATCGATATGAAAGATAATGCGATCACCAATGTCAAATTTCCAGTAAACCAAAAAGACGTTGCTACTGTAGAATATATCACTCAGAGAATCACTAACTCGCAAAAAAATTATCTAAAACTTGATGGCACAACAAGTATGTCGGGAGACTTGAATTTAAATAACAATAAAATTATTAACTTACAAACCGATTCAAAAAATTCGAAATCCGCAGTTAATGTTGAGTTAATGGAAAATGAAATAACAGATTTGAGAAATCTTGTCACTCAAAAAATTCATGAATCTCAGATTATTAATTCAGGACAAAAAAAAGACGCCTTCAGATATTTAATGGAAAACGACGACGAATCTTCAAGTGAATTAAATATTCAGGTTTTGGGTATTGTTGATTTTTCCAATTCTCCACATCAAATTAATAAAAAAGCTTACCAACTTAAACTCCTGTTTCAAAAAAGCTCACCAAACCAGTACCAATCACGCCTCGGTTTCAACCTTTATAAACTTCCAGTCGGTTACTATACTTTGGTAGTTGAATGGTTTCCGCCGGAAATGAGTGAGTTGAGTGTGGCAGTGCAAGGCACTACGATTTCAATTTCTAATTATGCAACAAAAACATTCGAAAACTATACCAAAACAGTTATCAATTTTCACCGATGGGGTAGCTCGCCTCCACAATTTATTTATCTCGATCTACACGGTACAGTTACTTTTCCATCACTTTTAACAATTGGACATCTTATTGTTTATGGTGTAAAAGAAACAATTTCAAACGTTGACTCAAGTGTCTATGACACCGCTTTTGTAATTGAGAATGGAAAATTGGTGATGGAAACAGATTTATCTTTAAACAGACATCGTTTGCGTGGTTCCGTTCATTACATAAATGGGATTTTGAATACGAAAAACGGGAACACATTTTTATTGAATGGTTGTGACAAAATAATTATTCCAAATCATAGCCACATATTAACTATAACAGTGCTCTATTTCAAGCTCAAAAGTAAATATAAGCCTATTTCTTTAAAAATAAAACACAGTGACCATTTAACTCAATCAATCACTTACACTTCAACCCAATCAACTAAATCACAGACAATAAATATCAATTTAGTACTAGCGTTTGGTCATTTGGCTGTGGAACTGGGTTCAGTTGTGAAAAATCAAGAACTCTTAATGTTGATTGAATATAGAGTGCCATAAACATTTTTTCATTCATCATATATCACAATGCGGGATATCCATCTGATTGGAGCATGGAATGCTTTTTAGAATATATTATCCCAAAAGAAATAATGAGGATTCCAAAACAGATGCGTCACACGATGAGACTAATCAAAAGTGAAAAACATCGAATTGGTAGCTATGTGGTGAATAAAACATCACTCAGCTGCTTCGACGACAAAAGATATATTCATAAAAATGGTGTGACAAGTTATGCTTACGGTCATAATAGACTTTGAATATTTTTCAGTCAAAAATCCTAGGAAAAATTTGGTGAAAATTGAGTGAGAATTTGACTGGTGCGCTCGTGCTTTCCTCAAATCTTCAGTCAAGTGTGTGTGTGTGTGAAGATTTGAGTGCTTTCCTCAAATCTTCAGTCAAGTGTGTGTGTGTGTGAAGATTTGAGTGCTTTCCTCAGTCAAATTTAGGTGAAGATTTGACTGGTGCGCTCGTACGCTCAAAAACTACACTACTTACAATTCCTGCAACCATACACCCTTACCGCCATTACCGCGAAAAGCGCCAAAGTAGAGTAAATACATTTCCACAGCTCTAACTTCTCTTCCTTTTTTAGGACAAAGTTCAATTTTTGGTCAACTATTTCTGTCATACTAAAGTTTAATTTGACTGCATTAAACTTCACAATCTCTCAAGAAATTATTGTGAAACCGCCTTCTGGAACTTCTAGCAAATAGGGAACTTTTGTAACATCGCCGCATTTTTGACATTAGTAACTTAAAATCTCCATTAAAAAATAAGGATTTATCCGATTCACTCCAAGTTTTCTTGGTTGCATTGGCAAAAGATAGCTTCAACGTCTTCTATAATTATAGCGCGATTGACCGACTTAAATTGTCAAACTCATTTGTTCAAATTCGTCATGTAAAAAACGGGCTTTTTGCGAATCGTGATTCTTTTCATGGACATGAAAAGTCAAACACATACACGGCAGATTTTTGTGAACCAAAATAACTCATTTTTATAATGCTGTGGTAATTGAGAGAATCGTTTGGCGCATAAATGGTAAGGCAATAGCTACAATTTAGCACAGAAATGGATTTTACTGCTTTTAAACAAACAGTTACCGCAACATAGGGCACTTTTGTAACCTCTCGAGGACACATCCGAGCCTAATATACATGCAGATTTGTGTGGTATTAACTGACTACTTGCATGCAGTGGGTTTACAGCAGTAAGTATTCCCATGATTTTATTTAGTTTTTTCTGCAAAAATCTAAGCATAGCTATCATCAAGAGAGACAAAAGTTACAAAAGTGCCTGACTTTTCTTCTGGAGAGAGAGAGAGAGAGAGAGAGACAGAGAGAGAGAGAGAGAGAGAGAGAGAGAGAGAGAGAGAGTCAAAACTCCGACTCACTTCTCATAAGCATTTAAAAAGCAGATAAAAATTAGACGAGACAAGGGAGCTAATAAGTCTTTTCGGCGGAATATTTCAGGAATTAGGACTCTAGATTTACTTTTGAATTTACTAAACTGTGTACCTTCCTGTGGTACTGTTTATTATGCTGTACAAGGTGGTTCTAACTTTTAAGTCTGTGGATGAAATCCTAAAGTGTAACCATTCAAATGAAAGCTATTGAGCAGTACTTTCCTGTGGTGCTGTTTATTATGCTTTACAGGGTGGTTCTAACTTTTTGAGTCTGTGAATGAAATCCTAAAGTGTAACCATTTCAGTGGGAGTTACTGAGCAGTACTTTCCCATGGCGCTCAGTTTTTTTTTTTTTTTGGTATTTCAGGGCATTTTACAAAACTGTATTTTAATATTTTAATTTCGGTTTGGGGCGTATAATAATAATAATAATAATAATAAGTTAGGAAAAAGTTAGGCAATTACAAGTGTCACGCATCTCCAGTTTTACATGATAATAATAACGTTATTTATTTGTCGGGCGGTATTTAGCACGCTGTTTTCTGACTGGAGACATACACAACTTAATAAATTAATTTAATACACATTACACCCAAAAATCTTAAAATTTCTTGCTTCAATTTATGAGGCCGATTACATGAGGCGGGCTGGCTCGGTTTGCCGGGATCTCGGCACGTCTGTGAAACACATTAAAAATCAACTTCGCGATTACATGGAAAAATCTCAGCCCGGCTAGCTGGGCTGAAAATTTACCATGTAATCGCGATTACCGGGCTAACACTTTCTCGTCACTAAATTTCGCTTCAGAGCAAAATGGCTAACCAGAAGATCGATATTTCTCTTTCTGCTCACGTTGAGGTTTATCAGAACATAAAACAACTTAAAACTGAAAATAATACACCAAAATAATGGATTAGCGAAAGTAAAAACACTCAATTCATGCTCTTTGATATAGCCATCTTTTCACACGACAGCGTCTAAATTTAGCCGCAGGCGGTCTGGCTCGCCTCATGTAATACCGGGCTGAGCAGCCATCTCGGTAGACCGAGCCGGCCCTGCTAACCGAGCCAGCCCGGCTCATGTAATTGGCCTACGTTATCGGATTTTTCCATTAGAAACGTGACTAAGTCATAGTTCCAACCTAACTGCATTTTCGATTGTAGTTGGTTTTGCTTGGGAAAACGATCAGTTGCACCATTTAGTTGAGCAGTTTGCTTACATCGTTGGAGTCGTTTTGGTCAAGTACTGACAGCCGAGACTGTTACGTAAGTGATTAATATTTTTTCTTTATACACTTATTTTATCTACCGATTTCCGTAGTATTTGCTAAGGTTTTACACCAGTTTAACTGCAAGTTTCTGACCATGTGACACAAGTAATGGTTTGTTCATATCACCTAGAAGATGTTCCAAGTAATTTAGTTTATCATTTTGAGCTTATGCATGTTAGCCTTAACATGTTATTCTAGGTATAGTTGTGCGATTTGATTTGCGTTAGTTGGAGGTATGGCAACTTCTATAGAACATCGAATTGTCTTAACTTGTAACCAGAAAACATCTAAGCTTAATAATTCGGGACTATTTTTTCTTTGTATTTCGATTCAGTGTTAGACCTTACAATTTCCTCGATTTTGTTGATTCTAGTTATTTGGATCTTAGTAGAAACCGGAATTTTGTCATGGAATGATCGGAATGCTAACTAAGGATACACGGAATTATCTTAGCTTCTTTGCTTGTATTTATGCTTTTGGATTGTTGGTCGAATGAATTGTGATTCAAGTGACTGTCTGTAAAATATATCCTCGTTTGGTGTGTCGTATCTTGATCGCTGGCTTGAAAAGGGCAAAATACAGCATAATTAAAATCTAATATTGGACTGAATCCACTCTTGAATTATTTGCATTCGCTCAGTCTCATTTATTGCTCCCGTTTAGTCAGTTTTAATCGCAGCTTCATACTGATAAATAAATGTTTGCTTCTTAGCACAGGTACACACATCCTATATTGCTGTTTCTGAGTGAGTCAAACATTAAGTTTGAAGAACCACAAACGCGAGCCTCACATCATCAAAGCAACATAAACCAATAACAACGCAATATAAACGCATGACAACAAAGGATAGTAGAAGTAGAAGAAGAAGTAGATGGAGAAGTACTTTGCTGTGTAACTAAAAACTACAAAGAAACGGAGAAACGTCAATCCCTTGACACATTTCCTCTCGCCACGACAATTACTTGAACATTTTCACGAAAATTTTGACCGTTTATAAGTCGTTCCTTTTTAGTTTCTATTTAAACCGATGAAAACTAAAGCTTTTTGGTTGGAAAGTTAAGTTTGCCAGCAATAAGAAAAGTAACAATTAAAGAATTAACTTTATTCTCTAAAATTACAAGACAAAAACTTCCAATTAAAATTAATTCTTCAAAAGCAAACATGAGAACAATTCCTTCTGCTTTTCTTCTGCCAAGGAGAAACACTATGTAACCTAACTGTGGATACAGCTATACAACAGAACACATGGACCCATACGGGGCCCTATTAATTTTTTATAAACGTTATTTTATTTGCAATATTTTCTGTAGTCGTAGTCTAAACGTTTTTTCTAATATCCTTGTCCCACACTCAACACAAACTGAATATTCCATCTTTCTTATTCTTAAGCTTGTTAGGCGGCGCGACGTCTCAAACGTCGCTGCCGTCTCATGAAATGGGTAGCACATTCCTGAATTGGCGGTAGTCAGTAGACTTAGTCTCCGCGTGGAAATTCCCTGTCTTTTCTTATAAAAGTAGCACATTCCTGAATTGGCGGTAGTCAGTAGACTTAGTCTCCGCGCGGGCTCTAAATAATCAGGCTCGTTGTAACGACGTGTATTTTACGAGATTGAAAGTGTGAAGTGTAATTTTGTTGTTTTGAGTTTCGCGGTGTATTGAAGTTGAGTAAAGGTAATAATTGAATTGTTTATTTCGCTGGTTTTTTTAGGAGATTTCGTTTCTAAGGGGCAGTGTTTACAAAGGCTGGTGAGAACTTTGGAGTTGTGCAGGTTGTCAGTATGCCGTCGGCATAAAAATAGTTTTGTATGTTGTGTTGCTTTGTGCACGTTGTCATAAATGACATAGAAAGGGAGATTGAAATGCCATTTTGTTTAGCGTGCGAGATCGTCTATGAGTCATGGAGAGTATTGTTAGTTGTGGTTACATAGTGCTTCGAACTCAACCGGTTGCGGAGGCGATGACAAACTCCATTCTTGAGTTTTGTGATGATGTAAAGCATAGGAAGGAAGATATTGTTTAGTCTACTGGTTAAATAGCTGTGAAGAGTAAACACCGATCTTTATAAACACAGGTTTAGAGGTTTTAGATTGCAAGTAGCCTCTATTTATTTCTTGAGGTAAAGTCACCGATTTTATCAGTTAATCAATTTCTGAAATATTTGACATTCTTGGGTAATATCATTTATTATTAAAAACTGGACTAGGTATATTGGATTTCTAGCATTTTGATTGGCTGAACGGAGCTAGGCTATCAGCTCATATACCTGCTGCGACAAATATGGTCAATGAACACTCAACAACAAAGTGAGCTGAAAGGTTTTTCCTCGCGAGCAACCCGACGAGAAAAATGGACGAGAAAAATCACTTGGCAGCGAATTTAAATTAAGCAGAAATTCCAACATCGTCACCAACAAGGATCACCAACAGCGTCGTCTAACACAAGTCAAAATTGTTTGAAGAAACTGTGCAGAAACAGAAATTTAGTTTGCAATTAATTTCTTTCATCGATCGTCACGTCGATCATTGAAATTGAACACGGTAGGTTTTATCAGGAAAGCTTTCCACTTCAAAATATCAAGACAAGACATAAAATAAAACACAGTGAAATGGGGCAGGAGCATTTAATAAAAACTATCACACATTCATGGTGAATCAGTGCGAAAATCTACCAAGAAGGAAGGAAGGGCGAGCTTTTTTTCGCCGTTAACACCCAAATTGACACTGGTTTACCTGCACTCGTTGTAGCTCTGTGTTCCAACAGGTCCAAATGCTCAGATAGAAATCGGATGTCATGTAAACGGGGTTGAATCGCTTTTCCAGTTGTTTGAATGTTGTTCAGTTTTAAGCACCATTTCGTCCGCAACCTCTAAACCGAGAACAACTGCATTTTGCACTTTGCATTTAAGAAACTGTGATGGTGACTTCTAATGTTCCTCACCACAGTAATCTTGCTTCTGAGCTGCATGGAAATTACCTCTTCAAGTTCAAATTCAGTTCTGTCTTCAGTTCGATGAAAAACGCACATGATGGCTCCGTTGTGCGAACAGATTACAAACTTGTTCAGTTTCAACTCCAGCAGCTAATATGGTGAAATTGTACAGCTTCAATCCGCTTTGAACGATGATAACAACAATGTTTCAGGAAAAATCAAACATGTACCATATTTCAGAGCCAATAATTAGAAGATTTCTTTCCAAAACTTTTGCTACTTTGTTCGCTTTCGAGCAGTTTTCATTGATTCATTCAGCTTTGCAGTGAAACGCTGCAACACTTCGCAAGGTTTTGGCGCCTTTTTCGTTCAGTCATGTGAGCGATTCTTGTTCCGTTTAAATTTCTTTTCTCATTTTTCCCGTTCTTTCTTGATTTTTTTTTTTTAATAGTGGTTAAGTTTTTAATAAAACAATTATTCTACTCGGGCTTGCTGGATATCAAATGATTATAACCAACTCGGCACTACGCGCCTCGTTGGTTATCTATCATTCGATATCCAGCGCGCCCTCGTAGAATAATTGTTAAATATCACTGTGTCGATAGAGTTCATTGAGAGGTCACTAAGCGAGAAAGTTCTCAAAGCAAATCTGTCATATACGCGACATTTCGTTCGTCAGATTAGCTTTGTTGAAGAGTTTGAAGGTGAATTTTTCATTTGTAGCTATGACGTAAGCAGAAAGATTTAGTTATCTATTGGAGACGCTAGCGAAAGAGACTCTTCGGAAGCTTTGACGATAAAAAGTTTACTTACCATTCTAGGTAAGTTACGTATATTAGACTGTTGATGTTTTGAGCGCCATAGCACGAGCCACATTCGAGCCCGAATCAAGTTCGATTCAAGGTAGAGAACTATTTATACATAACAGCCCAGGGAAAGGAAGCTGACAGACTCTGCGCCGCCTGAAAATTCCCTAGAATTTCTTGTTTATAATGATATTTAACCGTTCTCCTCTTTTTGACTTTATGAATAATAAAATACATTAATTCAATCCAATACAAAGAAAAGGAAAACAAACAAAACTAAAGAAAATAGGGTTGACCAGTAGGAGTTCATCAGGAATTTTCATCGTCGAGTTCGAGCTTAAATTTCTAGTAGACCGCTTGTATCGAAAAGTCTTTGATCGGTCCATGTAATGTAGACATTAAACTCAGTCATATATCTCATCAATGAAATCTTTATAAATTTTTTTGTCCTCCAATTTTGACTTTCACTTTTCTCCATCTTTTGATTGATTGATTGATTGATTGACTGATTGACTGACTGATTGATTGATTGATTGATTGATTGATTGATTGTTTGATTGATTGATTGATTAATTGATCGATTGATCCATTGAATTTGGGTTGCCCTAACAAGAAATTGCAGTGATCCTTTTGTGTATTCTCCGGAATAAGGCCAATTGAAAGCAACGAATACTCAGTGAATAGTCTAAAACCCATGATTACCTTATTATAGGAAATTAATGCTCCGTGAAATTAACGGGAATTATTAAAATTCGCTTTAATTTAAGTAATTTTTGAGTGTTAATTTTCGCGTTGTTAATAAAGTGGAGAAAAATTTCCACGACCTTAATTTCCATCATTTTAATCCCAAATTCTCGGTCCAGACCGGACTCTCTTGACACCTAGAAAACAACAGCTTTCCTTAAGAGCTTTGCCTCTCTTGCTTTCCTACATTTAGACAGACTTTAACGCACACTGTCTGTAGAGAAATTGCCTCACGCATCTGTAGATCTGTTTTCTTCGGATTTTTAAATTCAGTCATGAAATAAATCTGTTCCAGTTATGACCGCAAACTGTGTTTCTTTGTGTTAATCGCCTTAGTTTCCCTCACTTTGAATTTTACCCCCTCTTTCGTGTATTTTTTTCTTTCTAGGAAAATGATAAAACAGTCGCCAATATTACAGAGACGATTTCGTAGGAGAAGTGCATGGTTGCTTGTTACTTTGTTGTTGTTGTTGTTTTCGTTGTCCGTTATATTGTTTTACGCCAGTTTCTGTACAAAAACAGTTACGTCAAAAGATACGTCAGTTACGTCAGACGTTCTTCCACTACCCAAGGAATTTTTATCACCTTCTCATACAAATGTGAGTGTTTTAAAGTAGTATTTGAGTAGTGTTTTTTTTTCAAGTCTCAAGTTAAAGGCGATGCATAGCCTGCGTAGCACGCGCTAAAAAGAGAGGGAGAGGGAGACTAGTACCCAGGCGTTCTCTTCTCGCTCACACGACTTGGTGCGAAATTTCGTGACGTCACCGAATGGGATACCGGTGACGTCACGACATTTCGCACCAAGTCGAGTCGAGTGAGCGGGAGGAGAACGCCTGGGTACTAGGCTGAGGGAGAGGACGAATTAAGGAAGCGCTAGACGGGAGCGCGGAACACTCTCCATTCGTGCAACTCACGTTTCGTGCTGTTAAGAGTGGCAGACAGAGAGTTAAGAGTGGGTGCTGGAAATAATACAGTGATACAAATCTTTCAGTTTGCGCTTTTAAAACTCAATGCCCTTACAAATCGCTTATAAAACTGTTAGGAAACGGAGCGTGATACCTGCCACGCAGGAGTGGAAAAGATGGTGATCTCATTTTGTATGCCTCTTCCTCACCTCCCCCCCCCCCCGCCCTACTCCTTCCCCTACCCCCCATGCACCATGAGAAAAACTGAGAAAAAGATTCAGACCCCCTGTGCGTTTTGCCATGCAAGCTTTTTGTTAATGGAATATTAAATGAGATTCAACCCGTAGGTGGTGCCTTGAATAAACCCCATAACCCGAAGGACGGTGGGTCCTCAAATATCCTTGTCACTCCTGAAGTTACTCAGCAAATGTTTGGGTGGGAGAGGGTGGGGTTGTGCTGCTGAGACTCTGAGACCCTTACCCTATTCCAGATCTTCACATCGGTCAAACGCAAAAGGCTACGTCCCTTCCAGTCTTTCAGAGCCTTGAAATTTGAATCGGTTCTAAAGTTTATAAGCGCGAAGTTCGTAAGAAAACGATGCAGAACATGTTCCGGCAAACCGAATGTCACACCGGCAAAACTTGTGCATGACAGTTACTTCATTTCCAACACATACTCAACGTTAAAAGTTTTCAGAAACAGCGTTATGTTTTGCGATTAAAGTGAAACTTTCAACATTGTCTGTATTTGCGTCTATAAAATTATGGCAGGAACTGCGCACTCGTCCTGCGTTTGACCGCTGTGAATTCCAGATCACATTCAGCTTGTTAAGCTGCTTTGTGTAACCCTATCAAACGCACGACGCGTGGGCAGTTCCGCCATAATTTTACAAAGGAAAATACAGACAATTGTCGAAAGTTTCACTTTATCACCTTAACCGCAAAACTTAACGCCATTTCTGAAAACTTAAGCTTTTTA
This sequence comes from Siderastrea siderea, assembly GCA_964030785.1. Classification (NCBI taxonomy): domain Eukaryota; kingdom Metazoa; phylum Cnidaria; class Anthozoa; order Scleractinia; family Rhizangiidae; genus Siderastrea; species Siderastrea siderea. The sequence continues at coordinate 8,118,911 of OZ034979.1, forward strand.
CTTCGAGCATGTGTTCAGAATGAACTAACTGGCATTCACAAGTTTTATCAGCGCGAAATTTTCTTTTTATCGGGACTTTTTATGGATCGTTTTCATATGAACTTTGCGCTCGTAAAAGACTGAAATGATTCAAACTTCAAGGCTCTACAAAACCGGAAGTGACGTTGGTTTTTGCGTTTGACCGCTGTGAAACCCTATCTTAGGCTTCACATTCACAGCGCCCGGTCAAACGCAAAAATCAACGTCACTTCCGATTTTTCAGAGCCTTGAAGTTTGAATCAGTTCAGACTTAAAAACGACCGCGAAGTTCGTATGAAAACGATGCATGAAATGTCCCGATAAACCAAATTTCGCGCCGATAAAACTTGTGGATTCCAGTTACGTCATTTCGAACACATTCTCAACGTAAAAAGCTTAAGTTTTCAGAAATGGCGTTAAGCTTTGGGGTTAAAGTGAAACTTTCGACATTTGTCTGTATTTTCTTGTATAAAATTATGGCAGGAACTGCGCACGCGTCTTGCGTTTGACCGCTGTGAGTTCCAGACCACGTTCAGCTGCTTTGTGTAACCCTATGCTGGGCCCAAACACCAAAAATCCTTCTTTTATCCCAAACTCAGTAAGTTTCAATCCCTAGTTTCCCGATAAATGATACCCTATTCTGGACTAACACTCTCTGATGTCTACTCGCTATTCTAGGCTGAATTTGTTGGTACTTAACATCGGCACATACCATCCATATAGCATATAAATGGATGTACCCCCGGACTTACTACATTCACTTGCTTGAGTAGTCTCTGAGTAGAAGTTACCTTTATCATAAATTAACTGAGTTCTTTTCTTGTTCAGTTTCCATCGTTAGAGTATTGTTCTCGTCGTATCGAGGAAGATGTCTCATTCTTCAACAACAGTGGCCACCCTGCAATCCCCTCATCAATCCAACAGATCTCTGATTACCATGTCCTCAAAACATTTTCTCAGCTAAGTTGCCGTCAGATCTCTGCGTTGTTTTCCCAGACACAACCAACGGATGTGGAAAGGAATTTTCCACTGGCCTACGTTGTGCAACTTTACACAGGCGCAGGGTTGTTTGTGAAGCAGCTTCAGTTTATTTACATGCCACACAATATCTACTGTATAAACATCGATAAATCTTCTTCTACAGTATTTGTGAACGCTGTGGAACAGATAGTGAGGTGTTTGCCAAACGTGTTCGTCGCCAAAAAAAGGATCAAAGTTATATACCTTCACGTTTCTACTGTTCAAGCTCAGCTGAACTGCATGGAAGATTTGCTTGAGAGTTCCGTTCCCTGGCGTTATTTGTTTAATTTGTGTGGCCAAGATTTCCCTTTATACCCTAACAAGGGTATTGTACAGGCACTACAAGCTTTAAACGGTCGAACGAATGCTGAGGGTTGTGAAGCCAAAGACGACAATACTCGATTGCGCACTACTAATGTGTTTGAAGTAAAACACGACCCCACCAAAGAGGGACACGCTGCATACAAATGGGTGAATACAGGGAAAATAAAAAGCCCCCCTCCGTACGAAATTAAAATATACAAAGGGTCTTCTTATATTGCGGGCACCAGAGAGTTTTGCGAGTATGCTGTACATAAAGAACCTGCCAAAGCTTTCCTAGACTGGCTGAATGATACCGTATGTGTTGATGAATCATTCTTTCCTTCCCTCTACCGGCATCCGGGTGTTCCTGGGGGAGTACCGGGGAAGCGGCAACCGGAATTTATAGCTCGTGGCGGTGTTAAGTGGTACTTTCCAGGGAAAGAGAATGTCTGTTACGGGCGCTGGCTCCGAGGGATATGCGTTCTTAGCCTAGCCGACTTGAGCTGGCTGTTCAAACCAGACCTGCAGAACATGTTGTTCAACCAAAAGATTGATTTTGAGTATGATGCCGAGCTGGTCGATTGCTTGTACGTGATGGTACAAAATAGAAAGCACCACCCATACAGTAGAAATGGGATTTCTTGGAAGGGACCGTGTGCGGACTAGACTGTGAACTCGTTGGAAGGCGGAACTTGTAGGGGGCTGATAAAATGATTTTTAATAGGTTTTGTGTCGGCGCCACAAGATTTTGGGTGCACACTCGCTCTTGAAATTACAACTTTTAATTTGGCCCTCCACAGCTTGTCTTGAGTCGGCGGCGGAGCTGCCACTTTTCAGCCGGCGGGTGAAGGGTGAAGGAAAATCGCGGATCCGTCGCCGAGAGCCGCACGCATGTACTCAATAAAAGAACCTGCCTGCAGGCTACGTGAGAATAGTCCTGAGCCGTGGACTGTTGTTAGTGACATTGATTAAAGTTTCGACAACCTGAATGGAATTCAACCTCAGAGTTAAGTAGCTTATGCACACACCAATCAAGATCCTCGTGCCGATTCTGCTAACCTGTCTGTTGCAACGACTTGTTAGCAACGACTGTTCCACGAAACCGCACGAGAGGAAGCCCGGGTGCCCAGGGTAGAATTTGGATATTGCACAGTTTTCACGACTCGAGCGTATTTAGTACACGCATAACCTGAAAAGCAGGGGTGTGCATAAAACAACACACACGCACAACTGGAACTCAAAAACTACGCTAGCCGTACATAGATTCATTGCTAGATAAATTAGCATGCTAGAAATGCCGACAGGAAACACGGCAAAAGATCTGCGTTTACAATTAAAAAAGGCAGCCGTTCTCGTTGAGAAAGGTTCAACTTGTTCAACGCATGCGAAACGCGAGAATCGTGTCTGTGGTGCTACGAGACAGCGGATACCCAAACAAGAGCACAACCCTCGCTATGTAAATAATTTTTCGTTTTATCACGAGGAAATCTCGTGAAATATCAGGGGCTGGTCTAACTTTTTAAGCATTTTATAAGGAACAAAAGACGGGTCTACCTAATGTCAAAAGAGTCATGCAAGATTGGATGTTTCTAGGGGTTATATGTTTTTACGTCAGCTGTCAAGGTTATTTTCAGCTCAAAAATTCTTTACAGCAAAACGAGCACACTTTTTCTCTTTTGGAGGCTACCATCAGGTTTATGGCGTAAAAGCCATTGAGTACACAATTTCTGTGCTTGGAAATTTTAGATTATTTCAAATATCAAAATGAGAGAAATGAATAATGACTTTTATGGCGGAAATGGCCCTGATACAAAACACCGTTTCTTTCGCAGTGAGGGAAATATTCCACAATTTCCAAGCACATGATATGCAGCTCTTTTGCTACCGCCCTTGTGACCCGTAAAGGTGAATAGTTTTGATACAAACTATTGTCATTTTTGCTCAAATGTTTTCCTACTTTTGCAGTCGATCCAAGTCGCATCACCTAATTTCATATGTTCTGCATGGTAAAATGGTGCCATATAACGCAAACGTACATATTAGTCTGTTTACGTTTTTTATTTTATTTTGCCACACCACAGACAACAATACAAAGATAACAGTTAAGTTTGATTTTGTTATGTTGAGCTCAAATGGTGTGAAGATACACAACTCCCTCAGTTTTGTGATGAAATAACTGAGCCGTGGTTTAATTTACTGAGTGGTTTCTTCAAGAATTAAAAGAACCTATAACTATAACTCCACATAATTTTCTTTAAAATGAAACAAACTGGTGGATGGTAAAAATGCTACTTATCAGAATAATTAATTGTCTAATTTACGTCACTGTATATTTACGCCAGCAAACATCCACCGTGGTCAACTGCGAATAACAGTGTTCTCCTTATCAGGCGGTAACCGGTAAAATTTACCGCCTGCAGCATCGCTTGTTACCGGTTAGAACCACATACTGGGGCCTGGATTAGAAACATCCAACAGTTTTGGATTGTGAAAGGATCTATTATCGGATTGAATTATGAAATGATTTATGTCAGTTGTACTACGTACCACGTCTTAGTGTAACTTTTTTCATCGTCCATGCGTTCGTACGATAGTAGACAAAGTCTTATTATCTCGACGTTTCAAAGTTTGTTAGACAGTCTCAACTTTTCCCTCATCTTCCCGACTGTCGACATTTCTCCTAATGTTAGAACATTCGAAAAATACCATTGTTATCTTCTCGACGTTTGACCGTGTGTTCATATATTCTTAATTAAGATTTTGTTAGCATGGTCGTAAGATATTAGTGTTATCTTCTCGACGTTTTAGGTTTATCCGTGCACTGGTTTGTTCAGGTTTGTTCCTAACGTGTTGTTAGTATTGTCTTCTTCTTGAAGGTCTTCGTTTGTGCCTTTGTAAGGAATTTGTCTCATCTTCTACTGGCATTTCTCTGTACGTTTTTTAGGTTCCTGTAAGCTTTTTCTTCCCGACGTTTGTCTGTACATTAATACAGTAACAGGAAGCGCAAACATCAATGGTTTGGAAGCGTGTATGAGCCTAGTGTCGTGCGGGCAACATTTCGGGTCTCATAACGACACTTTAACTCCAGGGTAGAAAAGGATTTTCAACAGAGCTGCTTTACCGGTCTAAGAAACTCATCTACCTGTTACCCTGAAAACTAGGGAGAACACTGGAATAAGTGAATCTGATAGGTTCAATCACGGGTGTCTATCAGCCACTTGTTAACCATATCCTAGGATATGATACGATCATTACAATCATTGCGTTGTCTGTTGAAACAGTCGTATTAAAAACAACACACACAATTAAAACAGTTTGGTTACTGTTTTGTATTTAGTCAACTCGCCTGTGCCTCGTTGGTAATTCGCTTTTACAGTTCACCACTAAACTTTCTCTGAATCTCATTGGTTTAAATTAATCACATGACGTGATAGTCAGAGTGCTCCTCTGCGGCGCGGAGAGACACCATCAGGCCAGACGGACGGACGCACAGAATTTACCCGCAAAAAAACCTCATTTAAGGTTGCTTTCATCGTATTTATATCTCTTATGCTTATATTCCTCAAATTGCCGGGCTGTAAGTCGAAGTGCCGGTCTCAGTGATAATCTCTCTCGAAAACCTGGAAGTTTGAAGGTAATCAACAGAGTGCTTCTCCCGAATTTCGATTTGACAGTTTCCCTTGGACGGCTGATGTTCTCAAAATGAGCATACACATATTTGCTTTAAGAACATCAAATTTCCTTGGGCAATTATCAACCAATTGACAGTCCCTCAAAAGTAACACGTTACTGTTTAAATAGAAAACTCGGTCTTGTAGTCAAATTGTTAAATAATGTAACTTCCGGTAAGTTGGTGTCTGTCAATTATACGTGTTTTTCAGTCGCAACTAACTACCAAATCACTACAAAAAAATTAATGTTTTTTTTATTCGCAATAGGCTCCTGTCGCTTGCTATTTCCCACAGAAACTGGTTTCCCTTGGATCAGTACTAATCGTACCATTGTGCTATGGTTAACTCCTTTTTTTATCTTACAGAGCGCTTTTCAAATGAGTATCGTAAAACCAAAACCGAAGTAATTACCCCAGCCAATCACAACAAACACAAATTACCCAATGAACCAATCAGAACTCGAAGCAAGTACATGTAACCGGCGCCAAGCGCGGGAAACCGCGTGCGAGCAAGTCGCGATTGGTTTGAGTTTTACTTCTGATTGGTCGAAAAAGTGGCGCGAGATGTTTCAACCAATCACAGAGCAAAGTAAAGCAAAACCAAAGCAAAACGCGAATTACTTTCGACACTCAGATGAAAACCGCTCTAATTCGTTGTTTCCATTGCTGTTCCTCTAGATAATGGGAGAGCATACACTCTGAACACGCCTACTGTTGTCTCTTAGTCTACAGAGTTCTTAGAACAACTATGTTTTACTACCTTTACTTTTCATCAAAAGACCTCATCAAAACCTGGCAAACATATGGCATGTTTTGACACACTGTCATAATTGACAAACCGGTTTTTTAGAATCTTTGGCTGTGCACTGTCACACACCAAAGCACTAAGCCTAGTAATAGTTGTCACTACAGCTACCCCCGCTTTTCTATAATTTTACTGATAATGGCAAGGTAAAATAAGCACAAACAATAACAAAATATATTACTGTCAAGACTTGCACAACTGAAACGGTTTTTTTCAAATGTTTATAAAAACCCAACAAGGCAACAATTAAAGTTTGTAGAAAGGAGTTTGCCCGGGGAATGTCAACTATACTGCACTTGACTATTTGTGTTTCACGCTTTGTATTTAGTGTATCCGTCGTTCGTTCATTTCTTCAGTTTAAGAAATACAAGTACGAATAATATAATGAAGAACATGTACAGCTAGTTGAAACTATTTTTAAAACGTACGGAAACGCAACAATTACTTAACCCATTGACTCGCGTGTTTCGCATAAAATATTGTCTACCCAAGTTAAATTAAAATATTCTGAGACAGAAAACTAATGGTTACTTACGTATCAAGTATTAGGCAGAAAACAACCATGAAAACGAAAAATTGCTGAGATTTCCCACACGTTGTCGTATTCCAAATTTCAACTTGCTTATGCAAACACAGGCAGCCCAAGCTAAAGTTGAGAGCTGCGCATAAGTTAGACTGTTTTTTTTCCTACGCTATATAATAATGACATGGGCACGCTATACATAATAATGACATCGGCACACTATACATAATAATGACATCGGCACGCTATGCGTAATAATGACATTCCTAAATAATAATGACATTCATAAAAACCTCCATTTCTCGTCCTAAAAGCTTCAAACCAGCCCAGGAAGCCCTCAAATAATGACCAGTACAACAATGAAGTAAGGCAAATTATTTTTATTTCGACTTCTTTCGGATTTCTGGCAATTTGAGACATTTTGTAGCATTTCCATACAAACTCTTAAATATTGCTGATGTCATTGTTATGCATAGCGTGGCAAAAATAGTGTTATTTGTGCGCAGCTCTCAACGTTACCGTGGGCTGCCTGTGATGCAAATTAGTCCGTGTTTACAAAACGTTGCGTTGCTTTTTATTAAAAGCTCACCATCACTTATGTAAAATAGACAGAATAATCGACAAAAAGGTTTTCTAGCCAAACATTTTATTCAAATAAACAATACATTTACTTTTAGTAGCGAGAAACTCTCGATTTTCTTGTGTGCATGGACACACGCATGTAACTTCACATGACTTAAATGCGACCGGTTGATCAAAATTGGAGCCGCTTTGCGAACAAAATTGCAAAAATCATGGAAATCTTAGCTGGATCAAACAATCAGTTAAACAATTTTTGAAAGGTAAATCAGCATTTAAAAACAACATTTACCCTACTGTAGCGTTTACCCAGGTCTTGTAAAATCTATTTGACGTCCGCAGTTCGCTTTATTTGGCTTGTGTAAATATTGCAGTTTCCCGAGAATACCTTGCGCGCCTCGCCTTTGTTTGAAGTCGAGATTTCACCAATACAGCAATTTCCCATGATTACGCGGGGAATTCAATTCTGCCTCCTCGGGTTTTGGCAAAACCCTGCGGGGGCAATAACGAGAGCTTTGTAATATACCTTAATACAGGAAATTAAAGATGCATGTTATTAACGCGAATTTCAAAAATTTGCGTTGATTTTGTGCACCTTAATTTACGTCATTGTTAATTAAAATCATACTATTTTACAGCATCGTTATTTTAAGACACCTTTATTTCCAGCAAAGTTACATGTCATCTACCTCTCCGTCAGAGTCAGTCGACACATCGTCATTCAATATTGATTTTAAAATGTCTTTAGATTCGTCAATGTAACGATCGTAATCTCCAGGTCTCGCCTTTCTGTCTTCCCATTTTAATAGGTACCGACTTGTATCTAATAGATTTGATTTGACCACACCTCAGCTCCTTTCTGCAGTGCATTACTGATATTAATCCTCGAGTTCTGTTGTTGGACGATGTTGTTTTGTTTTGTGTTTAACTCAGGTCGCGATTTTCAGCAAGTCGCCTTCTATTTGGAATTATTACATTCTCGTTTTTTGAGAAACAATCGAATGCAGGTGAACAACATGCAGATGTATAACACGTTAATCAGTTAACCAATGGAGTATCTTTAGACGATCCTATTCTTTAAAGCTTTTAAGAGCTAAATACTTGTAGTGTACCGACTGCAATTTCTGATCGTTTTGTTTCTGAATGTTTTGTTTCTAATTTCGTTTTGTTTCTGAACGAAAAAGACGGTTTAATAAATGAGCACCAACATGATTTTACATTACATGTAAAAGGCGATGTTTGTGTATAATTTACACCTGCCAAGTGTCACGCCTAAGGCGTGATTGTCACGCCTGTGGATCGAAAACTGCGATCTCACGCCTACTCACGCCTGCGTTCCCATTTCTCACGCCTGGTGGAAAAGTTTGAGCCTTTACAGCCTTAACCGACTCATTTGAAAAAATATATAAAGTACTTAAATAAACTCGAACTAATGCGAAAAAATGATGATCTTACTTTCGCTAAATCTCGGATTTTAGTAGGGAAAGCCACTGGAGACATGGTCATACTCGATTAAATGATCAAAGCATCGGTTTACTGGCCATAAATCGGAACGTCTTCGGAACGGCTTTGGAAATCTTCGGACGTCTTCGGAAATCGTCGGACATCTTCGGATATCATCGGTCCCCTACGAAAAATCTTGACACTCTCAGGATAAAAATGTCACGCCTATGAATCACAAAAAGTTGGCAAGTATAATAATTTCGACAGTGGGGTAAATTTTCGCGGGAAGTTATTTTTGGGGATCGTGAAAAAAGCCCGCAAAAACTAGGACCCGCAAAGATTTAGTTCCACACTGTATTTTAATTTCAATCTTAGTTTGGGAAGTATAATAATAATAATAGCACTGATAATAATACTGAAATAATAACAAGTTTCAAAAAACTCTTAAGAGTGTAAAAAAGTTAGGCAATTACAAGTGTCACGCATCATCTGAGCTTTGTCTCCAATTCTATATGATAATAATAACTTTATTTATTTGTCAGGCAGGACTTGGCACCAGGGGGGGGAAGCAACTTCCCATACATTCTCTTAAATGAAATCCAAACGATGTTCTCACAACTTGCAAAGCAATCTGTGAGGTTCTAGTCAGCGGATATCCCTCCTACGCGTGCGCAGATGTTGCATGTTCCAACGGATCTCGGACGCTGAAGGGAAAAAATTATGGCGGCCAAAGGCAGCGGATTCCGTTTTGTTCCTTCGTTTAGATAATTTACGAATTGATCGTATTTTACACTTTTATCATGTTTTCGTGCATTTTGCTTCTTATGAAGACAAAAGTTTACTCTCGAAGTTTTTTAGTCGCAAAGTAGAACAGTAGCGCTTCGATCAATCAATCCAGTCTGTGCTGATCGACTGAAAAGAATCAGATAAGAATTTTCTGAAGCCGGGTTAAAAACTGGGATCGGGTTCAAAGTGCTGAACTGTGAAATGATCTTGTAAACACATAACTGGATTATTGATAATAAAAGTCGTATTCTGTGCGTAGGTATTGTTTCTATGCGTTAGGTTATAGCGGTTTTGATTGAATTTATTTCCATCGATGTTTTATGGCACATTTCCCGTTGCAATTTATTTAGACCACGCTGGAGGAAAACATGCAAACCAAGTACAGCCATAACTGTCTCATCTCATGTTATCAATTCGTTATAGAATGAGATGTAAAAAGAAACATTGACAGTATTTTTATTTATCACATGCATCAGTTCAGCGATAGACAAAGACCAATAATTGGTCTTTAAAATCCTTAATTGGTCTTTAAAATCCTTAAAATCTTTAATTGGTCTATAAAATCCTGTATAGTTCAAGCGCTTTCTCTCGGTGAGAAGTTTATTTACGTTGAATTATCTAATTCTAACATTCAACTTTAAACGTTTCTCGCAAACCTGGTCTCCAAGTATAAACAAGCGAAACGTGACTGCCGTACAGCTCGCAGCTGATCATGATCCACTCGCCACTGCAACAAACAAGACAGTGCGAAAACAGAAGCGTCTTCATCGATGTCGCTTCCATCGAATATTCTCTTGTACGAAACTGACAGTAAGTTCCATGAGAGATTAGCCGCTCACCGCTTACTTTCCCCCGACAAAATACACATAAATTTTGCAAACTATTTCGCATATTATGCACCTATCAATGTTAAGCCCGAGGGGGGGGGACCTCGGGCATATGTGGGGCATTTGATTTTTTTGAAGAATTTTTGATCAAAACCCCCACCCTGGGGTCAAAAAAATGGTTCAAATCAGGTCAAATCTCCCTACCCTGGAGACAAATTGTATCGAATATCAGAATATCTGGCCGTGTATTTGTGAATTTTACTACACTTAAGGGACATCACGTCGTCTCTGCCTCAAATACGTTGTTCATTCTTGTCTTTTATAATAACAGATGACAATTTGAAAATGACTGTTCTATTTAATATTAACCTTTTGAAAAACCTGTAGCAACGTAGTAACTCTAGTGTTCGTCTTTCATTTGTTGAACACTTAATACCAATAATTCATGTAGCGTAGCATAGCGGAGAGTTTTCACGTTTATATTTATTATAAAAGTGGGAAATGTGAAAGTTGTCCACTACTATCGCTTAAATCTCACTTTCATGTATTATAAACTGAGATGGCTTGACATGGGGCAAAATCTTCAATACATCCAACTAATAAACACGACAGAACAACACGCTATTAGGGGTAAAAAAAATATACGGAACGACTGATCCTTACGGCAGTTAAAGAAACAAAGACACAGAAGACGAAATACGTAAAGCAAAAAAATGTATGAAACAAAAAATTGCCCGATATTTCGGTTTGCAAAACAAACCTTCTTCAGGGGCTACAAAAGTAGAATGAGTAAATACGTTACAGGACCGTTAACATAAAAGTTTAAAAATTTAAAATAAATGAATATAATAGGTTGGTAGCTGAACAAGAAGTGTCATTAATGTAGCTCATCACGTCTGTTTAATCCTTGCGGCTCAAGTGTCTTGGCCTTGTCAATTAAGTTTGCCTCACGTGCTTTTCTTACGGAGTCGCAGTAAGTATGTATTAGTTCCAAGGGAATGAGACAGGGGTAGGCTTAGCAAGCTGTTGATGATTTTGGACGAAACGACGACGATATTAGGGCCCAGTCCACCTCTCCAAAACAGTCAAACGTCCCCACCCAGGGGCCCAGACTCTCAGTCAAATTCCCGAGGGCGGAGATAGCAAAGGTAATCAAATACCCCACATATGCCCGAGGTCCCCCCTCTCGGGCTTAACATTGATAGGTGCATTAAAGTTGATCGTCGATCGGAAATATTTATTATGACGAACACCGCTGTCCACGTTTTGGCTGGACCGCTTTGCAAGTTGTGAGAACATCGTTTCTCGGTCCCAGGCCTCGCTTCTATCCCCCCCCCCCCGCCTGCACACACAACTTAATAATGACTTTATACAATGTACACCTAAAAAACCTAAAGGTTCCTAAGAATAATAAGAAAGGGTTGCTGTAGAAACCAACGCCTACGCTAGAAAAACTCATATTTACAATTTAAATTTATACGAGTGTTTATAATTCTAGAAATGTGCTAACTGTCACATACAAAAATAACGGGAAGCGGAATGGTGTGTAATATTACTGCCTGAGACCGTGTTACAAAGATAAGCGGAAACGCGATTTTAAATGCAGTCCTGTATATTTGACTGGTGCCTTATGATTGCAGTATTACTGACCGATGATATGTTTAATGCTTTGAGACATTTCATTGAGCTTTCGATTGATTCATGGCGGGCTTTTGGTCCAAGACAAACTTGACGAGGAATCAGTTTGATCTATATATTCAGTGAAGAAGATTTCAAAACTGGTTGTAATTTTCAGGATATTAAGGTAATTTCGTCAAACTTTCAACATAATATAAGCAACTGTCGAATGAGAATGATAGTGGACTTAAGTTATCGAAAGTTTTAATTCTCTCTCACGTTGACTCTCCTGTGCTCTCGTCGGAGGTTCCCGACGAAAAATGTTAGCAGAATACTTAATGTCGTTTTCTGCTCTCCCGCATCATTTTAGGCCTTTTAAAACGATAGTTTGCTTACATAATTAAATCTGTTCGGACTCCTTTAGAAAATTTTCGGCTATGCGATCTTATCTCTTTAATGACTTTGATGTCTGAGCCGCTGTTTGCCTTTCCCAAAATCCCAGCTGGCTAATTTCGTACTCAAAACGACATTTTCATCCCCACGTAAACAAAAGACATTAATTTAACCAAAGAACAAAGTAAAAGTAAATCCAGAGTCCGAATTTCCGATATATATTCCAACGAAAAGATTTCTTGATAAGTTCCCCTTGTCTCATCTTGTTTTAATCTGCTTTTTAAAATGCTTACGAGAAGCGAGTGGAGATTTAACTCTCTCTCTCGTTTCTCCACTTTTCGCTCCCATTAACTCTTATGCGTTCTCTTCGAGTTTTGAACTACCTAAATATTCAGAATATGTACGAGACTTTGATTCCTAACTCATAAAGCGCTCTCATATGTGCCGATTCGCGTGTTTTTAACTATTTTCGTGGACTCTTAAGTTAACGACTCTCCACTCACAAAAACTCTTCATTTTTCTCAATTAGTATTGACAAATTAACCGGCTCTCTCTAAGGGAAATTTCGCAAAACGAAAGAAGATCATGATATTATCATAATACCAAATGGCTTGAAAAGGGCAACATACCGTATTGTTTTTATCTAATATTGGACTCAGGATTCACTCTTGAATTATTTGCATTCCCACGAATGGACTCCAAACGAAGCAAATCTTATAAATGTTTGCTCCCGTTTAGTCACTTTTAATCGCAACTTCAAGTTGATAAAAAATGTTTGCTTCTTAGCACAGGTTCACCATACTTTATTTCTGTTTCTGAGTGAGACAAACATTAAGTTTGAAAACCACGCGCGCGAGCCTTACTTCACAGTAACATAAACCAATAACAACTTAATATAAGCAAATGACAACAAAGGATAGCGTCTTGTTATATATTTTTAGTTTTTATTCCAGTCGAAAGAGGCCTTAAACATCGCGTTTCTTAGTGAGGCTCATTTGATAACAGACTCGGCCGTCTAAAACTGCACTCCTATACAGAATTGTACAGTAGACAGAGTTAAACGCGTCTAGGGGAGTTTGTCCCACGAATGACGTATTAGGCCGCAAAGTTCTGCTGGTGCAAATAATTAAAAAATCACTAGGGTTTTTCAAAACGTTTCTAATTTTGTTCGAGATGACCCATATCAAAACAATGTACAAAACAAATTCCACCTGGAAGTGCGTATGTATTCTGATAACTCACAGAGGACGTCAAAACGTGATAAGGACATCAGTCACGTTACTCGCCTGTGGCTCGTATTGTACTTCTTTGTTCTTACCACGTTTTGACGTCATGTGTGCGTTATCAGAGTACACGCGCACGGCCAAATGTGATCTATTTGTTAAAAAGAAGACGGTAAAATTGTACTAGACGACACTGATTCCGAATTTGCAGTCTGAAATGGATATCTTAAAAAAGTTAAAAAGAGGGTTAAAGCTGACTATAAAAACGTCACAACCTGCCTTTGGCTTTTGTCCGTTTTAGTAAAAACTAAAAAGCAACGGAGAAACGTCTTGACGCATTTCCTCTTGCCACGACCATTGTTTGAACATATTCACGTAAATTTTAACCGTTTATAAGCCGTTGCTTTTTAGTTTCTTTTTAAACCGACGAAAAATGAAGCTTTTTCGCAGTTTCAATGACGTTTAAAAACGCTTCAAACGTTTTTATAAACGTTAGTTTGTTTGCAACGTTTTTGTAGTCACAGTCTAACCGTTTTTCTAATATTCTTGTCCCACGCTCATCACAAAATGAATATTCCATCTTTCTTATTCTTAAGCTTGTTTATAAAGGTAATTCACCGTTCTCCTCATTTTGACTTTGTGAATGATAAAATACATTCAAACCAAAACAAAGGAGAGGAAAACAAACAACAAAACGAAAAAAAAGCAGGGTTGACCATTAGACCGAGCTCACCAGGAATTCTTATCGCCGAGTAAAGTTGCTAGTAGACCGATTTTATCGAAAAGTCCTGGATTGGCTCTTGTAGTATCAACATTAAACTCAGTCAAATATGTCATCAATAAAATTCTTATATATTTTTTTGTCCTCCAACTGGACTTTCACTTTTCTCCATCTTATGATCCTTTTGTGTATTCTCTTCCGGAATAAGGCCAATTAAAAGCAACGAATATTGAGTCCACAATTACACAGAGTTTGTTTTTTTTCTTTCTAGGCAAAATGATAAAAGAAACGCCAAGATTATGGAGACGATTCCGCAGGAGAAGTGCATGGTTGCTTGTTACTTTGTTGTTGTTGTCGTTGTCCGTTATATCGTTTTACGCCAGTTTCTCTACAAAAACAGTTCCGTCAAACCTTACGTCAGTTACCTCAGATGTTTTACCACTGCCCAAGGAGTTTTTGTCACCGTCTCATACAAAAGTGAGCGTTTTAAAGTAGTATTTAAGTAGTATTTTTTCAAGTTTTAATTTAAGGGCGACTGACTGTTGTTCGTTTCGCTAGCCTGCGTAGCAATTAAGTGTTTTCCATACGTTCAAAGCATTCGTTTCCGTAGGCTTTCCGCACATTCGAAGCACGTTTCGCTTTTTGGCTGCGCTAAATTTTTTGCTCCATTTCGCGGGCGCCGTCCCTGCACTCGCCTCTGTCGTCCTAAGAAAGGAGACGACTGCTGCACAGGCTATCGTTTCACGTAAGGTTCTTGTTGTTTCAGTTTGGCCTTCCTTAGCCTGAAAGCAACCTCCTTAATGAAGAACAGAAGGCAAGAAAATCAGCAAGCGACTTTTTTGCGCTCTATTTTTCATCACCCTTCAAGGAGCTGTTTTCCTGTATCCCTGAGGAGGCAGGATTGCCTATTAACTATTGTGCCAGTCTTTGGATCTAGATGAAGGTTATGTGAATGCGGGAGCCCATAATCCGGAGCGCGCAACTCCTATACTCAGCCTATGTCACGGCGATTTTACAGACCAGTTTATTTTTAGACAGCTTTTAGATGACCACTGATTTCCCGCCAAAATATAAGTTTCGGTCCGCATGAGTCCGCATCCCACCAAAAATGGCGGCCTTCCATCGTTTTTTCTCCTGTAAAGTAAAGCTTGTGATTAATTTGCAAGGCTTCATTGGAGACTGAATTCGCGGGAAATCAATCTAAAATAAACTGGTCTGTGAAAAGGAAACATAAAATAAGTGTAACACTTAGTACATGTAGTTTGGTTGTGACAGATCACGCCTTAGGTGTTCATCCAGAAGCTAAAAACGCATTTGTTAAAAAAAAACAGCTGAAAAAGTGCTCCAGCAAGTATGTTCACACGGGTAGGTAGGTTGTAATGTTCAAAGGGGGACTTTTCTGGGACACATTTGGGCACAAGTAAAACATCGAGAACACATGGAAACTAACTGTATATCTGTTAAAAAAAAAAACAAAACAAAACAAAACAAAAACAAAAAAGCAAAGAGTCCCCCACCCCTCACCCCCAATGTGCGAGGGAAGAAACTGAGAAAGAGATTCAGACCACCCTGCGCTTTTTAATTTTTTGCTATGCAAGGTCTTTGCAGACTGGGTATTTAGGTCTATGATGTTCAACAGATAAGTGAAGTCTCGTACTCCCTAATCCTAAACAAGGTGGATCCTCAAGCATCCTTGTTATTGCGGAGGTTAGTCTGTAAACCTTTGGGTGGGGGTTTTTAGCTGAAACTCTGCTCCTTACCCTATTCCACACTACGTTCAGCCGAGTGTCAATCCGGCCTGGTTTCAAGATAAATGGTACCCTATCAGGCTAGACCATAATTATCTGATTTCTATACCCTGTTCTAGGCCATACTGGTTGTAAACCACACCCTTTACAATGGCATTTACCCGTACAGCTTTTATATGGGAGCACCCGCTGGACCGGGCTTGTTATATCTACTTGCCCAAGAAGTCCCTGAGTAGAAGTGACTTTTATTACTAATTAACTGAGTTCTTTTTTTGTTCAGTTTCCATCGCTAGAGTATTGTTCTCGTCGCATCGAGGAAGATGTTTCATTCTTCAACAACAGTGGCCAGCCCGCCTTCCCCTCATCAGTCCAATCAATCTCTGATTACCATGTCCTCAAAACATTTTCTCAGTTAAGTTGCCCTCAGATCTCTGCGTTATTTTCGCAGACACAACCAACCGACGAAGAAAAGAATTTTCCACTCGCCTATATTGTGCAACTTTATAAAGGCGCAGGGTTGTTTGTGAAGCAGCTTCAGTTTATTTACATGCCACAAAATATCTACTGTATAAACATCGATAAATCTTCTTCTACAGAGTTTGTCAGTGCTGTGGAGCAGATAGTGCGGTGTTTGCCGAACGTGTTTGTCACCAAGAAAAGAATCAAAGTTATATACCTTCACGTTTCTACTGTTCAAGCTCAGCTGAACTGCATGGAAGATTTGCTTGAGAGTCCCGTTCCCTGGCGTTATTTGTTTAATTTGTGTGGCCAAGATTTCCCTTTATACTCTAACCTGGGTATTGTACAGGCGCTGCAAGCCCTGAATGGTCGAACGAATGCTGAGAGTTGCGAAGTCAAAGACGACAATACTCGATTGCGCACCACTAACGTGTTTGTAGTAGAACACGATCGCGGGAAAAAGGGACACGATGCGTACAAATGGGCGAATACAGGGATAGTAAAAAGCCCCCCTCCGTACGGAATTAAAATATACAAAGGGTCTTCTTTTATTGCGGGCACCAGAGAGTTTTGCGAGTATGCTGTACATGGAGAAATTGCTAAGGCTTTCCTAGACTGGCTGAATGACACAATATTTGTTGATGAATCATTCTTTCCTTCCCTCTACCGGCTCCCCGGTGTTCCTGGGGGAGTACCGGGGAAGCGGCAACCGGAATTTATAACAAGGGGTGCCGTTAAGTGGTACCACCCAGAGAAGGAGTCTATCTGTTACGGGCGCTGGCTCCGAGGGATATGTGTTCTTAGTCTGGCCGACTTGAGCTGGCTGTTCAAACCAGACCTTCACAACATGTTATTTACACAAAAGGTTGAGTTTGAGTATGATGCCGAGCTGGTCGATTGCTTGTACGTGATGGTGCAGAATAGAAAGCACCATCCATACAGTAAAGGTGGTATTTCTTGGAATGGACCTTGTGCGGACCCTGAAATATGGACCACTTGAACAGCGGAGCCTGCAGCGGGCTAACAGGAATTAAGCCCTCCGCCACATTTTTTTAAACATCCCTAAAATGATAAAAGTAAAATGATTATTTTATAAACGGTTGTTTTTTAAATGATTATTTAAAGAATAGCACATGAAAGGTTTTTAGCAGCACACCCCCACATAAAACTGCGGCTTTAAGCAACCTTCTTTGCCTTTTTAGCTCCGTTATTTTTGGATCATGCAACCGGAAACAAAGCTTATTTATTGGACTCAAGTCCACCTCATGTTGAGGAAGAGTCTAGCTGCATACGAATGATGGCAAGATCAATACGGGTGTATGTCTGCTTGTTCACATTCTGTGCTAAAAAAAAAACTGGCTATTTTGCCCAACGATTCTGCAGTGAAGAGGGCACGGGGGGACAAGAGGCTCCAAACTTCCCCGCTCCTGTGCCCTTCAATCCCTGGTTCCCGCCCCCAGATTTGTTGGCTCATACGCAATTTTGTGCATTTTTTCCTGTTTGTCCCGGCTTCCCGCCAACTTAGGAATCCCGAGAAGGGAAGGGGGAATTTTACCAGACCAGAACCAGCCGTTTTGCGTTGGCTCCAAGTGAAAAAGCTTACCTGGGTCAAAAACTCATAAACAATATTTACAGAACTCACAAGTAACCTTGACTCAGTAATTATCGCATAGAAATCATAAGGCATTGTCTTGGATTCTCGTCCCCTATCCCCCCTCCCCACCTCCCCCACCACTCTGCTCGCTAAGTGGCCGAAAGCGGCCTACACACGTCAAACTAATGTTGGCCAACTCGTGTCGGCAAACTCAAAATTGGTGTGTGTGAACGACAAGACAACATGTTGGCAAACTGTCGGCGACAAATAGAACTTGTCCCTATTCTCGCCAACAGTTTGCCAACATGTTGTTGTGTCGTTCACACTCACCAATTTGAGTTTGCCAACACGAGTTGGCCAACATTAGTTTGACGTGTGAAGGCCGCTTAAGGTATTGTTCTATTTGTTATTGAAAAGTTGCTTTTGATTGGCTAGTCAACAAACAGGTTCCGACTTAGTTGGGTCTCACACGCGCGACACGACGGCGTAGCCGTCATGCTGTTTTACTTTTTCCTCTCGTAATAGACAAAAAGATCCAAAAACTATCCGGAAAATGTCATATTCTGTTCTTAACAGCACGCTTCCACCCACAACCAATAAACAAATAATGACATGATAACATTAGTTCTGCTTTATTGTACCATAGTAGGCCGTTACGCATGCCGTCCCCATACAACCTCCAGAGGTCTCCATTCAATTGCAATCTTCAATTCACAAAAACTGAATCAATGCAAGCACATAGCAACTGAGAAAATGAGAAAAGTGGAGAATTGAATGCGTATCTCTGAGAGATACTCAGCGGTCAGGAAAAACCTGCTTAAAAACCTAGTAGGGAGAAAATGCAGGAAACCTGAGTAGGAACCATGTTCAAAACTCCGCCGGACCCTTCCTACAGGGCCAAACAAATAAACGCTAAATATATACATGAACCAGTAAAACGGTGACAACACTGAGGCAAAATCTCCTTACAAAGCTGATTGAAATAAAAGGTTCAAAAACAACTAAAATAAAAGTTCTGCTATAAACAAATCTGAAACGTCTGACAGTGTAACGACCGAGAACTGACTTGCATACTAAAGAACGCTTTATTTATACAGAAACCTCCACACACATAAATTTACTAGAGGCACATATACGTGCCTAAATTCATCGCATAACATTACACCTTATACAAAAAGCTAAAACAATATCGCACAGAAATCAATTCTCCTCTAAAGCTACGCAACCGAAGAGAATTTGCAATTCTGCCGGATTCTACCACAAAAAGCCTACTTTGCTCCTGAAGCCACGTAATCCCTTACTACGCTCTGCTCGAAATTCAGCTGATTGCTCGCCTTTCAACGAGAGTAATTTGCCTAGAAATTAAAAAGCAGGCGCATCAGACAGACGAAAAAATAAAGGGGAAGTTCAGGTTTTTTATCTTTCGTAGTTTCTCCGCAATTATTGTCCAGGACTCTGGAAGCGCACGAAAAGCGAGTTTCGCATCTGCGGTGCTGCGATCCAGCGGATACCCAAACAAGAGCACAACCCTGCGCTATGTAAATAATTTTGCGCGGTACAATTCAACTCTATTTTTATTGTTTGTAACGGCTAAAAAAAGACGAAAATATGTAAATCCACTGGCCAAGTTTGTCAATGCAGTGGAATTTAGAGCTTCATCGTAGTTCATGGCTTCAACTGTGAATTCTGAGCCCTCGATAGCGAAAGTTAGGGTTTGTTTATAAACGGACGAAGGCGGGTGTATTGGCCCTCGTTTTGGGAGGTAAGGAACTTTCTGTTTGTAAAAGTTGTTTATCAGATCAAACCTGTGAAATAAACAATATTGTATAGCAGCGAACGATCGCTGTAAGTTTCGAGGAAAAGGTTGAAAATCTCTTTGTCTGACTTTTGCACAAGGTTTAGAAACAAGATCGGAAATAAGCATCTACAACGTGAGCTTCATCGCTATCGTTTAAAGTGTGAGATCAGTTAACGGCGTGTAATTGTGTATTCCCTGTGTTTTAATGCTATTATTTTTAATACTACGAAACAATTGGTGTTAATGTTATCGATACCTCGACAAAATTCATCACCGTTCAATATGCACATGAACTATGTTTATATTGGAAGAATCCGATCGACCACGGAGTGACGTGATGTGCATATCTGGATTACTAAATCCCTAGTTCCCAAATAAGAAGACATGGATAAAGTTAAAAGATTTCGTAGAAGACACTGTCGTACTTCAAATGTTTTGACTTGTTCAAAACCGACCAAAACGGTCTTTGTGTTTTTGAAGAAACCAACGTAAATGTGAAACTCTATCTTTTGCAATTCATGGTGACAACAGATGTTGAACGTGAAATTAAACCAGTACTAAGTTTAATGTACAGGATGAAGTACTCATACTTGAAATAGTGCTAAACCCTTTTGCAACAGCAGAAAATAGCCATGTTTGAAGTTATCAAGATTAATCTGTATTCTTTTTTTTAGGGGGGGGGGGGGTGAGGGAACGTCAGTAAAATTGTGTTTATCATACTACTGTGTGCCCTGGCTGATACAACCTTACAGCGAACAAAGTAGCAAGTTGATTTGTGTAGAGCCGGACAGGTTCATGTGAGCTGGGCCAGAAAAAGCCATCTTGCCCTGCACACATCATCTGTTTGTTTAGCATGTGCATGGTTGAATTTTTATCCACTATAATAATAAACTTAATAAACTGAGATAATGTTTCATTACCACAATAGTTTTTTCTTGCACCCAAAACCATTCCCTTTCTTTGTAAGTTCTGAGCATTTTGATTGGGATTTTACAATATTTAGTGTATACATGAGATCTTGTTCTAATACAATTTGCTGTGACTGTAAATCACCTTAGGATAAAAGGAGGGGAGAGGGGATTGAAAAAGGAATGGAAAAATGCTAAAAGACTGGAAAAGTGAGAAAAATTGATTTAATCTAATCGGCTTCCCATAGTTTTCAAAGCATAAATAGTGGTATGATAAAATAGTATGACAAAGTTAGGTTCGGCGTAATGGAAATTATTATCCAACTGCATTAGTTACTGTACAGAAAGCGCGCGACACGAGTATAAATATCCCACGATATTGTACAGTTGGTTATTGTACAGTACCGTGCACACGCTCATCCTGTTACACTTGTAGTTTTCTTTCAAGTCACTGAAAAAGGTTGAAAAAGGTTAAGTTGGATAATTAAATCTCTTGTTAGATGTTTCGGTGTGAAGTATCGCCGTATATTTTTACTCACTGTTTGTATTTTGATTCGCACTGTGGGCTCGTCAAAATACAGCACAACTCGTAAAAATACATGGCGATACTTCACACCAAAACATCTAATAAGATATATATGTATTTGATTGTTGAGCAATGGTGCATAGACCTTACTGTGCTTGGTCTGTACAGGTGTATGCCAGACCTTGAACCAAATATTTTCTCATCATTCTGGCCCTTGCACTCACTCGATAAGTGCATAGTGTGAATAAAGAGGGAGAATTGATATTGAGTTTTACTCGTGATCTTCAGCAGAAAGTAAAGAGTCTGTTATAAAGAAGTGTCCTATTGTTTATGTGTACTAAGGAAGTGTTTATATCACAATTTTTGATATAAACTGTATGTAATGTTAAACAAGGTGTCCATAAATACAGAGAGAGTGTTAATGCGAATTTTGGTCTCTACAGGACCAAATGAACTGCCCGTGAATTACAAAGAGGTAGTGTGCAAAATTATTGTGATAGAGGTAGAGTTTATATTTCCCCAGTACTGTGATAGTTTTTATTGGGAAAATTTCACAAATGAAGCGTAGTTTGTGTATAAACAATGCTTCCAACATTTTAACCTTAGCAGCTTGTTTTTTTTTAATATGCTGTCTGTGATTTTCAAATGGTGGCTTGTGGCAAGATTCAAATCAGTTTTCTTTGAATAAACCAATTTATTCCTATAACTATTTAAGCTATTTCACTGAGTGTTGTATGAAAAATTTTAAAAACCGTTACATGCTGATAATGATATGCTGTAGCTATTTTAGGTGCCCTCCATTAATCATTACATTTTTCATTCAGTGGCTTTGAACAAAGTGATCATTGGAATGTAACATGGAAAATTTGTAAAGGTCATACAGTCAAATGAAATGGTGAATCAAATTTTGCCAAATGCCATAATGATTCTTTTGACTTTCTTTCCTTTTTGCAAGATGTTTATAACAATTTTTCCAAGGTCAAGTCCAGCATCTTGGCATTGTTTATTAAAATTCTCATTTCTGTGTCAAGCTTTTGTTTAGTATGAGAACCAGATCCTTGATTACATTGTTTTGTTTGTTTTTCAAAATTCTGTTTTGAATATTGGCCTCAATTAAAACATGAAGATTAAATGGATTTAAAATGTGGACTCCTGTGGATCTATAGCTAATCCTTTCATTGTGTGGTTAAAGTAAACATAGCAATCAGCATCTATTGTTTATGTTCAATTACACAGCCATTCCCATGGGAGTGATTTGTTGTAACAGCAGTCAGTACAAGTTTGAATTAATTAGCATAAATTCAGGTTGAGTTCAGACTAATATAATTTTAGATGTTTAAGATTTATATAGACCAGGCTTTTTCTAAGCATGATTTCAGTTGCTAACTGTGTCTTGAGCTAACACATGTGTTGGTTCTCAGCCCACAGACATGACCTCTTAAAATACAAATGTTCATCAAGCTGTGAAGCACTCAATGAGTTCTTGTTTTGACAAATTTTGCTGATATTTTTCTTGTGGTTTTATGTAAATGAAACCTGAGAAGCCAAGAATTATGCTGACAGAAACTGTCTACACCCTGTTTATCGAGATCTGCCTGTCATGTCTTCAATACAGCTGTACCTTTCATGCAAATTATGTAGAAATACTAATTAAACTGATGTTTAGCCCCCTTTCCCTGTTAATTCTCGTTTTTTAAAAAGACAGTTATTAGCTAAAAAATTTAAAGTACAGTTGCGTGCACATGGAGTGAAAAAAAACAATTGTGTTTGAGTAAAATCCATCTATCAACCCACCAAGTTTTAGGTACCAAGTGTCAGTTTGACAGCAAAACATTATTCCTTTAATTTATACTTGCTCTTACAGTAATTGTTGTAGGTACATGTACCTCAATGGAAATTTTTGAAAAAGTTTTTCACTTAATAAACTGAGATAATGTTTCATTACCACAATAGTTTTTTCTTGCACCCAAAACCATTCCCTTTCTTTGTAAGTTCTGAGCATTTTGATTGGGATTTTACAATATTTAGTGTATACATGAGATCTTGTTCTAATACAATTTGCTGTGACTGTAAATCACCTTAGGATAAAAGGAGGGGAGAGGGGATTGAAAAAGGAATGGAAAAATGCTAAAAGACTGGAAAAGTGAGAAAAATTGATTTAATCTAATCGGCTTCCCATAGTTTTCAAAACTTTACTAACTTAAAATATGCCTGTCTGTTTGATTTTCCAATATGAGAATATATCATTTTATATTAATAATTTACAGAGATTCTCTTAAAGAGCCATTGGCTGGTAAATTGACTGTCTACATTGATAAGTTTAATTTGCCTAGAATTTGTGGCTTACAGTAAAATCCAGGAAAGAACTGATTTGCACAAAACTATGGACTTCATGTTGTTGTTTGCCTTTTACCCTAAAAGTTATTAAACTTTCATGAATGTCCAAAATGTAAATGTTGGGAAGAATTCAGTATTTCTGTAAAAATATGCCACAACTTTTATACAGTTGAGGCTCTTTAATTCCTACATGTACACCAAAGGGACAGGTTTAAGTGTCTGTATTATGGAAGTGTCCATATTAAAAAGGTGGAGTATATGTTAAAGGTTAAAATGATTATGGAGGTGCCAGGGTCAGCATAACAGCAGAGTTGATATGAGTTGTCATCCCTGTCATTGCAAGTGAACAGTCCATAATGGAGTGGTGTCTGTATGATAATATATCTCTTAGTAGAGGTTTGACTCAGACTCTACTTGATACTGGTACAGGCATTAGCTCTTTGTATTAATTGCTTATATTTATTTTATTCATCAGAAAACTGCCACATAGTCTTCATTGCTGATGCTGTACCTGAACAGGTGTAATTAACATTATATGGATGGCAACAAGTACTGGCCCTTGGGATGAAACTGATGACAGTACAAGTTACAATGCCCCTCCGGCATCAAGCCGCCCTCCAAGGAGAAGCACTCTCCGAGTGAGTCATCTGCACCAGCCCTATCCACGACCCCCCTCACCCCCTCGGCACTCAAGTCGTGCAGCCTCTTTGAAGCCAAGGATGGGTGGGGTGGTGGCAGACAAAGTTGAGGACCTTGCTGCATCATTGCAAGCCACAACAGAGGTGCTGTCAACAGCCGATCGCATGTTAGAGCATTACAGAGATATAAATGTGGAGCAAGATGAGGAAATTGCAAAGGTGTGAAATTAAATAAACTAGTCAGTGAATGATCGGTGGCTGAATTGAAATTCAGGCTTAAAATAATTAATATGAGCAGTTTGCTGACAGAACTTTACTAAAACAGGTGTCTTATTATTATTATTATTATTATTATTATTATTATTATTATTATTATTATTATTATTATTATTATTAATTAGGATCCAACTGAATACCTTACATTTTATACAATGTACCATTAAGTTCCTTTTACTCCCAAGAGTGCCTACATGTAAAATCAAAATTCAAGACAAACCCCAAATTTCATTTTGTAAAATACTTAAAATATGAATAGTACCATGCGAAAGTACCAATGAATGATCACACCATAGGATTTTATCTACAGACTCAAAAGTTAGAATTACCTCCAATGTCTCCATAACTGACTTTGCCTGGAGTGAAAGGGTTAAACTCACCAATTTTTAGCTCCCTTTCCCTGTTTTAATAAGGAGTTCCCCACAAGTCTCCAAAGTTAGGACTACAAGATGTTGCATTATCACCTGAAATAATATAATATGATGCAATTTTCTTTAGCTAAGGGCTGAACTTGAAAAGTCTGCTGATATTCTCAGAAGGGAGAGAATTTCAAGAAGAAGACGTCTTCCTGCCACTCCTCCATCATCCCAGGTAAGCACATCTCACTGCCTGTACTGAGAATAGTTTCTCTTACAACTTGTAACACCATGTCTGTTGTTCTTTTTTGTTAAAGCAGTCTGAAGATGAACATGGAAGACCTGCAAGGAAAAGAGGACCTGTGCGGTTTAATGAAGATGTCCAATCTGATGTAAGTCAGGCTAGTGGCTTTGGTGTTGTTTTGTTCAGATTGGTTTAGTAAGCTAACATTTTCACAGTTTTCACAGAATTTTCACAGTTCCTTAAATGAGAGCAATATTTTACTTCCGAGTTTTACTTCAATCAGTGTTTAATAATCCAATGAAAATATCCTGCACTCAACCTTTCAGGTCTTTTTATTGAAGGAAGAAGGAAGTATACTTCAAAAAAGTAAACTTGTCAGAAAAAAAAAAACAGTTTCATGTGATAAAAGGTGTATCAATAAATAACACTCAACTCAGTTAAAAGTCTTTGTGTGGTTGATACTTGTACAAAACTAAAAACTGGTAGATGTGAAGGGTAAATCCATGTTTCAGTCCTTTAGAGTTAAAAATTAAAACTTTTGATTTTTATGGCACCTTTTTTTTGTTCATTAAATTTGCTTTTATTTTTTCCACACAATAAGTGACAATAATTATTTATGGTAAGCATGCAAGTAGGCTGTGTACAACTGCTGTATTGTATGTACTACCAGCCTGCATGTAGGCTCAAATGATTTTGTAATTATAATTCTTCTATTTCTTAAGGTTGAACATCTCAAGCAGGTTGTTAGGAACCTAAAAAGTGAACAAAACCGTCTTACAGGAGAACTGGAAAGAGAAAGAGAGGAACGTGCAAGGTAAGAATTTTTGGTACAGTTGGTTGCAAAATTGTCAAGACACTCAGGCTGGTGTTATCCAGAACCCACCTGTTAGCTTGGATAATGAATATTGCCCTGATACACAATACAACTGCACATTTCTCTCAGCTCCTCCCCTCCTCTTCCCTCCCCTTCTCAATTTAAGGTTGTCACCTAATGTTACAGACATTATGCGGGTAGCAAGGCAACATTGTCAGGGGGTGAGGTAAGGGAAGAGCCAATGTATGTGTGTTGAGAAATACCATATGTTCATGTGATGCTGTCTCACATGATAGTGGAGAAGTTGATGAAAAAAAGGAAGGTCTGTCCATAGCAAAACAGGAGTTTCAAAAAGATAAAGATCTCAGAACACAAGCTTTGTTTGCTCACTTTTTTCCTCAATTTTCAACGTGTCACTTTCTGGGAAACAACTTTGGGTATCGGACAACTATATTTTTTTTGTGGCTGTGAAAAGGACAAGAAGAGTTCTAAAATTTCTCTTTCTCTGGTAGGGACTGGACCCTCATCTGAGCCTACCTGTACACTTGTTGATAGAGGTGTATATGAACTAACAACACTATGATCAAGTGTACCCAGACACTCCTTGATGTGTGTTAATTTTGAGCAGAGAAGTGCATTCTGCAGCGTGCTATTTTTCTGATCAGTCAAATGGATATATTCACCTGTCTGGTATTCATATTAATTTGTCCACCGTCAGGACAGGGTCTAGTAATACCCATTTTTTTCCCGTGGTTTTTTTCGTGGTCACTTGCCCCAGACTCCTGGTTTTTGCTCAGCCAAACAAATATTTGTTACAAACATCTACTACAGCACTTGGGCTTATATCTTGAATGACCGTAACATATTTTGCTCCCTGGGAGGGAGGAAGAACAATGGTGGGGTCTAATGCCCCTGGGGCTTTTCTTGTTTCTCATTGCCGAGCAGACTTGATGGTGAACCATGGGGTGGCAGGCGTGACTTGAGAGCTCCAAATGGAACACCAGGTGAGATAAGAAAATTCACATTATGAAAATTTAAAAGTCAGGTAGCCATTAAAGCTTCTAATTGACATTTTAATATGAAATAACAATTAAATTAATGTTGGCAACAATAGCTTTTGAGCCTGCAGTTGTCACTGCAGTTTTAACCCAAACTCATGATTTTGTTATTTGGTAATGTGCCTGTTGTTTCATGATATGCAAGTCCTTTCAATTGCCACTTCCACTTCTGCCTGCAACAAAGTTTACGG
The DNA here is from genome assembly GCA_964030785.1 of Siderastrea siderea. Taxonomy (NCBI): domain Eukaryota; kingdom Metazoa; phylum Cnidaria; class Anthozoa; order Scleractinia; family Rhizangiidae; genus Siderastrea; species Siderastrea siderea. The sequence continues at coordinate 8,145,786 of OZ034979.1, forward strand.
TACTCACTTTTTCAAAAGAATTGGGTTTGTCCAATTGGTCAGTTTTATCTGAGCCTCACAATAACTTTTTGGCACTTTCCTACCTTTTGGTTGTAATACTTTTATCTGAGCCTTGCTAGGATATTAGATAGATAGATAGATAGATAGATAAACTTTATTTTAACACGATAATAATAAAAGCTAAAAGCTTGTGGGGTCGTGTATTTAAATTTAAAATTAAAATTACAATTAAAATATCTAAAATTACAATTCTTATGTTTACAGTAAAATGAATTATTTAATTAATTACTAACTAGAACTGTTACTATACTAGATGATTAAAATAAACTAACTAAAGCTAATTATATATAAAATCAATTCTTATGTTTACAGTAAAATTAATTATTTAATTAATTACTAACTAGAACTGTTCCTACCCAACATTGGCCACTAAAGGTTTATTCCTTCTTTATACCTTTATCTCCCATAAATGCCACCAAGTTTGATAACACTATACAGTCCCCTCCCCATGCCGGTCACTTCTGTCATGCAAGCATCAAGTACACACAGATCAGGTCTTGCCAAGACAAGTACAATGTAGGGTGTTCCAGAAAGTACCCAACTTGGCAGATTGGCTTGGCAAAATAGGTGATTGCCTACTGGAGGTTTAACTGTATTTTTGGATGATATCATGGATGTTTTTATGCCTTCTTGTGCTCATTGATGTACTCAAAAATTTCTTCAATTTTCTTTGCAGGAGTTAGTGCTAGAGTTGAGTTAGAGGAAAGGTATTAGAATTTTACAAGCTTGAGGTGCTTCCGATAATTTCTCATACAGCATTGATCCCTTCTCAGTTTCTTATTTTTATGATATTTACTCAGACACTAAGTTTTGAATTTACCAGAGAAAGACTTTTGAATGAGCTACGGGAAACAGAAGAGGCCAGCAGACGTCAAGCTGAAGTTCTTGTGAAGGTTAGTTTTGGTGGAAGTATTCTTGGTTTTAAATTTATGCAAAATGCCTAACTTAAAATTTGAGTTCACCATTGAACAGCAGTTCCACAATACCTTTTTGAAATTCTCATGGCCAACAGATTACAACAATAAGAAGATTACAAACCTTATATTTAGGACAGAGTGAAATCTGTCTCTGAGGTTGTGTCTTGCTTTCTTGAGCTGCTCAAACTACAACTGAAATTGAGCAGAAGAAAGTGAAAGAAAACCTATTGGTAAAAAAGGTAAAATTGTGCGTCCAGTCCCCTCAATTGAACAAGCCATGCGGCTCATCAAGGACGGTACTTAACTCTGGTTTCCATAGCTTGAATGGACTAGGAGCATCACAACTCCCCCCCCCCCCTCTCGATGGGATCCTACATGTAGTCCATTGTAGGATTACCCCCCCCCCCCCCCCTTGCGTTCCTGTTAGGATTTCCTAACAAAGCTGGTATCCATTTATACACCTGGGTAGAGAGAGACAATGTGAAGTGAAGTTTTTTGTCTAAGGAAACAACATGATACAACGAGAGACCAAGCCTCGAACCACTGATTTTCTGATCTTGCGATTGTCAGGTCAAAAGTCCCATGTGATGACCACTACACCACCGCACCTCCACTAAGAAAACCTCTGGGACTAAGCTTAATCTATACAGTGCATCTTTACCAGACTTGGTTATATTATCACTGTACACGTACATATAAATTAGTTAAATGTAAGGGTAACTGATGATGGGGGCAAAAACTGTTGCATCGCAGGGATTGGATGCAGAGCGTGATGTATTGCGTGAAACTCAAAGATTAGCATCAGAACGGGATAGAGAGCTTGAAACATTAAGGCAACAGGTTAGATATTTAGAACTTCTCTGTCAGTTTGTTTTGACAAAACCTTATCAGCATTATTCTGTATTTACTGGATGAGTGTGAGGCCTCGCAAGGAAATATTTGGCTCAAGGTGTACAGTCTGTGTGCCATGACTGACAGCCAGATATTTTGTCATCCACCAACCAAACTCAATCATCAAGAAATGGTCTAAAATGCCACTATTTTTTTATGCTGGACTGCTTTTTGCATTCAGGCTTCAATCAGCTCATCAGGTACCTCTTCATGCTGTAGCTAGTAAGTTGTTAACTGTACAGCATGGCTGTATGCTGTACAGTGGTATAGTATGACATGTTCTCTTAATGATTTGCTGTGTACACCTCTCAGTATTTTGTTGACCTTGTCGTGAACAGTGCAAGAAAATTGCAAGATAAGGCTCTTACATGACATGACATGACTTGTATGCATAAAAATTGCCTTTAGTGTTCCAACCACCAGTTTCAGTTGTTGAAATTCTACTAGTATCAGAGTCCCATTGCATAAAAATTTAAACATGGAACTTTTGTGGAGGTTTTATGCAATCTGGTCTAAGGTCCTGCACATTTTCTTGGAGCATACAGCTAAAAGGCTGATGAACAAGTAAGAGAGTGTGAGAAATATCACTTGTATGATAGGTATTGGTTGCATAAAGCCCCCAGTTAAGTTGCAGGTTTTTATGCAACATGACCTTGAAGATTTAGAGAGAGAGGTGCAGTAATCTTAAATGCATACCAAGGCTAGTATTCCTGTGAGTCTTACATTTATTGTAAATCATTTGCAATGTCATGTTGTACTTATCTCATTCTCTTCTCAATCGATTCTGGTATTGTTTTCTATTGTGACTGTTTAAAACATTATCTTGTAGCTCAGCTTCTTGGGGTTTCTAAGTAAATCTCAATTTTAATCCCTAACACAGCAAGATTATACTTAACCTGTATTGCCTTCTGGATCACTGCACCAAGTGTCAATTTAATGACTAAAATTAATTGATTTACTTTAATATTAATTTTTCTCTTTAAAAAGGCCTAATTAACACATCAACACTTTCATCTACTGTTAAGTCTTAATAATAACATCTGCCAGTACTTGTTTTCATAAGTACCACTAAATCTTAACCTATTAATAATATATTTTTAATAATTATTTCATACCTTTGTTAATCAACTAATAGTAAACTTCACCAACACACTTAAAAAGAGGCAACTTACAGTGACTAATGTAACAATTTGACATCTGGTAGGAAACTAAACTGTGTTGCTGCCTGTGTAGTTTCAGAAATAATCAAATGCACTGTATCAGATCTTTGAATGCATCTGTCTCTCTATAAGGGACCTTCAAATACTTTCTTGAGCCAGCTCTTAGTTAAGCATTGTGTACAGCTATTTAATTAACATTGTGGGATATCATGCTTGCATGACAGGGTCAAAAAGTGGTATGGGTAGTAATGGACATTGTCTTGTAAATCTAAGTTTCATGGTAGGATGGAAGAAAATACCATAAACTCGGTTGTTGGCCTTCCTGTTCTCTTTTCTGTCCTAATGTAACATTTCTGATTGTCTGAAAATCTGAAATCACCTTTGATGTCACGACATAAAGTTCAATTGAAATAGCTGCAGCATTATATCTTTCCCAAGCAACTCTCTGCTACAAATGCTTTCTCTGATGTGGCCACCTTCAATAGATTTGTCTGCAATAAATGGCTATCATTAAATCCAAATGAACTTTACAGGTTGAAATAAAAAAAAGGTTTATGAGGATGTTAGACTTAGTGTTATGTCAAGTACATTAACCCATCAGAAAAGAACAAAAAAAAGGTACATTTTTGATTTGTTGGAAGAAAAAATTGTCTGGAGCCCTTAAACAAATGCTTGGTCTTAAGAGGCATTGCATCCTGGGAATGAGTTTGAGATTCCACCTACTTGCAGTTGCAGGCTAATCAGAAATCACAACAAGATGAAATTGAAAACAGACTCAAGGAAATACAGAATGAGGTAAACATAGTAGGCATAAAGGTCTATCAGGACTGTGACTTAAAACCCTTTAAGCCCTAACAGTGACGGAAATGAAATTTCTCTTTACATCATCACTACTTGTTCAAACACTCAAGTGATGAGAATAAGGGAATTAATCACCAAGGACTTCAAGGGCTTAAAAGGACTACATTGTAGGGATTTCGAAGTTTTTGGGTAAAAACTCTACTGAAATTACTACAACGCTCCTTTTGTTGCACAAAATGCTCCTGTAGAACAGCACTGAGAGGAAGATACCGGGTGATTTAATTTATTTATTCATTTATTTAGAAATTGTTAATTCACCAAAAGCAGGTAAACAGGCAGTAGGACCTGGTGTCCCCTACGAGGCCTATGAGAGAGGGGCTTACATTTGGAGAAACAGTATAAGATACAAGATAATCCAGAATCACTCAGAATAATGCTGCCTGACCTTTAAATTATCAGAATTATCGTAAGCAATAAGGGCAGTCGTGGCTTTAAAAAACATCATGCATGCACCAGCTATCTTTCTTTTCCATCTTTTGATGTGTTCCCATCCATTTCGCTGTTAGCCTGACATGTTGTGTGTGGAATTGTGTTTATTGTGTGCGATTGCTAGATGCGAGCAGAGCGAGAGTCTTGGGAGAAGAAACAGCAAGAAGTTGGCCAGCTCGCCAGCGAGTTACAAAATGTCAGGGTAACCAACTTTCTTCATACGTACTGCACTCTTTTTTACTTTCTCGTGTTTCTTCTCCAATCATTTGTTTCTCTAGAGACAGAGAAATGAGGTTTAAAACTAAACTTAAACTAAACTAAACATAGTAAAGGAATAAACTATAGATTTTTTTCGTAAACTTAAATTTGCTAATTGGCATTGAGGTGACTTTTACATTATTTAAATGCGTTTAAATTCATCCAGAACTTTTAAAGAAACACCTGTAAATTGTTTATTATTATTTTTTATTCCCAGAGCTGCAGCAAAATGGTACTGTGAGACAGGTTTCAGCAACTAAAGAAATTGAAGTTTTAAGTTGATTGTGTTGCAAGTCATTAAGATAAAAGTCAATTCAGATTTTTGCACTGTGTAAACTTTTACCACTTATGAAGACATAAAAAGGGAAGAAAAGAAAAAGAGATTGGGTGACAGGCCAAAGAACGTGCGCAAAATTTCCACAAAACGTCCATATAAAATAAATACATTATTTGTTCTTTAAACTGGAAGAAATTAAAGTACAGTGTGTTAATTTGTGCTAACCCTTTTCTAATGTTCAAAAGCGAGGATCTTCTTTACATTTAAAGGTTTCTTTAATTACGCAAAAGAGGGAGATCTTAAACATAAACTCAACTGAGTTAATTTTCAGTCAGCTACATACTCCTTACTATTATCGATTCAAGTCAATTTGGATTTGCATGATCAGTGAAAGAGGTCGTTACTTTTCTTTCTTTTTTCTTCGTTCTCCATGTCACAATTACAAAACCATCTTTGTCTGAGTAATCACTAATTATTGGCATTTGCACGGAGTTCAATCCATTAAAAATTTACCTTTTCAGAGTTTGCTGGGTGAAGCAAATGAAGCTAAATTGCGGGAAGAAATCCGTTCGGTTGCCAGGTAGGTTTTCTTGATGAATCTATAGGTCGATAATGATAAGTCTTTTATTATTTTCCTCTTTTTCTTGTTTAAGTTGTTGTTTGAACTGTTTGAGACAGTTCAGCTACATTTTTAAAGGTCGTTTTTTGTTTATCGCCGCGTTATTACAAACAGTGTTCTTGGCCTTGATGCGTGTCTTTCCTCTGCAATTAACCTGTGCAGAATGAACACTCCATCTTGTCTCAACAGTGTCCGTAATTCGATGGGCTGTATTTCCAAAGTTCGTTTAATCAGAAAATCAGGAAAGAGACTAAATCGATGAAAACTTCTTAGGGACTGAGCGGTGAAGTTGTCTGAAACACTAATCTCACCTAGCCTCTTCTTGATTAATTTAAACTCAAGTAATCTGAATTGTTAAATTCTAAATCACGCTGAATGAATTTCTAGCTTTCTGATTGGTTCACCACAGAAGGGTTTACCAGCCATCATAACACACCGATAATTTTCGTGCACGCTCATTGGACGAAACACATCAAGTGGTACAAAATCGGACGGCGGGAATCGGACCGTCTGATTTGATATCCGTCGTCCGATTTTATTGGCGAGATTAAAAAGTCAGAGTGGCAAATCATCTCACCATAACTTGGTCTAGGAGTGAAAGGGTTAAATAACCCTGCTTTTTGCCATGTAAAGAAATAGCCCTTATGCATGTTTATGTCAGACTAGATAATTTCACCACCAAGCCTCGCTTTCAGAGTAGAAACTTGTACGTACAAAATCCTAAAGCAGCAAAAATGAAAAGAATATTCACGTGCAACGTGCCAGAGGATGAGAATAATTTAGTGCAAACGAGGCTTGGTGGTGAATTTTGGGCAAGTGACGTAATCATGCCTAAAGCCCATTGGATGTCAAGTGAAGTGCCACGGTGTTTTTCGCCGCAAAACAAAAGTTTTATCAAAAAAATGGCAAAAACAACAACAACAACAACCATAACAGCAACAACAACAATTTTACCAGTGACCACGAAGGTGAAAATTTAATAAAACAATCATTCCAGTCGCGATTGAAGGATATCCATTAGGACTCGTGGAATAGTTGTCAACTAGTCATGATTGAAGTAATTAACTGCTTTCTTATGCGTTTGTTTCTCAGTGAATTAGATTCTGAACGCCGGGCCCTGGAAGATAGTGAACGAGAGAAAAGATTACTCGCTTCACGTGTGGACGACTTGTCTGGAAGACTGGAACTAGCTGAAAGGGAACGTAGGGAGGTATGGTATGCTGACATGCACATGTATATTTTGTCTCTTAGTGTTATTTTTACTGTACAATATTAACAAAAATTCTAAAATTTTCTTTTCTTGGCCAAAGTTGAAATACGAATTCTTCAGCACAAAGTGCTGCTCAACAGCTTTCAAATGAATGGTCACACTTTAGGATTTCATCCACAGACTCAAAAGTTATAACCACCTTGTCCAGCGCAATAAACAATAACACAGGAAAATACTGCTCAATAGCTTTCACTTGAATGGCCATACTTTAGGGTTTCATCCAAAGGCTCAAATGGTACAAGAGAAGCTTTTTCTCTTTTCACTGACTAAATTTGCGTGTGTAAGCAGGAGTCGTTCTATACAGTAGTTACGTTTTTGCGTTTTGCCCTTCTTGCTCGAATATTTCCGATAAAATGCTTAAGAGAAACTACTTGTAATCTGTTCCGCAATAACGTCTGAGTTGTTACGTAACACTTAGGTCATGGCCGAGTTAGAAGCTGCAACAAAGAGACTGGACCAGAGTGAAGGAGGAAAAAGTGCCTTGGTAGATCAGGTATGCATGGAGATCATTTCTCCAAAAGTTAAATACTTCCTAAATAGTTCCTTACGTTCGTAAAATTTACTTCTAGCTATTTTGCTGGGATTTTTAGGTGAGACTAAGTGAATTTTATGCAACAAGGGATGATCTAAAGCTCTTTTTCTAATGAAACTTTTACCTTAAAATGTGTACAAAAGGGATACAATTCACACGAAAAGTCACTTGAACAAGTTTTTTTTATTCAACATAACAGTCTACTGACTTCTTAGACTGACTTGCTTAGAGTGTATTTAGATCTTCTTTGAATGCTTAATTAAACCAGGTGTAGTGGGTTTTCATATAACACTCTCAAAGTGAACGCGTGCAAATAACTTCGCACATTTTTTAAATGAGTGTCGTAAAACCAGAACCAAAGTAATTACTCTAACCAATCACAACAGGAACAAAACACAAAATGAGCCAATCACAAGTCGAAGCAAATACAAGTAATCAGAGAGCGGAGTAAAGCAAAACTAAAGCAAACACAACATTACTTTTCACACACAGTTGTAAATTGCTCCAGGTGAAAACTGAAAACACAATCGTACAGTCTTTTACAAACCTATTAGAACATGCAAAGCTATTACCTAATCACTCATAAACTAATAATGTAATGTTTTTAATCTATTATGAAGGCAGAACAGTTGCGTCAACAGTTTTCACGCGCTGACAGCGAAAGAAACGAGCTATCAAGAAAACTAGAAGAGTCTCAAGGAAAACTAGAAGAGACTGAATTAGCTCGTAAACGACTTCAGGGACGACTGGAAAGTATGAACCGACAGATGGAGGAAGGACAAGGTGACCGTGAACGACTTGTGGAACAACTTGAAAACCTTAGGGGACAGGTGAGAGGAACATTGTAGTGAACAGCTTGAAAACCTTAAGGGACGGGTGAAAAGGGCATTGCACTGAGCAACTTGAAAACCGTAGGAGACAAGTGAGAGGAGAATCTTCTGAACTACTTGGAAACCGAAGGGCCAGGTGAGAGGGACACTACTGGACAACTTGAAGAGTAAGAGGATGAGAAGGACATTGTACCGAACAACTTGAAAGAGCTATAAAAAATTAAACCAGCTTGTTTGGACCGTAACGGTGCTCACGCTAGGATGAAAATGACTATGTTTCACTGTTTTTCAGGTTGCGAAATCCGAGCGAGAAAAAGACGAAATCATGCAGCAGGTGACGAGGATGACAAGGAGTGCAGCTCAAAGACGTCAATCATTTGGCCCGACCGCCTCAGGACCAGCTCAACTAAGGAGGAGTCTGAGCCGAGCCGAGGGGCCTGGGGGCGATTACACGTCAGAGATGAGAAGGAACCTGGACCGATTTGAGATGGAGAGGGATCTGGATCGGAGGAATCACATGGGCGAGTCGTTTTATGATGGGATGCCTGGAAGGAACTTGAGAGGAGGGGACGATATGGATAGGTAAGAGACTATCTGATCTTGTGCGGGGGAAATTTGAAAGTTGAGAGTACGATTAATCCATGAATTGTGTTATTACCAATTTATTGTCCCAGCATTGAAATTTACTTGGCCAATCCTCTTCGTCCCAAAGAGGACATCCAATGTCAAAACTGGGGATTAGAGAGCCCGCGTGAACCTTTTTAACGCAAAATGTTGTTGCTGTATCTCATCACTGTTTTACACACACCAGAGAAAGAGCTGATACAAATCCATTGAATGAGGCTCACATACCCGACGTGTGCGCTGTCAAAACACCATGATCCAGTTGCAAAAAGTTTAGCCTGCCTAGCAGGCGTAAACGGGGAAGGGGAAGGGGAAGGGGAAGGGGAGCGAGAACGCGGGAGGAAAATGGGTTCTGGGAGCTAGGGACGAGGGAACGCCTGCTACAAAGACCCCCATTTTTCCATCTCCGCCCACCGATTTTTAGGTAATCTAATTAAGTTAACTGTCAATGCAACCACCAATCAGAAACAGGCGCGCGCTTTCCTGCATGAGTGACTGCACGCAGGAATTTAATGAAGCATCTAAAAATAAAGTTAGGATTAGAATTTTTTTCTAATCAAAGAACTTATACTTGCGCTTTTTTCGAAATAAGAGACACGAAGCTTTTCTAAATAAAAAGATTTATCAAGGTAAACCCCTCTTTGCTTCTGAAAATCAAACACGTTCAATTTTCGCTTTTAGGAAAGGTATAAAGCGTATTTTAAAACACGCAAGCGAAGAACTGCGATACATTTTGAATGGCATTTCTATTGACCGAAGTGCACGTTTTGAAATTTCACAAGTAACGCGAAATCCATAATGTGAAGAATCGGACAATTAAAAAAATATATTTCAATACAAATTTACAAGAAAAAATGTAGGTTGCTTTACCATGGATTCCCTACAAAGTCAACAGCTTGAGTGATGTCTTATTGCAACAGCAGATTTCGCTTAAAAACAACCGTCTGTTCTCAAAGAATAATTTCTTCGCTTTTAGTTCTCTGAGTTCCACTGTTTAAGGTGTCGAGCGTTTCTTTGGGCTTCTTCTTCTAATTTATAGTTCTCAAAGGGCGAGTACAGTCTTCATTCCGATATTAAACGGGATATTTACACTGCCTCGGAAATTCACGCGTGAAACGGTGCAATGCTTTCTTGAATTCCTCTCTGACAATGACAAAATCTCTTCTTTCTAGGACCGTATCCCTTTGGCAAAACCACTAAAACATCTCTTCCCTTTGGAAAGCTCTAACTACCGTTTCTCGCTCTGGTTTCGCTACCTGGCCCGGCCTGCTGGCTACTGCAACCAAGTTCAAATCTTCTAACTGCACGTCCTCATCAAATTACGTCATTCCCGTGGGGCTTACTGTCAAAAATTAGCCAATCAGAATTTTGCGGCCGCTGGCGGCCGCAGAAATGAGAAAATGGGGGTCTTTGTAGCAGGCGTTCCCTCGTCCCTAGCCCCCAGTCCCCCTTCTCCCGCGTTCTTGCTCCCCTTCCCCATCCCCGTTTACGCCTGCTACGCAGGCTAAAAAAGTTGTAACCAGAAAATCGTCTTAGTCTCCAGCGGAGACATTGTTTGTGCTCCTCACACGCTTCCTCCCGATAAACGCAGAGCGTCCGCTTAAGACCCCTAGATTACTACCCTGTGGAAATTTTTTTGTGTGGACAAATTTACATGAGGATGAAATAACTGGCATCCCTGAAGGAAATTTTGTAGTTTAGGGAACTTGTCATAACAGTAGTACTTGACGATGTCCCATCTTGTTTAGAGGTTGGGGGGGCGGGGGGGGGGGGCGGCAGGGGATTATACAAGACGCCGTCTGTGTGATGAACCTCGTTGACAAAATTTGTTGGCCTTAGAGTTTGACGTGAGACATTCATATGTTGCTAGCAAGAAGCTGGCATGGCTAGTAAAACAAGCACAAACAGGTTTGAGTCATTTTTTTTCTCAGTTTTTCTACTGGTAGAGAGGTGCAACAACAAAGACATTATCTTTAATGGTGGGAGGTGGGGTACAAAAAGGGCCGGCAATTTTGTTTTTTTTTTGGGGGGGGGGGGTTAAATTGGGTCCTGTTCGAGTAGAGTTGTTTTGACTGTTTTCCTTGCCTGTACCTTATATTTTGCCGGCAGACTCGACATGTTGAACAACTTAGAAGCTCTGCACCAGGACATGGATCGAAAGGACGAGCAGCAGGAGCGGTTACTGGGCCAAATGAGGGATTTACTGTCCAAATACGAGGAGAGCGAGGAGCAGAAAAAACGATATGTGAATGAACTGGAGTCTGTGAATAAGAAATTGAAGGAGGCTGTGAAGGATGTACGGGAGCTCGAAGGACAGTTGGATGATAAGGAGAATCAGTTGAAAGAGAGTGATAAGAAGAGAGCTGAACTAAGGAACAAAGCTTTGCAGTCAATTAAAGAGTAAGTTTAGTGGCCCCCACCCCACCCCCCTAACAACCACCTGGTTAAACTCACCCGGACGATCATAATTTACCGAGCTATGATATGACTCCCGGTTTCAAACCATTCACAGTTTTAACAGAGAGATATAACATCATTTTCAAGGTAAATGAAAACGGCAGAAATAATCAAGCGATCCTGATTTTCCCGCCATTTTTTCACGTTTGCCTTCTGCCGTTTGCTGTTTTAAACGGGGGAAGGCCTGTTTTCACGTTCGTCGACTGCGTGAGTATTAAATTTTGAAGTTTTTGACTCGTTGTGTGGGTATTACCACCAGCCTGTGTTCAAGCCCAGTGATGCTTAAATTAGTGTTCTTTGTAAAATAACCAGTTAACTGTCAGCATTTGCACAATTGGAAAGAAAAAATACCAAAAAATGTTGACGTTTGGCTGTCACCTTCACAGAGGCTGTTACTTTTTTACACAGATGCTGTCCATTCTTTTGCGAAACTTCACGTTAAGCCACCGTATAGTCTCCCCATATTAATCTTTCATACCTATTGTCTTCTTTTCAAATCACCCCGTTACTTCTGCCTCTCGAAATACCTGGTTGCTTAATGACAAAAGTCAACAAAAATTGACAAAGAAAGCAACAGTTAAAACTTTTCTTAAACTGTATTTTTTCTTTCGGCTCATCACTGAAGTTTTTCTCGTTTCCTAGATATCGTACAAAATGCAAGAGACTAGAACGAGAAGCTGAACAAGGATTGCAAGGACATGAACCGGTGGTGCGTAAATGTTCCTTTGTGTCTAGGGGTCCGTTTCTCGAAAGTCCAGATAACTTTTCGGGCCGGGAAAGCTTTTTATATGAGTGCAAGGTTTACCTTAAAGATTTAAATTTTGTTGGTTTTTAAAGCTAAGCAGTAAAGTTGTAAGTTTGCGAAACAATTCGAGCTGGTTTGTGGGCTAAAAGCTACACCACCATTCTGTAGATTTTGATTTTAAAGTATAGCTTCGGGCCCGAAAAGTTACCTGGACTTTCGAGAAACAAGCCCTACGTTCTGCTTTCTATTAATTCCTTCTATAAGTTCTTTCTATTAGCCGCTTAAAGCAATAATTTCGTTTTGGTCATAAACAGCTGACTAAAAGTCACCCCTTATACCACAGACAAGACTTAAAGTCCCTGCCAAGCTGAGAAAAGATATACGAAAAAGAAAAAAAAAACAAGTTAAAAACAAACAAACGAAAAAACTTCCCTTGTTATGCACCCTTGCTCTTACCGACACGAGATCAGTTGTCCCAAAAGAGTCGGTTGTAATTTAGTCAACTCCCGTCTTGCGGACACGTCTTAATTATCGAGAGATGTTGAAGTCCCAGCGAAAGAGAGTTAACGAAAATAACTTGCGTTTCCCAGTCGCCCTTATCAATTTCCCTTCTTTTTAATTTACGTTTCCTTGCTAACCGATAAAAACAACAAGAAAGCAGGTCAGTTGATTCGTTGTTTTATGTTGAACTATTTGCAGAAGGAAATGAGAGAAATCAAAGAGCTGCGTTCTAAAGTGGCCAAACTAGTTGATAAACTTCAAGAAGAAGCAGAACAGCGACAGGTAAGTCAAGGGGACTGGGTCTAGTTACTGTTACAGGCTGTGAACTGTTATCGAAAAACCAAGCGTCTCAAAAACAAAATTATAAACTTCAGAACTTTGAAGGTAAGCCTCTTGGCTGATTGCCAGCGTATCTTGGTTTTCTAGAGGATGGGTAGGAGGTTGAAAGGAGGGTGCGGAAGACATTATTTTTTAGGCGCAATTTTTTGTCCCAATGTACTCTGTCGCATAGTTTTGGCTCCGAGTGATTGTATGTGGGATAAGGTTTAAGAATGCCCGCGTGTAAATTTGTTTTGCGAAATTGCCTTGAGAGACTTTTATACTAGGCTGAAGGCTCTACCGATTGTTGCGAGCCTATTTTGTCACGCTGTTTTGCGTTAGTGGCTCTTCTGATTATTGTGAGTTTATCTCTTGCTTGCAGCATTGCGAAGAACGTATTTTGGAGGCCAGACAACAAGAAAGAGCAGCGAAGGAAGAAGCTGCCTCACTTTACACTCAACTGCAACAAGTATGTTACTAAACATACCTCGATAATGTCTTTTCCGTGCAATAGTTCTTGGTTGCTTTTAATGATAGTCGAGCGAAATACAAACCATGCAAACACATGCAATAAACATCCTCCGCGCTGGAACGTCTGGTCTTGCGCGAGTTTTCAATCTCGTTCTCCCCAGTTTGGCTTCAGTTCTCGCTTGTCACACCCTCAGCCTGAGAGAAAAGAGAGACTGCTTGTATTCTAAACACATAGATTAAGTAAACAAATTCACCCGTTATCCTAATCCCTGGTTTCTCTGAAGCATAGTCGAGCGACCTGCGAAACAGGCAAGCACACGCAATAATCACCATCCACGCGGGAACTTGATGTGTTGCGCGATGTTTTGCGGGCCTTCTTACGTGTTCGACTTCTCGCACGAGGAGGACTGCTTGTAGTCTTTGAAAAACTTTTTCCAAGTAATGAATTCTCCTGTTGTTTTTCGCCCTGTGTTTCGAAACACGCAAGCACATACAATAATCACCTTCCACGCGGGAACTTGATTACGCGCGAATCTTGGCGCCCCTCCTCGCGTGTTCGGCTTCTCGCTCGATTCACCTTGAGGGTGAAGTGTGGTAATGCTTGTGGTCTGTGAAAAACTTTGATCAAATAACAAATTCTCCTATTATCTCTATAGGAACGAGATGCCCATACAAATGCACTCAGGGAGCTTGAGGAGCAGATCCAGACCCTCACGGTTTGTTTCACTTTTAACCTACAAATTCACAGCTGATTTCACTACAGTTTGCAGATCGCGGGTATCCAAGCGTTATTTACCCGTCGTTGAAATGGGCCATTTTCGAATTTTCTTTAGCCTCTTTTTCCAAGCGAGGCCTGGGTGCGCAACGCTTCATATCAAAATGAATTTCTGTTCACATGCAAATAAAACTGAAAGGCACCTTGGGTATGGCCTATTCGCCCAAGTAAATACTGTTGTTCTAAATGAAAAGAAAAATGAATTGCGACTTACTTTCCTTCACCGTCTTCTGAGGCGAGTCATGTTTGAGAAACCGTCATTTGCACAGTGCAGTGAAATTGGGTGTAAATTTAGTTTGATGTTGTTTAACGGACTGTGAAGCAACTCATTTTTTTTGTTGCAAACTTCAATTCCAACACTATCTGTCATTCCTCTTTCTTTCCCAGGCTAATCATGAGCAAGCTCTGCAAGACGCCAGTAAAAAATCCGGTAAACAGAGAGGCGAACTGGAAGAACAAATCGCTGACATGAAGGTAAACCAAGAGAATAGTAAAAGAACCGTTTTAGGCCATGGTAGATGTTATTACCTCTGGAGAAACTCTGATGCAAAACAAAACAAAAAAAAGTAAAGCAAGGTTCTTATCAGTTTGAAAAAAAAAATAGTACTGCAGAGCTGCAAATAACCGTCGGTCATCGGCCCATGTCCGGCGAAATCTTAACTTTGGTCGGACATTATGTCCGCACAAATTTTTTAACCAAATAATAAGTAAGTAATGATAAGAAATATTTTTTTAAAAAAAGACTTCCCTTTAAAAGTAATAATTAAGAAAAGGAAACGTCCGACCACACTTCTGTTTTGTCCGACCAAAATGGAGACTTGGTCGGACATAATTATGTCCTTTCAAGAAAGAAAAATTATTTGCAGCCCTGGTACTGTGGAGGTCGATAATTATAATGTAGAGTATAAATCTGATTGCCTTTCTACTGATTAAAAACACTGACGCTCCAACTATAGTTAGTTACTAATTAGGCCAGCAGCAATTAGTGTTCACCTTGTCAAAAATAAGAAACTATTTAGAAACTAAACAGCCTGATTTCTCACTAGACTTCCAATATATAAGAACCATTTCACTCTGCCTGGGAGAAAAAAGGGTTCTCATTCTCGGAGAGAAATGAATAATAATTTCTAGAGTTCCATTGTAGCCTGCATTGCTTGTAGCCTGTATTCGTTCACGGCAAGCGCTAGAATAATCGTAAGTGTGACATGCAAGAATAACCAAGGCGTGATTCCTCCTCCCTTGGTTACTTGTGATTGTTCCAACTAGCCTGCAGGTGTAAAGGGAGAAGGGATAAGGGCGAGAAGGTGAAAGGAAAAATATGGGAGGGACCCTCATTTTCCTCCCACTTTTTCACTCCTCCTTCCCGCTCCCCGTTTTCGCCTGCTATGCAGGCTAGCTCCAACTTTCTTTCCACTGTTACCCGCTTGGTCGCCCGAAATACACGTGCACTGCCGCTACCATCTGCACAGTTATTGTTCTCATAACATAGAGGGGAGTGGGGGGTGGGGATTTTTCCCCCTCCTCTTCCCCCTTCCAAGAAAAAAAAAACTCGAAGTTTTCCTTTTAGACTCAAGCCATATGAAATCAAAGTAATGGAAATCTTATGGAATTTAAGTCGCTTAGGGGGTTTTTTATTAAAACTGCAGCAGGGTAGGGAGGGGTGACGATTACGTTAAGGGGTTAAAAAAAAAAAGAAATGGGGAAAGAATATTTCTCTGAAATTCAGATTCAGCTTGCGGATGAAAAGTCAACGATCAAAGCTTTGCGTAAACGTCAAGAAAAGGACAGAGAAGAGATGGAAAAAGTCACCACTGACCTAAATGTGTAAGTACTGTTATGTATTTTTATATGCTGCAATTTAGGCAGCTTGTAGGTGGACAGTAAAGTAAAGTGCACAGTTGTCCAGTTATACTATTGCACGCTACGTTAAAACGTATTGTTTTGACAGCGTTAGTTTAAAACGACAAGGTTTCAGTGTCTTTTTAAAGACGGTAGATGCAACCTTGTTGTTTTCAAACCGCCTCACGTTGGAGAGCGTTTCAAAAAGACGCTGTTTCGGTGTTTTATACCTCGTTTTAAAAACGCTTTACTTTCGAGAGCGTTTCAAAAAGACACGATTTCGATATATATAGATGGTGAACCCGCTGTTTCAAATCGATGAGCCGTGCCCGTGTAAACACTACCTTACTGGCTTACTGGTTAGGGCATAAATCAGCAAATGCGAATTTTTGATGGTGGTTTAATTGTATTGTATATCAGAGCAACAGAAGAGAACAATAAGCTAAAAGCACGTTACGAACAGGCCAAAGAGGAAACAGAGAACTTGGTGAGTATAACGAAAAGATTGAATCGTGTCATGCATACTTTAAAAGTGAAACTAATAAATTTCTCTTTAACCGTTACAGAAAGAGAAAATAGAGGTGAACCAGGGCAGGTATGTTAAATTGTTAATTACTTGTCTAAATTGTCTTGCTTTTTTAAAGGCAGCGTCTCTGGTTGAGGCCTAACCAACCCGTTAACTCAACGTAACGCTAGAAAACGAAATCTTCTTAGGGCCTGTTCACATGGAGGTGGGGGACCCCGGGAAGGTGAGGTCCCCCGCCTCGGTGGGGTAACAAATCTCTCCATACACTCTCTCTTTTTTTCTTGATGGCGTTCACATGAGAGGTGGGGTACCCCACCGAGGCGGGTTGCCCGGTCAGCCGGGCCGGATAGCCCGCTTAGCTGGGGTGAGTTTTCTCCACGTGAAAGCCGAAGGTGGGGTAACCCGCCTAACTGGGGTGATGTCTATCCAGGCATTTATCAACATGGCTGCCAACCACTACAAGCCTGGCGAGCTTTTCAGACGATTTCATCTTCAAATCGTCGATAAAAACAGTTTTAGCGAAGAAAATACTGAAGAAGTTGACGGTGCCAGCGACAATTTAAGCGTGGAGTGCGATAATAAAGCTGAACTACTGAAACTCTTAACGAATACAAAGTTACATGCGGCTTAAATGAAAAGGATTTCGAGCAGGACCTATCGGCGATGTGCACAGAGATAGGCCGATGCTTTGCGATTTATTACTTCGATGAATTTGGGCCTAAAAGCACCACTCAGCCTGAAAAGCCCTTGAACGAAAAGAACAGTGAGGAATATTAGAACTATTTTAAACCTCAACCCAGTGTCCCGGGATTGTTTGTGAAGGCTAGCTTTTTTTCACAACGGGTAGGCGGGGTACCTCACCTCCCCGGGGTCCCCCACCTCCATGTGCACAGGCCCTTACAATCTCATGTTATCGTTGGGAAATATCTTTCCGAAGAGTTACAAAAAGTATAACTGGATTCTCTAGCTTGCTGAGTACTTGTAGCCGTATGGCTGTGGGGCCGGGAACACGTAGGCTGTTGGTTTTTCCATTCAAAGATATCAGTTGCGGCGACCCTGCCGTCAAGAAAAAATCCTTGGGGACAGGAAGAAGAGAGACCCTGGGAACGAGGTTCTCCCTCTCTCTTCTCTAGCCAATCTTTGTTTCGCTACATCGTTGAGTAAAGAGCCTCTTCACAAGGTAGCTGTGGGAGATATCTGAATTTAAGTGTTGTTTTCTCTAAAGGATCACTCAGCTAGAGGATGCTTTGAGGCGCAATCAGTACGCACTGGAGAAAGCTGCCGAGGAGCAGCAGGTAGAATAAATAAATTATATTTTTGTGATAGTCAGTTAATCCTGTCGTATTGTATAAGTTCGAATTAAAAGTCACGTGAAAAAATGTCCAGTTAGTTCGCTGTGAGCTCACGTCTGCTGTCTCGATTAAGAGTGGGGGTTTTCCTTCTTTGTGTACTGAGAAGGTAATTTGAATTCAATTTATGTTTACTTATGTTTTATTTACAGGCCTAGGCATCTTAGGCCCTCAACGTTTGAAACAGATAGAACTTTTACAAGCCAAAATTTGGGGAAAGAAAAAGTGTCATTTCATCTACAGAATAATTGTATAACAAAGCCGCATAGTTTTACTGGTCAAGTCTGTTTTTCTTTAACTCAGTAACGTGTTTGTATAGCATTTGTGAGGCTTTTACGTAGATGCCGTTTCGTATCTCAAGCGGAAATAGGGGAATTTTTTAATGACAGCAGTATTAACGTTTACTTCGTCCCATTTCAATGTGCGTTGTGTAATGACTAACCATTTTCTTTGCTTCTTGCAGTCTGGCCTGCAAAAGGTTGATGATCAGTTAGACCGAGTTATCGAGCAGATCTGTAGGGACTCTGACACGCCGCTTCCGGTGAGTTCCTTAGTCAGTCAGTGGGTCGGTCAGTCAGTCAGTCAGTCAGTCAGTCAGTCAGTCAGTCAGTCGGTCAGTCAGTCAGTCAGCCAGTCAGTCAGTCAGTCAGTCAATCAATCAATCAATCAATCAATCAATCAATCGATCCATTTGATCATTCTCTCATTCAGTCGGTCACTCAGTTTTTCAGTCAGATAGGAGGTCTGGTTTTCGTGGGGAGTAGTTCAGCCAATTTGGAGACAGTGTAAAATTTTTAACGTCGACGTTTGGTCTTTCTTGGTTTGCGTTGGTTTACCTCTTAAAATGTTCAAATGTAAAACAGTTCAAGTGTACTAAAAAAGTCATTTTTATTGCATAAGCCTTTGCGCTTCCGAAAGCTGCTGCGTTTATATTACTTGGATCTTCTTTCTACTTGAATCATATCACTTATTTAGTCCATCGGTCTTAACTTAAATCCATCGTGCGTTTGTTTATGCTTCAGTTGGCATTTCATTCTCATTTTGTCAGAGTTAAACTGTTACTGAACTGTTTTTACTTATTTTGAAGTCCCTCCTCGCCAGCGGAAGCATAAGAAACAACTCTCAGCACTGGATTGCTGACATGATTGTGAGTACAACTTTTATGACTTCACTGGGGCGAAATGTTTCCTTTATTTTATGTGACACTGGTCACTTTTGTTCTTCAAATGACAAAACTGAAAAATTTCAGCTTCCACGACCTAGAAAATCAAACTCAACTTGGATACCGCTTTCTATAGTGCGCTGAAGGCGTGTTTGGTAGAGAGAGCAGGGCATTAGGTCTTGTTTAGCCTGCGTAGCAAACGTTTCTGTGGTACTGACGGTGTGTTAAAACGTTTTTCGCTTTTTGGCCGCGCCAGGAGGGTGCCTGACAAGTAGGAACAAAAAAAAAAACACATTTCCAACGGCCGGAAGAACCCCGCAGGCTAGGTCTTGGTTACTCAAAGCAGGATTAGACTAATCCTGGATTGACATGATATTTGAATTCAGGCTCCTAATTTTTGTCGCAGTTTCGTTTTGTTTAAAGGTACGGAATTTGACACCATTCTCTTCGAACACTCTCTATCTCACCCCTGCTATGGCGAACTCTTTTCCATTCTGTTTGGAGTTCAATATAGCGAGCATCTACTGCATTTTTTGTCGCTGGATTTGTTTAGACTGGGGCATAAAAAAGCTGGTTGATTGTTTTCTAATTTCGTTTGCAGGGTAAATTTCGTTGGCTTTCTGAAGAGCTGAATGCTCGCCTCTCCACTGAACGCAGACTCAAGGAACAAGCAGACTGGAGTCACAAGAGAATCAGGGTTTGTAGAGTCCTTTTTTACGCGGCTACTATTTAGCATAAAAACAAAACATTTTCCCCATCTAGCCTCGCAGTGAAAACTTGAAAACGAGTTTAGACGTGGCAAAACAAAGCTTTTTATTCTCCGGGGACTCAACGTGGCGCCGTGTGACAAAGGTCAATAGCATATACAGTTAAGTCTGCAAACATGGCTAACATCCACGTGTTAACACCGTTCCTCCATCCACCTCGTCCCCAGGCTCCCCTCCTTGTTCTGTGGCGGTGAACATGGAGTTTTGGTTCGGATGCACTGCTGCCGGTTTTTCATCCCTCCCACAACGCTCAGCGCTCCCTGTTTTCCCGCCCAATACCGGTGCATTGGGACGAGGCAGGTGCTTCCATGACCTTGTACTTGCGCCTGCGTTAAGGACGTTGCTTCTCTTTGTTACTTCGCATACCTGCAGCGCATTTTTTGTTTTGTTTTGTTTTGTTTTGTTTTGTTTTGTTTTGTTTTGTTTTGTTTTGTTTTTTTGGCGGAGTTTCATGCCTATTCGGGAAAAGCAGATCTTAGCAAGGGCTGTTGTATCGCAAGCAGAAAATTGGGGGTAGCCACGTTTTTTTTCTTTCAGACATTAAAGTTTGTTTTGGGAAAAAAATGCCCACATTGTTGTGTGTTTTAAAGCGTTTTAGAAAAAAAGGTTGCTTTGTTATCTCTGAAAAATACTTGGTTTACTCACAATTTTCTTTCTGAATTCCAATAACCCCTTGCTAAGATCTGCTTTTTCCGCATACATATTAAGACGATTTCCGCTCAACGTTCGAGCAGTAAGTGCAAAAATTAAGTTACCAAAAACTACTTGCAGCACTGTCACATTTTGAGAACAGATAAGAAGAATTTATCGTTACTTTTGCTCCCAAGCTGACCCCGCGAGAGAAAATTGGATTTGAAGTTATCCATATTTCAATTAAAAAGACGCTTCATGTCAGTTCAAAACAAAATGGCGCCCGTTTTTAGCATACTTTTACGAGATTTGAAATTAATTTTCTTGAGAATGCTTGAGAATTTCATCGCGGGGTCACTTGGGCAAGTGAACTAGAGTGAGATGTTTCAAATAGCATTTAAAATGTTACCGTGCTATGAGTAGTTTTTTGGTAAATATTTTTTGCACTTATTGCTCGAACGTTGAGCGGAATCCGTCTTAACTATTTAAAAATACCTCTGTGTAAAGTGGCACCGTCCTTAAGGGATGAAAAGGGTCTTTGCTCGCGTTATAATCTAGTCTATGTTTTCTGCGTTTAAGGATGTTGTTCAGAAAGCAGATGAAGACAAAGAATACTTCATATCTGAACTGGACAAACAAAGCATGCTTCTTGATGAACTGGCAGCACAAAAGAAAGGTGAAGTTTAAAGAAGAGTTTCTTTTCTTTTTCAGTGTTTGTGTGAATTTTGCAGAACGGTTCGCTGTTATGGACCGCTTTCGAATCAGTCGAGACCTCTCCAATATACCGAAGATTTTTTAAAGATATTTTGAACGTTGCATTAAGACTTTGCTTACTTAAACTTTGTTTCTTTGTTCAGGTTTAGAGTCAAAGAACAAACAGAATACTGACAACATCAAGGCGCTTCAAGTAAGTGACTCCCTTTCAAGCGTTTGTCTACTAAACCATTTGAACACTCACACACAAAAATATATTGTTTGGTCAGTTGAACGGGGTTATGGGATGAGAAAAGGGCTGCATAAACGTTTGCTCTGGTCAAGCAAAAGTGCAAGGGGTTAGTTTCTAAAGAAACTGTGGTGCTGCGTCAGAGAGGAAGTGAAACACAAAACTTTGGATTTATCAACTGAGTTGATAAGGTAAATTGGCCACCGTAAAGAAATTGAAAGCTTTCAGCAGTTTGTTTTTAGGAATAAGTTATTTTGGAAAATGGATTACGATAAGCATTCTATCCCTTCGCAGGACAGTGAAATAAGTTTGAATTTCTTTTTATTCCAGGATAGAATAGCTCAACTGACAGCACATCTAGAGACGGTAAGTCCTCTCTTCAGATATTTGACCCAATACCCCGTGGCATGTAGTTTCTGCGACCTTAAAATTTCGATTTTTATGGAATGTTTTTCTGTCCGCAAAAATATTTTCTTTCATTTAAATTATTAAAATGAATATCATTTGCGAATTATCCAAATGAATTGCTGGACGGGTAACATTTCTTCTTATTTGCGTGCATATCATGGTGTTGAGATCACTTGAAATGACACTGTTACTGGTAAATGAACTTTCGTGGAAATCCTGTTGTTTAAAATTCTCTATAAGCTAACGTTAATTTTCTGTTTGTAGAGTACACGCGCCCTGCACGCCACAGCTGAAGCCTTGGATGATCGGCAAAAGGTTTTGGAAGAATTTGATAGCTTGCGGGTACGTGATGTGCTTCAAACCGAGCGGTTACTTTCTTGATGAACATTGGAAGGGAACCCCTTGACTGAGAGGAACTGACATTGAATCTGGCTAGCTGTCATATGGGGGCCTGGGGTTAGAAGCTCAAAGAGAGGCTTAAAAGGGGTAATCCGCTAGAGGAAATGCGCTAAGCAACGTGAATGCAATATATCCCAAAGACTTTACCGTGAAATGTGGCTTGGTTGTGCATGTACAGTTCTTCGTTTGTCACAAACTGAAAAACGTTTTTCGCTGTCTTTGTTTCAGGGTGAGCAGCGAGAAAGGGACAAACTTCACGACAAGTATGTCAGGTAGGGCACAATCCTCTTGCTTAAGTTGTTTTGTTAAGGTCCTTTGGTGCGAGCCTGTTTTTGCTGCAACTTGTATAGCAGTAGTATCGCGAGTTGCGTTAAAACAGAAAAGAGGCACAACGGTCTAAACCACAGGAAAGAAGTAAGATTTTACCGTTTGTCACACGTTTTAATCCGAAAAGACACTGATTCATCATAAAATCCAGAGACAACCAGGTCTCGCTCCACAGGAAGGAATAATCACTAAAGGACGTCCTTTCCTGCACGAAAATTCCCTCTATCAAGCCACAATCTAAATAAAATCTAGAAGCTAAATTCAAACTAAGTTGTTCTCTAAAAGTGCGAGCGTAGAAGCTGTGGTCTCCACAGGGTCACCATCCTCTGACTGAGTGGTGGACTGTTTTGTTTTCAGGTATAAAGAAAGAGTTGGAAGTATTCGTCGAGAGCTTCAAGGAGCCAAATCGATCGCGGAGGACTATAGGGTGAGATAAATGTCATGTGACTACTTTATTGTCTAAGTGGCTCAGTGATTGTTTAAAGAACCATCTCTATTAGGACAATTTTTGATCACAGCTGTGAGGAAAATGTGCGCAATTCCTTAAAGAAACAACTTTGGTTCATCTTTTTAAAACTGAATTTTATGGGTCTAAGTAGGTGTCTTTGGAAAAAGATCGCCAGGGTGAAAGTGGATTCCAACTTAAAAAGGTTCGGCCAACGTTTTCAAGTTAAGCCATCATGTCTTGAAAAAAAAAAATCGCTGAAAACTAGTTATGGTTTGTCCTCCTTTCAGGATTCGCTTGAAAACCTCCCCTCTTTCTGTTCTAAGAACATTGTGTTTGCGCTAAGGGACTGAATCGTAATTATTACTCAGTTTGCACTGTCACTTGAAAGCCGCTTTTGTTCAAAAATTTCGCAAATTGTTTGATCTCGTCGTCAAGACTTTAATTACTTGTTACTGGAAAAATTTCCATCTCGGTTCATTGGCTAATTTTATTTCTTCTTACAGCAAGAAGGTCTAGACGCCAGTAATTTGTCCACAAGATTGCTGGAGGTAAACATCCTTCATTTGAAGAAGCGATAAAGGGTTTAGCTTGAATGAACAGGCTCCAGTGTTTTCATATTATTCGTTAGCTCTATGCATGGAAACGTCATCTTGAATAAACTGTTAAGTCCTGGTTGTAATCCCTGGGTCTGTACAACTTTGTAACAGTTCTTAAGGGTTTAAAGCCGTCGGGGTAAAAAAGCGTTTTGAGCAAATAAGTCGACAGAAATATTTTTACATCCTCATAATCTGTACACAGAATTTGTTAGTTCTGTACATAGTCTTCATTTTACTATTTCGATAGACCTGGAAACAAACTCATTGTGGCGGTAAACAGGTTTTTTCAGTCAATAGGTGGTAACTTTATCAAGTAAAGACTTGAGGTTAAGGAGGCTTATATTCGGAAGAGCCAACTACCAGACTGGCGGGAGGGGGTAGTAGAGGGGGGTTCGTAGTCTGAATTTTGTGACATTGTGGGCATCCAATTCTGGGAACTATGGATTTCCTAATATTTTTGAAGATTGTTGGAAGGTCTTACAATTTTCTTAAGAGCCGTAGGCTATATTATTCACATGAGTACGAAAGAGCCCCTTTATATATCCACGGTTCTCTGGTGCTTGTAGCTGTTTCATTAGTATTTTGTCTGTGTAGAGTTTGGACCGCATTTCCAGTCCTAAGGCCAAACAGCGGAGACTTCATCAGTTTCCAGACACGCCACCAACTAACTTAAGGTAAGAACTGTTTGTGTTCTTTATGAAACGTTCTGTGCGTTGGTAAAGATGCGGTTATCGTTCATCGTGGTGTGTATGATTGGTAGAGATGAACGTTATTCGTTTGCCTCACGATGGAGTCACTTTGAGGTGTTGATCGCGACGTTTCGACTGCTTGGCTGCTAGTCTTCATCAGGCGTTATGGTCCATTGTTAAGTGTCGCTATATGTAGCACGTTTGGATCGCTGTCATTGGTGCATTTCGATCCTCTACAGGATTTGAGTTGGTCTTGTAACCCACCCGTGGTCTTTGCCATCGCGGTGTATGTATGTCCCAAACAAGTCGTACCTTACAGGTGAAACTGGCCCTTTAACGATGATTAAGGTCATTGCCCTGTATTGCATTGCGCATCCTTACTGCGCACGATTTGTTGCGTCATTAGCGCGCGCTCACAGAAGTGCGCGCACGTCCAGGGAGTAATAGATTTCCTACGAGGCTAAGGTCACCAGAGAAAAGAAAAGTTATTTACTCTTAAACAAGCGTGGTGACCTATCTTTTTTTCCGTTCATGCTCTTTTTGTTCAAAGAGTTAGAAAAAAAACACATGTTCGAAAAGAAAATTATTACTAGAAACGCGTTACTCATGGAGATGAAATTACGACCTCGAGAACACGCACGTGAGGATCCGGAAGGTTTTAAGTCAATTTCGTCTGATGCTTCGAGCATCTGCCAGAAAACATCTATTAAATTGTTCCTTGTTATCGATTTTTGCATCTAGTACATTGTTTCAAGATTTGCTTTAATTATGTGCTTCCTGTTCCTATGGAAAGTAGCGTAAACTGATCAAATAAACATGTGTTCGTTAGGCGAAATTGCATGGAATTATGGGGTAACTTGAGACGATGATATCTCGTAAACGGACATGGGGACCTATTCTTTTTTATTTTATATTTCAGAACATTGCACGATAGATAACAACTAGTGAAAGTTTGACAAAAATCGTATGTTAAATTTTATTTCGGGGGAATGACCTTAAGTTGTACTCGCTCCAGAGCTTAGCCCACTTTCTGTGGCGTAAACCACAGGCAAACCACACGGCCAGAGCTTAACCCAGTAACCTGTGACATAAACCACAGGCAGCCCACACGGCGACAGCTTAACCCAGTTTCTGTGAAATAAACCACAGGCAGCCTACACGGCCAAAGCTTAACCCAGTTTCTGTAGCGTGAAACGAAGGCAGCCCACGTGGCCGGAGCTTAATCCAGTTTCTGAAGCATCAAGCAACTTTGAGCATTACTACTCCTCAGCATTTTGCTAGATTCCCCTGCGGTTCGCTGTTTTCCGCTTATACATCTGAGTAGACTGTGTGGAACGAGGCTTCCTGTCTAAGAATACGTGTAGTGTGTCGATCGCGAGCATCATGGAACTACAGTTAAATTTTGTTTACTTTGCTAACTCCATTTCTTTTTTATTTGCTGTAACTTTTTGCAGACCATCCACAAGTAAAACCATTCCTACATCGGACTGGTCTCCAGCATCTGATAACACTATTTCCACTGTCTCAGAAAGTTAGTTTTCTTGTTGTGTATGCTATGTTGTTAGTACCCCCTCCTCTCCCAGAAAAAAACTCGCACGAGGAACTTAATGATGGAAAAGGGGGCCTACTGGTAGGGGCGGTTTGCAGCCCTTACAAGGTCTTCTCTGATTGGCTGAGAAAACAATAGAACAAACAACCAAACAATGGACCCTAGCCCTAAAAACAATAGAGCTGCGTGATACCAAGGTCCATTGAAATTACAGGTTGTTAGGAGCTGCGTGGTATCTGCACTGGTACACTAGTGACTAGAGTAACTTAATTCTTTAATTTTTGGGAAGGCTTGTTTTCAGGGGAGGAGAGTGGGTGGAAGTATTCGAAAATGAGTTGACTTGTGAGTGAATTGGCAAGTTTGCAGTATTCTCAAATTTCTTGTCAACAGTCAAAGTCTATTTTTTCTCTTGTCAGAAACATCTGGACGGAGTGAACAAAAATAGTTTGAGAAGAAAGGATACAAACTTGCATGCAAAAATTCCCTACGAACCCTCCAATATCTTACTTTCCAGGCAATGACTTGGTTTCTGTTGTGTTTAGATCACTAAGATAGTTTTTTGTGGGTGTTATTTTTATTAACAAACGTCAGACTTTATCGCTACTTTTGGGGTCGGAACTTTACGGTAACTCATTAATGGTTTCTCTTGTGTTTAAAAATTTTTAGATCCTTCGCCCTTGAGTTCGCCGTTGAAGACTGACAGAAAGAGAAGCCACAAGCTTCAGGAGTACCGCGGCAAAGGCCCCATTGCTAGTACGGACTTGGACTATAAAGAAAGATAGTACCGGCAACCTAAGGTACGCTGAAGGTACAACCTTATAAGTGGTATTGGCCAATCGATGTCTAGTCGATATTCACAGGAAAAAAATTCCCTATTTACATCGATTGCTATCGATTGTCAATGAATATCTGGTAACATGTACTCCGTAATTCCTCGAGACACTTGCTCTTTTCGAGAATTTACGCTCACAGCGTCTCGTAGAGACCAAGTTTGCTGAAGTCTTTTCTCTTAG
This sequence comes from Siderastrea siderea, assembly GCA_964030785.1. Taxonomy (NCBI): domain Eukaryota; kingdom Metazoa; phylum Cnidaria; class Anthozoa; order Scleractinia; family Rhizangiidae; genus Siderastrea; species Siderastrea siderea. The sequence goes on from OZ034979.1 coordinate 8,172,426, forward strand.
TTGTGCATGTCTGCTAAAATAGCGAAGGTCTTATGGGAGAGTTGTTGATTTATGTGTTAATGCTTATCTGACTTAAACCTTTTTTAGGTGAAGAGAAGCACTGGTCATGTCCCTCACACACTCGTCAAGTCGCATATTTAAGATAACGAAGATATAAATGGTCGATTGTATGATAATAACAAGATGTACGTTGTTTTATTTAACTGACCTCACCACTGTCACGACTCACCTGAAAAAGACAGAAGAAAAATTATCAGATTAATATATTATTAGGTATACAATATCGAATTGTAGTCATTTTTGTAATGCAACTGTTGATTTGACACAATTAAACACTCTATGAGAAAGCTTTTCAGTTGCAAATGATTGAAAATATAATTATCTCCAGTTTGTTTAAAAACTGGTTCGTGCTTATCTTGAGCCTATCGAGCTATGGATGCAAACGAGAAGTTTGGAGAACGCGAGAGAAGCCTAAAGAGCTTCTAGAGGCGATGGACCAAAGGTAGCTGTCTTTCACGATCCATAACTTGGTAGATTCACAGCTAAAAGCATTAGCCATTTTGTTGTTGTTTATTTTGGCGTACTGTAATTAATACCCAATTCACACAAACTAAACTTGTTTAACCTTTGGTGTAAACGGGGTATAAACAGTGCAACATCCCCACACTGGCCTCTCCAGACACAATAGACGCTGTCAACAAAGGCGAACCAGGGGTGCAAATCCATAGTCTCAGATAGTCTTCTGAGACTATGAGACCATGAACTCCTTGGTATCTGAATCTTGGTTGTGTTGTTTCCTTAGACAGGAAATCGCTCCATATCCATACGTGAAAATAAGTACTGGGGAACCGTCGTTTTGGAAACTGAGGTTTAACATTGCGGTGAGCTGCCTTCCCATTTCAGGGCAAGTAGTAATACCGTAGTAAACCTGGGCAAAAAGTTGGTGGCCTGTGGCCCGTAAGGATAAAGACAGACCCTGGGAGCGAGTTTACCTCAGAAAGTGCAGGCGTAAGCATATTTTGAGACGTCTTTTACCACTAGAACTGCGAAACCTATAGTCTCCTGTGCAGCCGTTTTTTGGCCTCCTCATAAACAAGCCAAATAACGGCTGCGTAGGAGACTACGAAACTTAAAGGCCCACCTTCACCCAAAAGGCCTTGCGCGCCGCGCTTGCTGTTTTATGAATTTCGTGTAACACGAAATTGTTTCTGGGCGGGGTTTCTTTCAAAATCCATTTCCTCCGGAGCCATCTTGTCGAAAATCGTCCAAAAGCATGCAGGAATTTATTCTTCAATTATCAGGCTGTTGTTTCCTGGAATTATTTTGTGACTGAGCCGGCCAAACGTATTTTTTTCGCTCTTACCTCGTCCAATATGTTTCCTGCCAAATGATACCTCGCGGCTGAAGATACTGCACGGTTATGCCGAAGGAAAATATTGTCAGTATTCGTCTCAGAGGAGCTTGTGTTATGAAGCAAAGAAACAGCTATTTTATGAATCTCTTGTAGTGATGTTGTTTAAATTCCTGATTGTATTGGATGCGGGACCTTGACAAGTAAGTTTGATTCGTTTGATTTGCTCGCGAGTGTGTAATAAATGAATGGTTTTGCAGGACTGTTTTCTTTTTCTTCCGCTGTATCTATCGTCGTACGATTAAATTAAAATAATTAGTTTCTCAGTTAACCATAGGTTCAGGGAGATTTGATCGATTAGTACACACGTACGGCTGGCTTTCAAAGGTTCATGGATACCGTAGCACTGGTGAGAATTTTCATATCTTTGCATGGATTTAACTCTCTCTTGAAGACGGTGCCTCTTTTTGTTACTGCATATACGTTCTGTGCACTCTACATCGTATTTCAGAACCTCACTTTATATCCGTCTACTAAGGTAACACAATATGCATGTCAAAAAAATACTAGTCCGAGAAATTAACTTTTCTGTAGTGTAAATTTAGAGAAGCGGCAAAGAACTGATTTGAATCCAACCAATTTTTAAATTGATTACACGGTGGTAAGGGGGGGGGGGGGGGGCTTTGGTGTTTTACCCACTACGCTAATGCTTTTCATGAATGATGATTTTATGATTTTAGAAACATAAATATATAATTATTTATTTTCAGTGACCTTCAAATCTTAATTGCTACCGTCTTCCCTTACCCCCACCCCTCCCCCCCGCCTTCTACTTTATAAACTGCCTTAGATAATTAAACAATTTCTGCAAGATTATCTGCGTACTATATATATATATGTTTAGCTAGTAAAGGTAAACTGGTGAAATGTTACAAAAACAGTCCCGGTTGCATCAAACTCCTCTTAAACGTGTTCACTCTTGATACGGTTACTGTCCGGTGAGGTTACTCCCATATATAACCTATAAAGGTATGTGCCGCTGTAAAGGGTATGGTTTTCAAGCAGATTGGTCTGGGACAAGGTATTGAAATCGGGGAGGTTTGGTCTAGAATAGGGTATCAGTTACCTGGGAAACTGGAAAATAGTGTGGCAAATTTAGACCAAAATAGGGTTTGAAAAACTCGGAAATAAATGTAAATTCGATCACGGCATCTTTGTTGATGGACAGATGGTTTTCCATTGAAAACACTATGTGGCTACATTGGACGGAAGATTATTGGAAGATAGCTAGTTTAGGATAGGGGTAGGGATTTTCCGCGTCTAGTCTAGAATAGGGTTGCAAAATGGAGCTAAAAGTGGTCTGGGATAGGTTAAAGGCTTCAGAGTCCCAGCGGCACACCCCACCCAAAAATTTTCTGAGTACCCCCCGGGGGCTACCGGTTCTCTTACGTGTGTTGCAATACGTACTGCTAGCCAGGGGCGCCACATTTATTGTTTTTAATCGTTTCGCCTTTTGATACAAACAATCATTTTTGTACCCGCGGCTTAATAGACTGCTAAACAAGATTCTAGTTGGTGAACATCCATGCTGAATAATTTTTTTTCAAAATATGCGGAAAAATACAAAAATTCTGACAGTCTCATAATTGGTGCGTGTCGTGCATTGGGCTCATTTGCATTTTCATGCTGCATCCAGTTGAAAGTTGAGGCAGATTCACAAAGAAGGTTTTAGAATGCAGTTATCAACTAGTCAGCGACAACGCAGCTTCAAGGACCAAAGGAAGTCAAAATGGATTATTCTGAGATATTACTGAGGTATGATCACTGTTTTGCTCCACTAATCCCTGGTCAAACAGAGTCGCACTGTTAAGGTGTGTTTTAGGAATACAGTCTGAAACATGCGAAACACAGAAAGTACTTGTAATATGAGAACCACGACAACATACTCTTTATTGACAGCAATTTCCCTTACAGAGAGTCCCATTTGACTTCAGTGTTTTTCCTGAATTGAGATGCGGGAAGAAAAGAAAACTCTGCATGCTCTGATTCGATCTTTAACAGTTGGTTTAGTCTACAGTAAGATTTTCATTTGTGTCGAGAGTAATTCGTGTTTGTTTTGGCCTTGCTTTACTTCCCTTTGTGATTGGTTTAAAAATTTCTCGCCACCTTCTCAACCAATCAGAAAAAAAAAACAATTGTGCCTTTGTTGCACGTGTCTTCCCGCGCTTGGCGCCGATTGCATCTATTTGCTTGAGTTCTGATTGGTTCATTATGTTCTTTGCGTCTGTTGTGATTAGTCAGAGTAATTGCTTTACTTCATTCACTCCAAAATTCTGAAAATTTCAACTCGAAAGCAAACGAAAACATTTTTTGGTCTGCCCAAACAGAAAATTTTTAAGGAGAAACGGAAATGAGGGCAAAAATTTATTACGGGTAAGAATTCCGAACGGAAAATGTTCCTACCATTTGCTTTTTTCTACCCCTTCCAGTGGCCTCTTCCGTAAGTAACTCTATGTGTGGGGGGAGGGGGAGAGGAGTGGTGTTCACAGTATGTTCAATTGAAGGTTTGGGCAGTCTCCCATTTACAACTGTGGACCAGCAACTGTGCGTTTCACATTGATGTTTTTTTAAACTTCCAGTATTTACTGACCCTTAATTGAGCCTCCATTTACAATGTGCATGGTGTTTATTTGATTTTTAAAGAATATGAACCTAGGCATGTTTCTAAAGTTTTCCGGCTCAATAAGCATCACACTAAGCATCTTTACGGGCAACGGCAGAGTCCTCCTTTTCTCCTGCATCTTAACCCATGGCGCCATTTTAAAAACTACGAAAATTTGGCCCTTATTTTATTCGTCAATGCGTTGCTATATCAACCAGTAACTTGCCTAGGCTTTGATGAAGTGGCCAGAAGATTGAAGTATTTACGTTGCCGGAATTTCTTGCAAGTTAGATCCCGTTCAATGCAAAATGTCAAAGCACGCAAGTTGCCAACTTCTGTCTGTTTGAATTTGACAGGTTTTTATCCTCGGCATCAAAACATACAGTGTCACCCGTGCTACCATCCCACTCTGGGGATATCGCACTGTTCTATTATCTGTTTACTAGGGTGAAAACACCTTTGGATACCAAAAACAAACTTGAGAAACAGTCGTTATCGCGGGGAAGCAGAAATCAGAGTCCGTGCCAAGCTTAACCCTACATCGGCTTCATTTTTCTTGTTCTCATCGTCAAAGACATTTCTATGGATTTTAAGCCATGGTTGGAAGCCCACGACTAAACTTGGTTGCCTTCCATCTAAGCGTCCCAAGTTGTTACTGAATTTTAAGTCCTATCACAGTATATAATACCATCCGTTTAGAGCTGTTCATTTCTTTCTCTTTCTTTCTTTCTTTCTTTCTTTCTTTCTTTCTTTCTTTCTTTCTTTTTTCCTATGAATTGATCATCTTCAATTGATATACACACACAGACACGGAAAAATAGATCTTAAAAAAGTACGTATTTCTTTTGAATGGCGGCACGGAGTTAAATTTTCCAATTTTCACTAAAACGTTACGCGTCACGGTTCATCACGATCCTAGAAATAAACCTGGGTATAAATGTTTTTACGGTATATTAACCAGCGTGGTAAGTATTAGTCTCAAATGAATAACAACAATTGTTTCAATATGGATTTTTGAAGAAATGAAATTTTTAGATATATCGGCCTCTTTGTCTAGAGAGACAGTAGACATGCACCTGCACACTAAAACAGTCTGTTGCGGACCATGGAGTCCAATTCGCTATAAACACACCCAAGTACAGCTTCTGCGGATAAAACTACACCAGAAAAACTGCTCTTAAAGCCCCGGCTAAACAATCAATCATTTTCGTCAAACATTGTGTTTGCCACACGGAACGTTCGGTGGCTGAAAGCAATATGCATTCAACTTCAGTCGCGTGATAACGTTTATGCGTTATATCACACTTTTTTCAAAGTTTGGGCTTCCAGATTGAGTTTGTTATAACTATATCAAGGATTTTGTTATACCAGGGCTCGTTATATCGGGCTTCTGTTCCATACATTACATTGGCCACGTACACGCTGAAGAACATCGTTCGCTATACTTAGGGGTTATGAGGATACGGGATATTTGAGGAAAAACAATTGTATGGAGACGGGATACGGAAGAAAAAATCATAGGGATACGGGATATTTAAGGAAGAAACTGATGGGGACATTGAACGCGAAGTTAAGGGATACGAGACTGCACAATTAAGGGCATATGGGATATTTTAAGAAATAGTTAAAGAGAAACGGGATACCCAGACCCCCCCCCCCCCCCCCGCCTAATAGGGCCTCTGTACTGGGGACTTCGTTATTAAGGGGTCCGTTATAGTTAACACGCCATTTAATTTTAGCAGCAGAGAACGGGGAAAAGTTAAATAAACTTTTTAAATTTCCCCAAAACGTTACTCGTCACAGTTCACCGAAGTCGTCAAATTTCACCACTTGTTTCATTATGAATTTATTGACAAAATTTTTAACTGCTGGTGCTTTGATTATTTGGCCGAAACACCATGAATCTGTGATTGTCCAGTTTCGACTGACCATTTTCTGGTATCGTCTGAGAAGAAATTATACGTACCACTTATTTGACCAGTAAGGCATTTAACGGCTGGTGTTGAGATTATCCAAAAGTACCATGAATGTCTTATTGTTCAGTTTCGCCTGGTTATTTTTCTGATATCCTTCAAGCAGAGCGTCGAGCCGTTCATTTTCCGTTCAAGATAAAACCGTCAAGAGCTACACGCAGTTGAGGTAACTCATTTTTTCTTTACATTTCACTGGAGTATCTAGTAGTACTTGTAGTATTACTGACAACTTTGTGTTAAAATACAACACCAACCAAAATGTTAAGTTCTTTGCCAAAAAAGAGCACGCCTTTTATAACTTTAAATGCTTCTATATAGTATATAAAACAAGAAAACCTGTGGCTTATCAGACGGTCCCCTACAATCTGGTCTTAATTAGTGAGCCACTAGGTTCATGAGCTAAAACAGTTCTTAACATTTTTGAATTCTGTTTTAAAACTTGCAAAAAAATACATATAGCAAAAATGAAAACTCTCAAGAACTTCAAATCAAACCTTAATTTCTAGAATTAAGCCTCTGAATTCTCCTACAGCCCTCACATTTTCAGTATTAGAATTGCCATGCGTTTTATACCGGGTTTATACTGAAATTGCGTTACCTTTATATTTACCTGACTACTTGTCGAAAGATGATCCCCTAAGCACCCAGGGTTAAACGTTTTTCTTTGTTTATGTCATTGGATTTGGTTGAAGTCTAAGCTTGTTTCCAGCACTAAATATTTTGATGCGACAAAATTAAGTTTTGATTTTAGCGTTTTTGTTCCTTCTTTATATGAGCTAGATTTCAAATGCGTGGATTGAAATAATTTGTCTGAATTTTTAGGGTGACTGAAAAGCTAAAAGACTTATCCTAATCAGAGGAAACCCCAAAATACTGGTTGAGTTTCGTTTAAAACTTCTCTACCAGTTCTCTGAGACTACAATTAAGTGTGTTTGGCTGCGAATCGCTATGATGGAAATGATTGAATATTGAAAACATTAGGCTGGTGTTTTCAAGTTTTTCCTTAGTTTGTTAGAAAAATTGCCAGAAACTATGTCTTGTCTTTCCTTTGGGAAAGTCATTTGATTTCCTTCTCTTGACGTTCTAGGAGTATTCTGTGTACGAGAAAAGGCAATTAATTTAAATGTCCGCACATTTTTTACCCCAAAACCTAAAAATCCCGGTGACAGTGTCCCTTCAAAGACAGACTTTTTATAATCAAATAAATTCATTATCATGCGTGTAATGTACTCTGGAAATTTGCTTTGTTATTATACCCAGAAAGGCTTTAAAAGTCTCAGGAAGTCCAAGGCCCGAAGTGTATGCCTCATTTCTTAGTTGCCAACGTTCAGATAAGCCTTCTCTTTAAGGAAAATGCTATATTCTGTCCTGGAACAACTAATTTGTTACTTTGAGCATCTTTGAGCTCTTCAATATCCAGTTCATTTGAATCGAGACTTCAAGAGCTTTCTCATTTGTTTTCACCTTCAAATGACCTATTTTGATCCGTATTATGTCCGTATTACTATAATGCCACGAAAACCACGGTCAAAATATCAGCCCTCTGCCGTCCCCACCCGTACCCCCATGTATCATTAACATACATGGGCTCCCGTAACATATCAATCAATCGTCCAGTGACCTTAAACAACCTACTACGACGATATTCCTTTCTTTTAGCATTCCTTGAAGACTTTTTGTAATATCGAAGACAACTTTGTTAGTTTTTAACACAACACCAATTAAATTTGATTAAGTTCCGTATTAAACACGACTTCTGTATCTCTTCGAAATGATTCTATGACTTGTTCTTGTTCTGCAAGCCATCGTCCTTGGTTCATTTGTTTGTCATCATCACCATCATCATCATCATCATCATCATCATCATCATCATCATCATCATCATCATCATCATCATCATCATCATCATTATTTCTCTTAGTTTACTGTATTTATTTCTTGTTTGCTTTTCCTTACAGCTGAGATGGCTCTCGAGCTTTCCCGTATTATACTAGTTTTGTCCGTGGTATTATTTCAGGCCGAAGCGAGGATGAACATTACTCAATTTGGTAACGATATGGTTAAATTTAGTCAGCATCTGCAACTAAGTAATTTACTCGCTCGACACAAATCAATAATAATCCTGGAATAGGCCTTTACCTGCGCTATAAGGCAACAACAAGAGGTTGTGACGGTCATCGCGTTCTAATCGCGCATTATGCGACACAGAGCGCGAAAAGGACCTATGATAATTGTGATCTTATCCAATAAAAAATAACTTACACAACATGGTTCATTAACTGCTACAAGATTTTAAAAAGCTGTAACGAGCCACGTATATTTTAGTGCTCTTTTTTACTATACTATCCTGTATATATAACCTCCTGTTTTCCTTAATAAGCACCGGAGGGGAGGGTACTCCCGTCAATTTAGAATAGATGTGTGTCGCAAAGGCTCTTAAACCCCTACGGCCTATTTAAGGATTACAAAATTACAAAATTGTTGGATTGGTACCCTTTTAAGGCCCAAACTTGAAAAATTGCACCCTATTTAAGGGAATAACGACAACTAGGAATTGTGTGAACTGGTCGTTTTTATTTCTTTCCTTTTATAAAATCGCTTTAACAGGAAGTTCAGTTTTAATAGACTATATCTTTTTCCGATTGGTGGGGCGTTTACGTAACAAAAAAGAGACCCTATCTAAGGATCACACAGGGATCACAATACCATAAAAGGGCAAAATGGATACCCCATTTAAGTTCTGAGAAGCTAAAAAGCCATGCCCCATTCCGCGGTTCATACCTATATAGCTCCTATGTGGGAGTACCCCCCTCCCTCCCCGGGAAATAGCACTGATTGTCAGGAAATGTGCTTTCTATTAGCCGCAGCAGATGGCGACAACTTCTTAATACGTAATGGATGTGCTTCTCTTGCTTTGACTGGGGGCTCCAACAACCTACTACGTTTTATCCATAACATCCGAATTCCGACACTCAGCTGGATACAAACTCCGTCTATTGTGGAAGTCGAACCAGGTGAGAAAACAAAACATTTACAAGAGAACCTCGCAATTTTTTTTTTGTTGTTGTAATTTTGCATTTCCGCTGTTAAAAAGAAAATCGATATCAGAACTGATTTGATATTTCTATTTTGCCTATATCGAGCGTTATTTTCCGCGACCAGGCATATCCCATTATGTTAATGCATTGTGTACGATAACTCAATTTCATTCTCCCCCAGAATTTTCTCTTAACGCACGGTTCGAAATCCGTGTTTTCCACACAAAATAATGATCAACGTACCCTTGCTCGATAGAGTTTTAGACCTCCAAACTCGCGCTAATTTCCTTCATTTGGAAATTCAGTCTCTTCTCTCTCGCGTTAGTTTCCTTCATTCTAAACCATTTCCCTCTTTAATTCGCGTTAATTGTAATAGTTGCAAATAAACACTAGTGTTAATTTTTATGTAATAAGGAGCCTTCTTTACAAATTTACCCTGTTGTTAAAAAGGGCAACGTTAACGCTATCGTTTAAACCATATCTGGTAGCTCGTCACAAACATATTTCGCCTTCAGTTATGCTGCCTTCCTTGGCCTTTTTTTCTCTTTGTTTCTTTGTCCTTTTTCTACGCCATTATAATTTGGGGCTATCCTGTTAAAATGACTACCCAGATAATAAGCTCACAAAACTTTGGCCCTGTCAATGGCCAAGGTTCAACTGTAACAAGACTAAGAAGGAGAGAGTTTTGAAAATGTACAGTGAACTGATTCGTATGCAAATAATCCTCTATCAGGGCAATTCTTATATTCGTAAATACTGGTCGGTGTCTCCCCTCTAACCATTGATGTGAAAGGACAGTCTAAAAGTATCCCAATTTCTTTGTACGTGTCTCAGGTCACTACCAAGCCCTTGGTCGAGTTATCCATCTGAAACACCTGAAGGAGTTATTACAGACGCAGAAAAAGTTGAAATTGGATGCTACAAGAAAAACCAAGCAGCTTGTCCCAAGACTGGATATTCTAGCAGACACTCTTTACATTGAGGTAAAGTGTTTGAAGGGTACTATAAGTCTTAAGGCGGGTTCACAGTAAACATCAATCGCAATCATAATTTAATGAATCATGAGTGAAATCATCTTACTCCTTTAAATTACACCTCAGTTCAGTACTGTAAACATCCTGCGAGAGTAAAATTAAGTTTTAAACAGAAGCCCATAATAGAGGATAGCCCCTGACAGCCTTTCTTCACAGGTTAATATTTCCTCTACAGACTCAAAATTTGGCACCACCCTGTAAAGCACAACAAACAGTACCATAGGAATGTACTGCTCAGTAGCTTTCATTTGAGTGGTCACGCTACAGGATTTCATCCACATACTCAAACGTTAGACCCACCTTGTGCAGCATAACAAACAGCACCACAGGAAAGTACTGCTCAGTAGCTTTCATTTGAATGGTCACACTTAAGGATTTCATCCACGGAGTCAAAAGTTAGAACCACAGTGTCCGACAGGCGTAAGCTCGAGAGAGTACAAGAACACGCGCTAAGAGTTATTTTTAACTCCAAGACAGATACCTACGATATTCTTCTAAGCCGTGCAAAACTACCCTCCCTGTACAACAGTCGGCTTCGGGACATCGCGATCTTAATGTTCAAAGTAAAAAATGGCCTTGCACCTGACTAAATTATGGAACTTTTCAGAAACTCGAACAAAGGCTATTCTCTCAGAAACGCTGACTTCGATCTGCCTCGGTTCTCTTCAGTTCGTTATGGAAAACACTCCATCAGATATCTTGGCCCTTACCTCTGGTCCAGATTGAGCGCTGTTGGAAATTTTAGAAACAGCATAAGAGACAAAGACCTCACCGCCCTAATCGACGACGCGTGTTCTTATTGCGCCATATGTGCTACTTGAGATCCGACAATTTATTTATGTATCTACTTATCACTTCTTTTACTTTTATCTTTCTAACTGTTCCTTAGTTAAGTATAATAATGTATTTCTGAGTTTAGAAACCGTTTTTTTTTTAGCGACCTATTCCTATTCTTATTCATTCCCCCTAATTTTAATAGAGTAAAATATTGTAATTTTTAAATGCATATTGTAAATTTTAATTTATTTTAAGTAGTAGAGTGTCCCCAATTAGCTGTCACAAGCTAAATACCCGCCCCGACACTTTAATAAAGTTATTCATTCATTATTTATTATTCATTCAACCACATAACGTTTCTCAAGGTTTGACGTTTAGAGTGAACAGCTTACTGCCATTTATCATCAAGAAGGGAACTCTCATGTTTAAAACCCAACCAACCATTCAGTTTTACATCACCGCCAGTCATAATTACATTACACTACTTTCATATTGAACGTTATCCTGGGTTACCCCTCTGATGGACTAACATCCCATCCAGGAGTGAGTAGCAATACTCCTAATCACTTGATGCTGGTATCCTGTGATGGGCTAACGTTCCATCCAGGGAAGAGTAGTAATACTCCTAGTCACTTTATGCTGGGTATCCTGTGATGGACTAGCATCCCACCAGGGGGAGTAGTAATACTCCTAGTCACTTTATGCTGGGTATCCTGTGATGGACTAGCATCCCACCAGGGGGAGTAGTAATACTCCTAGTCACTTTATGCTGGGTATCCTGTGATGGACTAGCATCCCACCAGGGGGAGTAGTAATACTCCTAGTCACTTTATGGTGGGTATCCTGTGTTGGACTAGCATCCCACCAGGGGGAGTAGTAATACTCCTAGTCACTTTATGCTGGGTATCCTGTGATGGACTAGCATCCCACCAGGGGGAGCAGTAATACTCCTAGTCACTTCATGGTGGGTATCCTGTGATGGACTAGCATCCCATCCAGGGGGGAGTAATAATACTCCTAGTCCCTTTACGCTAGAGGAAAGTAGTAATACTCCTAATCACTTTATGCTGGGTATCCTGTGATGGACTAGCATCCCATCCAGGAGGGAGTAGTAATACTCCTAGTCACTTTATGCTGGGTATCCTGTGATGGACTAGCATCCCATCCAGGAAGGAGTAGTTATACTCCTAGTCACTTTATGTTGGGTATCCTGTGATGGACTAGCATCCCATCCAGGAGGGAGTAGTAAAACTACCAGGAGCAGGAATGGCGCCGTGTTCAGGGCATCTTTCTCCCAAAATTCGAATTCCGGGCTCCTGTGCTATATGTAGGCTGAGATTCCGATTGATTTTACCAAAAACAAACCGAGGCATTCCCTAAAGACATTCACTATAATTAAATCCCATTTTCGCGCTCAGTACTTTTTTATAATCTCTTTATAGGGCACAGTTCATATTTATGGAATCAACCATATTAAGATATACGCGCGTGAGATAACAGCGAAATATGACAGTAACGTCTTTTTCTCCGCACCAAACTGGGATCAGCAATTCAAAAGTCGAGTGGTGGCTGGAAAGGATGGAGAAGATGGTGAAAACGGCATCAACGGACCTCGGGGTAGGTAAACAAAGCTTGCGTTTCGACAGATTTTATTAATCAGGAACTCCGCCTAGTCCAAAAAAAGCCCTGAATTTGCAGAGTTGATGCCGCACACAAGCCGTGCGGGGACGTGCTTTGGCATTGAAACGAGCGCTGTTTTTCCACCATTTCATTTAAATTCTTATTAACTATTTAACAAGAACTAGCAGGAACTAGGACCAAGTCCCGACGTATTGCCGTAGAAACCGTTCCCAGGCGGCGGGACGGTTTCTTTCTCCCAGTTCCCGTACGAATGTTTGGGCGTTGTTCCCGAAAACGGGCTCTGCCTACAGAGACACTTCCTGGGAACCGAGCTCGGGTTTCAGCACGTTGTGTTCCCACGTTTCGACTGCTATCGAGCCAATGTGGTGAGTGCGAAGTGGACAAGGAAAAAAGCGCCTATTGATGCTTATGGCGTTGGGTACTGTACATAGTTTGTAAAACATGTCTTCCATTGCCACATGAAAGTTTATCTGGTCTTTGATCAGTTGTCAGTTTACCTGAGGGATCCCAAGGCCAACGTTGGACCCAACCCTTCTTTATGATGTTGTATATGCCGTGCAATAACCCAATTAATAATCCTTCCTTCTCATTTTCAGTGGAAATGTTTTTTGATGTGATTAGAGGCCTCTTTGAAGTCAGTGCTAATGGTGGAGATGGACACAGAGGTCAAGATGGCGGTGATGGTACTGCTGGACGGGACAGCGGTCGCTCGGTTAGAAGCATGCACACTTTCTTTAACATTCAAGCATTCAATTATTTGGTCACAACAGTACATTTCATTTGATCCTGCATGTGTATCATAATGTTTTAGTTACCTTTGTTGCAGTAGTTCACATCGTCTGAGTCTGAGCCAACTATTTTATGTCGTTCTTTAATTAACACACGGACACTCTTTAAGCATACACTTATTTACATAATTATCGCATTTATGTCCTGTTAATTAACCTGTTCGGTTATGCTCTGATGTTATTGGTCATGAAGACCTAAAACAGATATTAGTCAGAGATAGATAATATCAACTGATGATATGCTTACTAGACTTAGAAGATCACTTCGTTCAGGTTGTAGAAACTTCAGTCGCCAAAAACAGGGCCTTTTCAAGATCACTTTTTGTTTCTTACCCAGACGATCAACACAAGCTATTAAGACTCGTTTGTTCAAAGCTTTTACGTAAGTGTATTTTTTTGCAAGAAACCTGACGTTTCCTCGAGTGTCTGCGATGTTGGTCCGTCAAGATGCCTCCGTTACATCAGTGGAGCACGTGGTGATAAAGGACCTTCGGGAGGAGACGGAGGGGATGCCGGGAAGCCTGGTACGGTAGAATAATTGTACCGTATTTTCTCGATTAAACACCGGACCCCTAATAAACGCCGGGTATCAACGAGGGAAATGTAAATAAGCCCCTCAGACACATTAATTAGAGTGACACAGTTTCCGGAAATGTCAAGTGGCCTTTGTAAAGCCGTGTAATAGTTGTGTGAAACGATTAAAAAACTTGACTATCTCCACGCACTCTGGGTCACCCCCGACTCGTCCCCAGTCGTCTACCTTGCTCTCACACCTCCCGTGCCGCGCGCATTATGAAGATGATTGAGGACGAGTCGGGTCACCCGACGTTTAGAAGCCAAAACATATTAGGCTTTTCGATTAAAAAATGAATGAGTGACTCGTAAGTCGTCTCGGTTTGTACATCTTCTTGCATCACTTTTTAGTAAAAATATCAGTATTAACCTGCAGTACCCTTCACTTATTTGAAGACTTGAACGCAAGAGCAAAGACCAGGTTTCGAATCCACCCCATGACTACCGCTCTAAAACCACAGCTTAAATCTTAAAAAAAGAAAAACAGATAAAAATTTCATTCTTAATGACATATTCCTTTTGTTATTAGTAGTAACCGTAGCATCAACTGATTCCTTAAAGTCCAATGTGATGGTAGGTTTTTCCACTCTAAACGATCAGGAAACTCGAACCTGTAAATACTGCGTCTATGGCACGGGACTGCTGAAACAATTCTTAGGGGAAATTAGGCTCAAACGGAGGCACTCGCTTTGCGGGAAAGAGTCGTCACTTTTCTTAGGTACTCGGAGATCTAAACCACGAACTGCACTTGGAAATAACAGCGACAACTTAACAATAAATAACATAAAACAAAAACTCAGCAAATTACAAAAAAAAAAAAAAAAAAAAACAGGAAAAAGCTTTGTGCAGCCTGACAGACAGCAATATATAGAGGAACAACAACAACAAGCTTTATTTGCATGACTATAACAAAGTATTACAGTATTGCAGAAGCCACTTAAAATTTTAAAATTATTAATTACTTACATAATTAAAATAACTAAAGAGATTACAACCATTTCTTATTTTTAACCATTCAGAGAGGTATCCATTGTAACTAGTTTGTCTCTCTGTTCAAAGCGAAAAAAGATAATTTGCTGGAGTGATTTGAGCAGCCTGGGATATCGGTATCAAAAATAAAATTCACTGGACATCCTGATAAATAGGTTAACTACATGTACTAAAACAAGGGCAAAATCAATACTTATATGGCATTAAAGTAAAGTTTTAATGAATCGTAAGAACGATACCAGTTCCTTAGGCATTTCAACTCCAGAAGTATTGCTAGCGCCAGACTGATCGTTTTGAAGGGAAGCTGAAGAGTTGGGTTCTAGATGCTCTGTTGGATGCATTGTTGGAGGCGGACCATTCTGCAGGTGAAAGTGTAGTGGGTTTCGTTGTTGCTGCTGCGTTTCCGAAGGGTGGTAAATTCTGTCGGTCCTGAGGTGTCCGTTTTTTACAGCATTACTGTAAGAGGAATAACCTTCCAAGGAACTTGTATAAGGCGGGCGCAATGGTGGAGGTTGTTGTTGTGATTCCGGAATTGGATAGGCTCTGTTGTGACCGGGTTAACCGCATTACTGGGAAAGGCATGGTGTTCTAAGGGCGTTGGTGGTGCGAAGATGTGAATCAGTTTCATTTTCGAGTGGTAGAAACAGTGAGTGAAATATTGTTTTTTACCACGAGAAAATAAAATTCATATCTTCAACCAAAACGTAATTTTATTTTTATTTATATAGACTAGAGTGTTTTTGTTTAAAAAGAAACCAACAATCTCTAAGCGGAAAACGGCGCCATCCATATCCTTACTAGAAAAATAAGCCACACAAGTCCCGGATGTAGTTTCGTATGAAAGAGTGGTTTATTTTCTACTAAAACACTAATATTGTTCAGAAGAGAGTTCCAAAGAACCGATTGGAATCGTTCTGTATACACGGCTAAAATGGCTAGCTTGTATTTCCAAAAAGATACTTGAAAACATGAACATTTAGTTGTATTCGTGTCTTTCGGATATTACAGTATTCGTCGGCTGTGGTCTGTGTTTAATCTGCCGTGACAAAGCTGAACGACGCAGCATGCATATCCATTGCGTGACCGTGAGAACATTTGGGGAAGTCTAGGGTAATTTTTTTCTTATCCGGATCACATTCAAATTCTGGGTGAAAGGAGCGTCTTTCTAATCATTCTCTATGGTGTTTTTTACTCCGTATGTACACACTTAATTTACACTATGCTTTAATCCTTTCTTTAGGGAATGGAGGAAACGCCGGGTTTATCGGTGTCCGAATGAGAAAGATAACCGGACAAATGGGTTTACGCGCCTGCAGGGGAACTGGAGCCGACCCAGCCAAGAATGGAAAGGGTGGACGAGGTGAGATAGAAATAAGTATCGTATTTTTAAATATGATACTCATACCGATACTCATACGATGCTCATACGATACTCAAGGATCGGTACGAGAAGATATAAAAGACGAGAGAGTCCATCCCCACGCATCCCCCATTCATACTTGCCCCATATCAATGATAATTCGCGTACTTTATCACAAATTGAATCGCTGTGATTACGTCGTTGGTCGTTTAGAATTTGAGCTATTGTTCGTGTACCCTTTTGTGCTTTTGAACTGTTATATCATTACATATCTTTTACGGGGAGGGAGGGAAAGGGGGCTGTCATAGCTGTTCTTTCCTTCATACGCTGATAGGTATAATCTCAAACCGCTTTCTTCACGGGGGAAGGGGGGGGGGGTGAAATTTGACTCCAAACAGGAGCCCACCTTCCGCTGAGAACGTTTACATCTACAGTTAAATAATTAATCAATCTTAAGACCTGCTGCCTGTGCCTGATCTCAAAACAACTTAAGACGCACTATTATTGAAATAGAGCGTGTATGGCGAATGGATTCTCTCACCTTATCTTCTCTTGGAGTCAGCTCCCATGCATGGACTTTTCAGTCTGGTGACTTGTCCCAGGTACAAATCCTCTTCAGTGTTTACACAAGGCGTCTGATTAGTCCAGTCCGTTAGCGTCGAAATTTACGAAAATCGTGACAAATCGCGTAAAAGCACCAAATTTGGCATACATGTCCTTGAGAGCCTATAAAACAAATTTACAAGGGGTGCCACGTGATCCGAGTATCCAGGGGGCCACAGCACACAAATTAATTTTCATTCATGGTCACAGGAATCCCACGCTCATGAACAGCCCACTCACTGGCAAACTGAAAAGGATTTGATGGGCTTCTTTCACTGGCCTTGTCAACGAACGACAGAAAATGACAACAAACAGCCGTTTAAGTTTAACGAGCCACATATCCTTGCATTTTCCCCTCCCTTGTCGCTTGCCTGGGTGTCCTGTGGTCAAATAGGCTTAACAAACTGAATCGTTACACTTCCGATAACTGTTAAGGGAACGAATAATTATTAGTTCGAATTAGTCGACAAACAGTCCCAAATCAGCAGCTCAAATCGCAAAGGAACCGTTGCCTGCTATTGCTATTCAAGCATTACTTATTTTGGGTTATTTTCGTCATACGTTCAGGAACATGTACGCCGACCCATTTAGGAGAAGGATAACATAAAGAACTTACTTCCGTTATTAACTGTTTTGAATTACGTTTCTTTACAACCTCTCCCCCATTAAGTTCCTCTAGACAATAAAAGCAAGTCGGGTTGACGAGAAATCTGGAAAATGTCAGATTTTTTAAGTGTACTGTTAAGAAAAACATATCGCGAGAGACATTTTAAGGTCACTGACATATCTGCCTTTACTTTAAACGTCAGTTAAATTCACAGTACAATGACTGACGAAACAAAATTGGTAACGAACATTAATATATGAAATAAACATATATCTGAACTGCGGATAATGATAGAATTATATGAAGATCATCACATTGAACGTGTTTCAACTTAAACAGTTGAAAAGAAGAAACCTGAAAGAATTCAGGCTTGAACGGGAATCGAACCCATGACCTCTGCGATGCCGGTGCAGCGCTCTAGAGCGCTATGATTATTTCATATATTAATGTTCATTTCTCCATCTACGGGATAAATACTCTCAATTGACCAGCTCCCAGTTGGCTTGATAGCTCACAGTTGGTTAGAGCACTGCACCGGTATCGCAGAGGTTATGGGTTCGATTCCCGTTCAAGCCTGAATTTTTTCAGGTTTCTTCTTTTCAACTGCTTAAGTTGAAACACCTTCACTGCGATGATCTTCATATAATTCTGAAATTGGTAACGCTCAGTTCAATCTGCCATGAGTCGTATGTCACCAGCGAGTACCATAAGAAGCATGCATGCTTGCTAAGCTCTCTTTCACGGTAGTCAACCAGCTCCAGCGATTAGTCACCACTTTTTCCAGCATCGTACGTTTTTCTTTCTTTTTTGTCTTGCAGTTCTTAATTCAGTACACCGCATCGGGTACTTAACATTGCTTATACCGATAACATTAATCTAATCCCTCCCTCTGAGAAAACAGGGGCACCCAACGGTTCGTTTTCGGAGGAGTATCTGTTCGGCAGACCGAAGTCGCCTTAGATATTCGGATTTAATTGCAGTGAAAACTATAGATTTCTGTGGCGAAACATCACCTCACCGATTTTCTTAAAAAGGTGACTGATTAATTCCTTTTATCTTCGGAAGGACAAATATGTCATTTAGAGTGTAAAATAAGGTCAGCTAGCGCGCCTTAACGATTTTCAGCTAAAAACGCCGAACAGTTCAACCCGTATGAGCTCACACAAATATGCCCTTGAAAAGCTCGGTAACAATCTTAGAAACCAGGAAATGATATTTTAAGTATTTTGCTAACAGTTTCTCTTTGGGTGCCCCTAAGAAAAGACGCCGAGGTCTGTAGAACAGGATTTTATTGTATGTTTCAGGCGAGCGTTCGTCTGAAAAACGCGTAAAACATTAATCACGCTAAATCACTGGCGACCATTAGATTCCGAATACAAGGCATAAACGGAGAGCAGAAGGCCTAGTTACGGCGACGAGCTCAATCTTTCGCCCTAGAATAGCGAGGGACGTAAATATTACCATCTTAGAGTTTCAGTGTTGGTCTTTTGAATAACGCGTAGATCAGAGGAGATGGTTATTGTAATAGGCCAGAATCTTCTCTGACAACATTACGTGTTCTTCACGATTAACGTAAAAAATGTTATTGCTTCGTTATTTTATTTTTACAATCACATGTATTTGTTTTTCCTCTGAATGTAGCTAGCAGCCTTAGCAGTTCACACCTACCACCACCCGCAGAACAGACGTTTTTAATTAATGCCTGCCATGCGCGCAGGCTCCTATTTACACCAGAGAGAATGACAGATTAACCGATAAAAATACCCTTCTCCAGTTTGGTGAAAAAATTCTGAAGTTGCCACGTCATTCTAACTAACTGATGCCTTTTGATGCTTTTGTTGTCATGCTTTGTCGGCCTTTATCTCTTCTAACGATCGATCTCGAGATCTACAGTATGCGTGGCTGAGTGATCACAAATTGAATTATTGAATATGTTGGTTTATTTGTAGCGTTTTTTAATTAGAAAAGAAATTTCTCTCCCAGATATGTCTTTGTCAAAAGAAAGCTTGAACTAAGACTTAGATAAGCTGCTTAACCCGTTTGGGATAGGCTTTATTTCCCATTAGTCCGGCTTATGTTTGTTGTCCACCAGTCAGGGCCAGTAATCTATTTAACCACAGGACGCCCAGGATCATGAGCAGATCTCTTGGTAGACAAATATGCATACAGTATGTGGATTTGATGTGGCAAATAACTCTAATGACTGTTTATTATCATTTGCTCTGTTCGCTGATGAAATCAGTCAAAAAGTTCCCTACAACAATTCTATTTTGCTATTGGTGATTTGTTGGTGAGCCTGGTTGTCCTGTGACCAAGTTCTTGTCAATAGATTTGCGTTTCACGGCCCCCCGGATGCTCGGATCTCATGGCACCCCTTCTCAATTTGTTTTATATGGTCTCAAGAATACGTGTGCCAAATTTAATGCTTTTACGTGATTTGTCACGATTTTTCCCTTAACGGACCGGACTAGATTGCAGGGACTTAAATTACGAGTGCGACCCCTTACCCCTACCCTTAATTATGTTTACTTTTCAAGTAATCTAAGGTCTTGCTCCAAAATAAATTCTAACTTGGTTTTTGTTGAGGGTCAGTATCTGTACAGCCTTCGTTCAACTGCTAATGCGTGGTTCCATTCTAGCTGTTACCATGCCCCACTCTGGGCACACTCCCATGCAGGGATTTTTTTGCGTAGCGTTATATTCCCCATCCCCAGGCACACAAAAAGGGACAAATCCCCACCCCAGGGACTGATCTTGACATCGACTAAAAGAAAACTGCTTCGTTTTACAAGAAGATGAAAACACTTATTTCTGTATTTAAATAAAACCTAAACTTTAAGAACAATTAAAAACCTTCTGAAGTAATAGAACGAATAGACTCTATCAAAACACGACCATTTAATTTCAATAAACCAGGAGGGAGCTCCAACTACGCTGCCTCAAAAATTGAAATGAATTACTAATATATAACTGTTACATTCCTGGAAACCGAACGTGGAATGGTTTCTTTAATTTTGTATCTTTAAGTGAAAATAAATTATTTGTCCTAAAAAAGATCAAAATGTTTCATAACTCTCAGTGTATTGGACAACATTAATAACGGGTCTGAAACAAGAGAATGAATTCTATAAAAACAAAAACTCTCTCGAATACTACTGTTATTAACTGAAAGCAATCTGGAGACGTCTTAACAAATGATTTTATTCTCTAATATTAAAAAAACCAAATTCTTTTTCTCTGAACATTTGCTTACAAATTCGATCGATTTAGCTACGAAATATGTGGACTTGTCGACGAAGTTAGACGCCATTGTGTCACCCCATAATTCTTTGAACGAGTAGTTATTTCTATTTGCCACACCCACTACCCCCCGGGACAGGACCGCTTGAAAAATTTTGCCACCCCTGAGATATTGTAACTCTCGCTTGAGCCAGTGAGTATCAAGAACAAGAGGACGCTTGTGGATCACGTGTTTTGCAGAGCAGTCCCATTACCGTGGAACAAACTGCAATCTTCATTCGAAAGGATCGACCAAAAAATTTTAACAGGTTTTGAATTTTGTTAACAACTCCTCATTTCTGGAAATGACTGGTTACGTTTCAAACGTAACAAAATGATGCAAAACAAGTCAATTGTTTAACATTGCAGAGGCAGAATTTTGTGAGTCGCAGTCTTTTCAAACAAACTGGACTTTTCGTAATTAGGAGCTAGGTGGCCATTAGTATGAAAGTGTCCAAAACTGTAAAGGAAAGTTCAGTCCATTATTATTATTATCATCATCATTATTTCTATTATTATTAGGTGGCACAGGAGGTCTAGGAGGAAGAGGAAGAAAGTGCGAATTAGTTAGCATGGGATTTCCGATTGGTTCCATGTGTGCTGACGATGGAGCATGGTCCAGAGCTCCCCAGGGTCCACGAGGCAGTGACGGGAAAGCGGGATCAAGTAAGAGAGAAACACATTGCATGCGTGACTACTAACGAGTGCAGGATAGTTGCAACATTCTTTTGGCGCTCGTTCGTTTACATTTTAACTGGAGGCTATTTTTGGAGGAAAGTTAGAAAGACTTGTTCTTATGCTTAGAAGTGCACAGGCTTACCATCCGCTATTTGTGTGGTGTGCTGTGCATTTATAATGGCTGTATCGGTTTATGAACCAGGAAAAATAAAGGCGCAATTTAAGGTTTTTAAAACTGTAGAAAATGGAATAAAAACATTTAAAATTGCTGCGATAAGGTTTTTTTCTGTATCTACTTTGGCGGTTTAAGGCTCGCGATAGTGATGTTTTCAGAAAAACCTTCGGACTCGCTTTTGGCCTTTAGTTTTGCTAGTTCATAAACCGATACAGCCATTATAAATGCACAGCACACCACACAAACAGAGATTGGCAAGCCTGTGAGAAGTTTAGTCTTTTAATGAACACTAGTGAAAGCAATTTATATTCTTATTATTTCTAGCCCCTGAAGTTACAGGAAAGAATGGCTCGGTGAAGTGGACTAATGTCTTACGTGAATGGAAATTAGACAAAGGAAGTAAAAGAGGCTACCCACTAGAACTTATCAATATCATAAGGAGAAAGGCTGAGGACTTGGTGCTAAGCAACAACGCTAATAAGAAGGGCCGAGCTGCATTGAAGTTTGTTCTCAAGTTGGTGAATGAAAAAAGTGATATGGAGGAAATGAAGAAAGGTGAGTTTGAACTGTTGGATGAGGTGAACTAAAATTGAACTAGCAAGAAGCATAACAGTTTTAGACATTTACTGAAATATTCTGTTTCTTTCAGAGGTAAAGAGGAAACTGGGTTTTCTTGGTAAGGAAGGCCACGACATTTTTGGAAAGAACAAACTGTTTGCTCCTCGCATCAAGTGGCAAGCTCTTGAGGACACTGTGGATGATATCAAGAAGGCAGCTGAAAGTTATGAAAACGCCTTCAACGATATTATATCCACCATAAAAGAGGACCAAAACTTCCACCAGGTCAGTGCATGTACTAAAAAGAGCTCCCTTATAGAAGTCCTATTTCAGGGGTTTTAATAGATCCTACTGCAATAAACACTTGGGTGCTACACATTACGGATTTTACCTTTATTTAAAGAATGTAAAGGTGCATCTGATGGGAATACATTTTTCGATTTTTTTTACATCAGTTTTGAATATGCATAATAAAATGGCAGGTACAAATAATGACATTTTTGGGGATGTCAAGCTTCTCTGTTACTAAGAGCGCAATACCACGATGTGTCACGTGACATAAAAAAAGAAGGATGTTAGTAGAAACACACTATTCCATAAAATATTCTGTGAGTGTTCTGCGAATATTTTAACCTGAACGTTGACTGCCAGATAGGTGGAGTTTGTTATGATCATGGGCCCCTGAATGGGACCCCCCTGGGAAATTGTAAACAACCACTAACAAAGTCAACCAAGCTGCAATTTTGTAATACCTCATCAAGATCAATATTCTCACCAAGTTTCGTTAAATTTGGCCGACCCCTATTTTCAAGGTCTGGTATGCTTTCTTGGTCAGGGCCTCTTAGGCTATGTTCACACTTGGTGCCCGAGCACTAGTGCCTGGGCACGGGCACAAAATGGTGTTATAAACAGACGGTGAGTACCCAAATACAGTATGTGATTATGTACACATTTGGTGCGGGCACAGGCACAAAATGGTGTTATATTGAGACGGTGAGTACCCGCAATGTGATTATGTACACATTTGATAAACCAAGCAGGTGCTCACTGCATTGAGAAGTGAGCGTAGCAGGGAATTATGGGTCTAAAGCAGTGGACTGTGTGTTAAAGTGCCCGGGAACTAACGGAAAACGTGTGCACACAGGGAACCGGTGCACACTTTAGTGCCCGAGTACAAGGTCGAGACCTTGTACTCGGGCACTAAAACAAAAAACAAAAGGTGCGTTCACTTTAGTGCCCAGCGAAAACCGTACTCGTGCACCAAGTGTGAACATACCCTTAAATGGTAAACCACCAGGGGTTTTGCTTTCCTTATAAACCACTGGGTCAATTCAGCGATGGGAAAAAAAAATGTTTGCATATGGCCCAAGCATTTCTTTTTTAATCTTAAACAACAACCTTTAACCACGTGCTTGCGTTTCTTTGAAGATTGCCTCTAAAATGTCTGCAGTAACATCGCTACAAGTAAAGGCAGAGAAAAAGCGACTAGAGGAGGCTAGACTTATTGCAGAAAGTGAAAAGAGAGCGTATGTTAAGGTATCTAAGGAATAAAAATGTACATGCATACAAACACTCAATAAGTTCGAGAGATGAAAAAGGTCAGCGAGTCCACTCTGTATGTCCCATCGGAACCATTTGCTTGAAGACAAAATAGCTTGACATCCTTAGCAGAGTCTAAGCCGATGTGATGTTTTTCAGCTTTTTATAATTCATGTTGGCAAGTTAAAAAATTAAAAAACACAAAGTGGGGCAAACAGATGTGTTAGATTACTGAAAATTAAGTTAAAATCCTTCATTCAGCTGTTAAAAGTATAAGTTTAGGTTTCTTGCTAAAAATGGCCTGGCTTAAAGAGATAACCAGATGTGTATTGCAGACCGTATTTCACATCCTTTACTCTTGTTGTAGTTTTTGGCATTGAAGTGAAAGAGATATTCATTGTAATAAGGGCTATGGATTTCACGCACGAACTGTTTTGTAAATAATACTTCCTAGTTAAGAAATTCACCAGTTGATATAAGATATTCATGGCATCCCTGTTTATTTGCTGTTCTTCCTTTATTTCCCTAGTCTATTCAACATCTTGAGGAACAGATGTCGAGTATACTTGAAAATATCAATACAATGTTGCCCGACGTTCATAAAAAAGCAAAGTTCAACAAGGAAGATTTTCTGGCCGTACTCCAGGGTACTGTTGGCTTTGCTAAGGCCATAGCATCCAAAAGTCCGTTGGACGCTATCGATGCGGGTCTGGGTCTTAGGGGTCGTTGTCTGGCAAACAATGCCTCAAATCTCTTGAGTCAATACGGGGGAGTATCAAGAAATGGTTGACTTTTGGAGAGCATTACAAGCCTCTCGCAGATTCCAGTGATTTGGACTTTGATCAACTCGACGTTAGTTCAGTTCCTCATATCATGCAGGTACGAGATTTGAACAGTATCTAACGAGTTTCATGATATGCACCTTCTTTTTTTCTATTCATAGTACTGAATGCACAAACAAAAAACAAAAGTGGCTTTCGTTATTTTTAAGGCCAACCTTGAGATGAACAAGGAAAAGTTCACCGAAGAATTAGTGTGTCTGCTGGATGTAGCCTCTCTACAAACGGACGTGGCAGAATTTAAACAGCACGTAGAATCGTTCTTTATCGCAGGAGCAGCACGTATTGAACTAATAGCGGAAATTATGGACCTTGATAACGATATCGGGGGATATAACTTTGATATTCCCCTCCGTAGTCAGACTGAAATGGCAATTAAAGATGTGACTAAAACAGAAGGTAAGACCTTCCAGGTTGTGGCTTTTTATTCCATAAAATAAACTTCAATGTGTAAAGTAAATAGGGTTATATAAGTAACAAATTATTATTATTATTATCATCATCATCATCATCATCATCATCATTATTATTATTATTATTATTATTATTATCTTCAATAACTCCTTCCTCGGGAATGCTCGCTCAAAAGGGTGACCCATCTGTTCTGTTGCCTGCGTGCAGACGTCTCCTATTTCCTTTACTGTTCTGAGCCATGGAGGTAGGAATACTCAATAAATTATCAATCATACGGATGGGCTCCGCCCTTTTTTACTCCTCAAACATTGGCCAAAAACAGTAGATCGCGGACTTTTAGCCTTTCGAAGGCTCCACATGCGCTATCGCACTATTTTGTGTCATAGTTTATGCCAACATTTTACATCCTTTGTTTGTACTAAGATTTTACTGCTCTCCTTTTTATTCCAAGGTGTATTTCGGTGACCCTTTAAAATAAAAGATCAAATTTTCCACTCTTTCGTTACTGCAAACTCAGAACAGAAGGCTCTTTCGGGTGGAGTCTCCTCGTGAAGCCTTCTGTAAGGAAAATGAAGGAGTAGTCCTCAACTCCCCGCTCTGAACTGCTTTTTATTGTAACCAAACTGCCTGCGTTCTATTTAAAACAAAGCTCTCTTTTAGAATTCCCTTAATGCAATTATTTAAGCAAACGGCTCGTTTGAAAGAATTTCTTTGTAGATTTAATTCTTCCTGGTGATTTGGAAAATCATTGTGCATCAAAACAGACGGAGTCGCGTCATGTTGTGTCAAACAAGATGACAATGTCAAAGCGGTCGTCTCACAAAAGGCCCGTGCTTTGACAGTGTCAAAGCGCTGATGTTCTGAAGGAGGCAAGATTTTAACATGTCATACGACTAAAACCTAGGCAAGTTTGGGTCCGCCATGGCGATGACTTCAGGCTATTTTCTCCCGCTTTTCTCTTAGCACAACCAAATAAGGAGGTTAGTTTCCAAAGAAACTGTGGTGCTGTTTCGATGGCGAGATGAAATACATCAACTGTGCGAGTGATACATTCAGATTTTTGTGTATTTGGATATATCAACTTTGTTAATAGATCCAGCACAAGCAGATATGAATTTTGCTATCGAACTGTAAGCGACTCTAGTAGAAGTACGTTGCGTGTTCCCACTCCCAGAATTTCGTTGGTCTCCTCCAACAATTAGGAAGCACGGCCAGCACCTATTTGTATACCTTATTGAATAATTAAGTGACATGCCTAATAAATTAAGAACGCAAAACGAACTACGAATCTTCAATCTCAAAGGAAGCTGATATCTTCCTTTATCGGTGTTGGAACTATTTATTGTTTTCATCGAAATATATGTTATTGTTTTAACAATTTTACCAATTGTAAAAGAAATGTTATAATTGCTTTGTTTAAGGTGCCCCTATAACTAAGAGGCTCCAGCAAACGTTTATGGAGAACCTTCTCGGCACATACAGAGAGCTTGAGCGGTCATTCTTGAGGAACATCTACGAACTCCACAAAGCCTTCGCGTTTCGCACATTGTGGCAAGGATATAATCCACTGGCCTCGTTCCAACGAGTGGCCAGTGAAAGTGCGCGGGGGACTGGGCGACTCAATGGCGTTGTTCAACTCACAGGAGTGCTTCGACGAACCCAAGAACTTAAAGATAAAGCCAATAAGTGCTTTACTTATAACACGTACACAACTGACATCTCCAAATGGAGTTTTGACAACGTCAAAAACAAAAAGGTAAGCTTTTATTAAGACTTGTATAATTAGTATTATTTTGTTGACATTTCTAAGAAAACGTTTCCAGCTAATAATGAATACACTTGGTTAACGGCACGTTTGCTGAATGAGAGCTGTTCACAGTAATAAAAAACATTTTATACTTTAATTACTCGAATTGGAATTGTTTTTCTGGCTCATATTGGTGAACTTTTGTGTTTTGGTCAATCACGGCTTTCACCTCATATATGGGTTTATTCAGGGGACGTTTAGAAATTCAAGTAGGATCTTTCACTTTTAATTCATTAATACTGGATATTCTATGAAGAGTTTTGTTATTTTACAAAACAAAACAAAATTAGTTTTTTATGATAACTAATTTTTACCGATAAAGTGTTTACAAACTGTAAACCTGAACGTACCTGTTTTGTCAAGTCCGAGATATTCGGCTTTCTTAAGGAATTTGCCTACTGTTACAACAGTATTTTTGCGCACTTTATGGCTGTTGGAAAAAGAAGATCTTAGCAAGGGCTATCAGAGTCAAAAAAGAAAATTGGTGAACCACGCATTCTTTTAGAGATAATTAGCTTAAATTAGGAAAGAAAATGCCATACATTCTTTGTACTTTAAACCTTTTTTAGAATTATGGTTGCTTAGTTATTTCTAAAAATTCGTGGTTACCCACATTTTTCTTTTTAGATTCCAATAACCCTCGCTAAGATCTGGTTTTTACCCATAGACGTACCGGACGCACCGCCCTTAAACAAGCTCACATTCCAGTATTTACGGCCCTGTTTGTTTTTTCTTCTATTAGATGTTTCAAGAGCTTGCTTCAAAAGGTCAGACAAGATTCAACCTTAATATTACACTCAAACGAAGAAAACCGTGAACACTGAAAATATTTCTGGAATGTTTATTGTGTTTTGACCAATCACATGCGAGACCTTGTAACCGCAGAAAACAAGTGGGTTTCTCAGTCACGGAATCGAGTTGGTTCTCCATTTGTTTTGAAAGACCTTCATCTTAACTTACAAGAATTTCAATTGTTATTTCTCTTTATCTGAGAGCCACATGCGCTACGGGAGCGAAAAATGTGTTAGTGGTCTTTGGCTTGTTGCCGCTGCATTGTAGCAACGACCGCGGACTGTCAAAAGCGGCGTTCGTTATTCTTCAACAGCCTGGTGTACCGTTGCTAAATTAGAAAATATGTCATTTTCAAAATGTGCAACTACACGTTATAAAATATGATGCAAGCCCGGCTCGAAGGCACGGATGACTCGGCCTAAATAAATCGAGTCAGCTGTGCTGTCAATGGGCGAATTTGAAGAGAGAATATTGCAGTTTTTACTTCAAGGTGAAATAACTGCCGCTTGAGTTGGTTTTATTTGAAATGTCGGAAACACTGATCGTTGCGTCGGTTTGTCGAAAAATTTTATAAGGCAAAAGCGCTCAAACCTATTTTCGCTTGCGTAGTGCGTGGGGCTCTCAGATAGAAAGGAATAGCACTTCCAATTTCTGTAAGATAAACTGATGAAGATTAAACCTTGTCGTCTTTCGAAACAACTCGATTCCGTGACTGAGAACCCATTCGTTTTCTGCGGTTACAAGGTCTCGCATGTGATTGGTCAAAACACACATTCCAGAAATATTTTCAGTGTTCACGGTTTTCTTAATTTGAGTGTAAAAATAGCCGTTGTAAAACATGTTACAACGTTCGACTGCTTAAGGTAAGGTTTCAAAAAATTTCCTATGTTACGCTAGTGGGCACTTGATCAAAATGGTAGAAAAATTTAAAAACAAAACTACTTTCACCAATTATTAGAAGGAATTCGTATAACCCGGTTTTAAATGTTAATGAGCTGTGCGTTATATTCTAATGAGCTGTGACAGTGAAGGAAAGATAGACGTGACAGTTGACAGTCTTATTACTAATTACAAAATGAGTTCAATTGTTTATAATACAGCAGCATTTGCAAGTGTGTGCAAAGTCAAACCGAGAAGTGTTAATTCAAGCATTTATTATTAGCCTACACAAAACGAAACAGAGTACTGGCATGTCGGGGCGGAAATTTAACAGGCGTTAGAGTTTTTTTTTTTTTATGTAAGGGGGAGGGAGATTTTTCTGTTTTTGTTCATTTAAAGAAAAAACCAAAGTACATTCTACTGTAAACAAGTAAGAGAAATAAAAGTCATTCGTTTGGGATTAGAGTTTTGCGATTCACACACATGTTGTTTTATTTTCTTTTATTATCACAGCTCATGAGAATATAACGTAGCTCATTAGCATTGAAAACCGGGTTATACGAATTCACTCTATTAATAATTTTTTGGAGTTGGGTAAGATTAATGCAAGAGACATCTCTTTTGCAACGTGTCATGCATTCAGGCGCTCAGCAGCGGATTTAAGTTTCCCTTCGTCTATCTTGCACTCGGTCAGTTTGTGGAACATTTTGGTCATATGCTGCATTGTTTCTTCTCTTTTCATACTACAATTTGGAGAATTATCGCGTTAGTTAACATTCCACTTATCCATAAATGTTTTCTTTGTCTGTTGTTTGATGTCACGTGAAATTTTTGGTGCCGGACTTTTGGGAATCATTGAGAAGAAAGAAAGGGGAGACGAAGAAGAAATATTGAAGTTTTAATGAAGCCGAAGTAGAATTTGATGTTGATATTAACTAGATATACAACAAAACAGTTTCACAGTCTGCTAGCAGCACGAATTGCTCTCTCTCGTGCATAGCGGTCCCCGGGAGCGGTCCAACTAGCAGGATGTAGTAGGATGTGTATTATTATTTTTATTTTCATACCCTTTTTTATTTCTTTCTTTAACCACATCCCAGTTCATTAAACAAACGCAAACTAGACTGTCCCCTTGACTGTGCTGCGATCAGTCAAACCAAAAGAAAAAACGACGCCTCTAATACAATTACGTTACGGGATACGATCATTCATCTTGCAACTGATTTGTTTTTCCCTCTTAGCACAACAACCTCGTTCCCAGGGTCCTCTCTCTTCCTCCCTCGAGAAAGGGAGGAAGAGAGAGGACCCTGGAAACGAGGTTGTTAGCACAATAGGATTTCACAGTCCAGTTTCGAGTTCTCCAAGACCGCTGGATAAAAAGGCAGAAGACTTCGTTTATACAGGGTTAGTCTCAATCTGAAGCAAAATATTCACAAATACCAGCGAGAAGATGAACTATTCAAAATTCCTTGTATTGTTTGATTTTAAAACTTCAACGCTTTCCTGTTGGTATTTGGGAATATTTTACTTCAGAGTGAGACTAACCCTGCACAAACGCGTCTTTTGTCTTTTTGTCCAGCTTTTTGTCTTTTCCGATTCGCACTGTATGCTCGCCTGTATACCAGAGCTGCTAACGAGATTACCCTGGCGGATAAATTAAGGTGTATGTCTGTCTTGGACATGGTCACATATGTTACGCATAGCTGAGAGAAGACATCTAGTTACCTTCTTGATGGCGGCGAGGGATCAGTTTCTGCTGACGCAATACTGTGTATGCTTACGTAAAATCACATTCTCTCTCATTTGCATTTTTCAACTGTCAAAATTTTGTTCCTGTCAACTGGTGTGAGATTTATTTTATGCAAATTTTCAGATATATATTGAGTTACTTGGCAAAGAGAAGCAGCCGGACAATGTTCCTCAGAAGGTTTACCTTCAAGTCCGCCATCTTAGTGGTACGTACTTCCGCGCGGGTGACGACACTATCAAGCAATTCCATCAGCCAGTTGGTTCATTCAAAAATATCAAGTTTGACCGGTTTACCCTTAGTAACGTAAATAAGTGCAAAGGAAGAAAAAGTAAAGGAAAAAATCCGAGTGAGTTAAATTTTAATATGACTTCTTTCCACTGGTACGAGATGTTCACATAAGCCAGACTTTTCTTACCACACGTATGCACAAAAATGAAGGTGACGAGAAATCCTACAATGAACCATGACGCTTCAGCCTCGTTCCCCGTCCTCCTCGGCAAGAAATCAAATATGAAGTCACCTGTCGAACTCAACGGGAAGATTCGTGTACGGTCCCAGCCCTCCCGCTGTCTCTTGATAAGCGCGTAGGTGCCTGTAGACGAGGCTGATAATGCTTAGTAATGAAATTATTTCAAAGCTACAGAGAGTGTTAAATTATTTTTGTTTTCTTTTAATTTTAGAATAAGAGCTACATAAGAAATTTGAAAATTTAGGTCGCTTTGCACTAGGCCTTAAATACACAAATCTTTTTCTCACTTATTTGGCAGTTATACTTTACACAATAGCCCAAATAAATAAATAGTAAATAAATAAATAAATACAAAATACTTATAAATAGTGCTTTACATCACCGTAAACAAAATCAAACAATACAGTTGACTCCCAGTAACTAGAACCATCAGCAGCTCGAACCTCCTGATGACTTGAAATTAATGTTTTTTTTTCCTTTAGGCCATTTTCTTTATATTTTTACCCTCGATAACTCAAAGTCCCGATATCGAGAAGACTTTTTTAAATTTTCCTTGAACTTTCGAGTTATCGGGAGTCAACTGTACGTTTTTTCTTTGACAGAGACGTTCTGCGTGACTGAGGATGATTCTCGCTGGGTGCCAATGTGCAATCATGTACTGAACAAACGTGGAAGCCATGGAAAGGACAGTCTGTTGGGAATGGAGGAATGTAAAAGTCCGTTTGGCATTTATGAGTTGAAGATTCCTTTGGACAAAAAGCTGGCGTGTGATGATGACGGCATAAAAGACACCAATTGCAAAGATCTTGATGTAAGCGTTATTTAAAACAATTTGAGCATTTTGATCAAATTCTCGTGCTCTGATGTAGACTGCAAAATCGTACTTTTTTGCGTTGGTCCATGGAAACGCGCCGGCTTCGAGTGAAAGGTCTGGAGCGAGCGTGAAATAGACGAGTGAGACTAGGAATTATTTTCACTGTTTTAAGTTTGATACTGTACCAGTATCCTGTGGATTTACTAAAATGTTTCGAACTTTACTGAAAAAAGTTCTAAGTGTTTTAAAACGGGAAACGGACTTGTCGGCGCCATTTCTAAGAGTAATTTTGTTCAGGCGCGGAACATTTAAATAGCAAAGGAACTCGTTTATTTGAGGAAAATGAAAATACATTTTCACTCACCCACTAATTGATTTATCCTTGCTCATGTTTCGACTGAGAATAAATCTTACGAATTAAAGCAATAAAGCTGCCTCAGATGTTTGACCACGGTGGAGTAATATAGCGGATGCTAGACTTGCCCACAAGTCGAGCTCAGAATTTTTTTTTCGGAGTTGCGAAAAACCCAAAAAATCGAGCGCGAGCCCACCACCCGAGCCGGAAATGAGAAGCGAAGGACTTTTAAGAAAGTCTAAGAGGATGCTTTAAGAGTCTCCCAATAGCTCAGTCGCTCTTACAGCGAATCGGTGTACGCAAGGTCATGGGTTCGATTCCCTTTGGAGACCTCGATCTTTAATTCGATTCCTTCTATTACTCTCACTGACAGGCTTTTTCTTTCTTTATTTATCAGATTAAACTGTGTCACACGTTGATATAAACGCGTCTACAACCGTAATAGAAATATAATAAAAAAACAATTTTGTTTCATCACAGCTGTAGTTATTCTTATTTTTTCATTTCCCACTTTGAGCTTTCAAACGTTCCATCAGCTAATATTTACTGGTTTTTCTTTTTTCCCACAGCTCACCAAATTTACCCAAATGAACGTATGGACCCATTCATGTACTATTACTGGTCCAAACAATATCCCAAAGGACCAGATGACATTATATGCTCCAAGAGCCAACAAAAGAAAAGGAACGAAACGATAGTTACTGACCAGGATCTCCATACAGCTACAGGCGGCGAAGATCAATTTTGATTTCTTCAGTTATGTCTTTGTTTGTTTGTTTGTTTTTTTTTTTCGTTCGAGTTACGTTTTCATAACCTTCAGTTTTGTCGTGTACTGGATTTGAAGCTAGTCGCGGAGATAATTTATTGCTTATCAACTTTGTTTAATCTGAGTTGTTTTTGTATCGATCATGATGGAGGCGAAACTGAATAAAATACGGTTAAGTATATATGTTTCTGATTCCTTGTATCCCTGTATCCAGAAAGCTAGCCGAATATTACACGTGTCGAGTAGTACTAGAAGCCGGTGATAAAGAGAATAGAGTCTGACAGGGACTCCTTGTTAGCCTTCAAAATTGGGATGGTGACATTTCAGAAATTCATCCGGGGACTGAAAAGTTAGTACTGCAGTTACTGTACTGACTCTAGCTTTAGGTTTCGAAGTGACAGAATAAATGCACCTCATTTGTCCCTCTTTTACCGAATCTGCTCTGCTTCGTCCCCAGGCGCCGGTATAGCGCGGGCAAACAGGGAGCGCGGGTGTCATGGGAAGGATGAAAAACGCCACCGGCTGGGTCCACCTATCCCACATCGCCACGCGCACCACCATGTGATAAGGAGGGAATCTGCCAGAATCATACCAGATTCCACTCAACTGAAGATTGCGCAGTGCGTTTACCGATCGCCAGGGCAAATCGCGTAATGCTGAAAACTGCAAGCCATGTTTTTATTACGAAAGCAATCTTTTATCTGATGTATTTCATTCATGGCAAGCATACTTGACCTTAAAAGCACTTCCTATAGCAAGAAAGAAACTCTTTTAGAGCGAAATATGGCGCCCATATACAATATTTTCCCCTGCGGCTTGGCCGCTGGCGGTCACGCTCGTTCCATACTCTGCAGAATCTCTCTCTCTATCTATTTTTCTCGTTAGGGCTTTTAAGGTCATGATTTTCTGTGGGGTAGGGGACAATAAAGGACTTATTCTTTGATGTTCTTTTTCTTGGGGAAATCGTTTAGGTCATTACAAGCCACATACTACGCTCATATTTGGAAATACTAGGGTACCCTTGAAAGGAAAGGTTTTTTTTTTCACGATCTAAATTATGACAATTTTGTTTTGAAACTGGCGGACAGCTCTTGCGCGCAACCATTTACACGACGTCTGGTATTTGGAATATTATACAGAAAAAAATGCGCCGTTAAAAGACTGAAAACGGAAAGGTGAAGTCCTCAAGAAGGAAGGCTCAAATAGATGACTGAAGATCACATCAATTTCGGGTTTCCTGGGGGCTTTTGAGGCCTTTTCTGAATCTTTTAACTTATCAAATGCTTTTCTTACTTGGAGATTGTGAAAAACGTTCAAAAGCTCGCGCAGCTTTGGTGTACGAATAATTATTATGATTATTTTCTCACTGCAACAGATAAGACCCCTCCTTACAAAGCCTTGTCAGGAGCCCTGGCTCTGTGAAATTATCGCGAACTACTCCGCTTAATTACAAGCCCCTCCTTAAAGGTGCAGAGCTTCTTACCAGTATCTTTTGTCGTTTTGTTCAACTCCCCATTAAATTCCTCAACCCCCCCCCCCCCCCGCGCTATCCCCCCTTCACAAATATCCCACAAGTTGCCCCAACTTTCAAGACTGCTTTGAGTGAGAAGCGGGGAAAGGAAGAACGTTTTTCAGTTATAGTTTGAATCAATTAAACTACTCCCTTAGTTTGAATAATCATGTATGAACAAAACTTTATTCAGAGGAACATGGGAAAAATTCTATTGTATTCATGGCCTTTTTCTCGGTTAGTGATTGGTTCAAGCTTCTAATCCATATTCATAACAATGTGCTGAAAATTTCGTAAAACCACGCATCTAGTTGACGAGTGAGGACGTGTGATAGCAGCTCTGCCGTTGAAACTTTCATGAGACGTTGAGAGCAACCACGACTTGAAGAAAGAAACCTTGGCTTCACTGAAACAAATGGTAAGTGTCCATTGACCAATGTCAGTCCAAGGATTTCAAAACTTTTTAAAATTTCCACGCGCGCGTCCTGGAATTTCAAATGGTTTTGCTGAGAGTAACGGTCGCTTTGTGCGTTTTAGTTTTGGAGTTGAGTAGTTCCCTCAGCGTTTTGTACACGAATAACTCAGAGAGAACTTAAAGGAAAAAAACAAATTCACGGAACAGTACAACAAAATACTGAATTTTAATCGGATCTCTTTAATACCCAAAATAAAACTTGAAAACCTCTGAATGGCCACGTGTTAAGAACTTTGACGGATGCACTACGTAATACAATGAAAGCAGTTCGTAATTTTATTTATCTCACCTTGTAATCTTCATGGGAGTTAGAAAAATCTACAATTTCACTGCTAGTTTACCTATCTTTAATCGAGTTTAGTTTTGAGTTGAATGAAATTTGGTTCACCTTTTTAGTCTGTGGATGAATTCCTATTAAAGCGTCGGCCGTGATCATTTGCAAGTATGCAGCAATTGTTCGAAATTTTTCTCATGGGCGTGAAAATGGGGCTTAGTTAAATAGTCCAGCAGGTTTGATTATGGTCGTTTTTGCTGGACAGAAACTCATATTTTTGGTTTGTTTCAATTTCAGAAAGGTCATTACACGAGGAAGAGGTTTGCACAAAACAAGGCAAAGAACAGGATGCTGGTACAAGCATTGGACTGCAGTGAATTAAGATAAGAGTTCATTTTGTATAAAATTACCTTTGAAAGATGGTGGCAGTATATTTCATGGCAAATTTTGCATCTAAGTGCACAACGTAATGGATTGTTTTTGAGTTAGTTTTCTAACACAGTCAGTTTAAGCCTTCGCTGGGGGAAATCGAGCCGAATATTTTTTCACTTAGAAAAGACGAAGCTCAAAAGTCGCTTGTTTTAGTTTTGAGCATTGATGATGCAGCGAAGACTTTTCATTCTTTTTTTAAATTAATCAGCCACCATCTTAAAGGTATTATTGATATTCTGAACGATAGCTTTGAGTGATGAATCAAAATTGACGTATTTTCTACCACTGCCGCTTCACAGGGGCAATCAATACTTCTTTCCTAATATTTTCCAAACAAAAGCCTAAAGAATCTTTTCATTGGCTTCATAATTATTGCACTATTTCATTTTTTTTTTTGCAAAACACCTAACGATTTCTAAAAATGTCAATAATGATTATCACTTGATGTTACGCTTTTTTTAGTTAGGTGGAACTGTAAGTTGTCTACAAAAAATATAGCAATTAGTACTCAAAACCTGCAATGTTTGATAAATGTTAAAACGAAAGATCGATCCAAAACCGAAGATAAGTTATTTCAGTTGAATAAGAAGAAGAAGAAGAAAAAAACAACTGCGGTAGTTTAAGTTTAATTCTGTTTTGAAATAAACAAGAATTACTTAACTTTCAAAACATCATGTTTAATTCTCTTGTGTTTAATCAAATTCATCCACATGGCTACAAAAATAATAAACCTTATATAATAACAACAACATGAGGTGCCAAATTCAGCAAATACAAAGGATGGAAAAAATGAAATTGTGTGGAAAATAAAAAAACAACAACAACAAAACAAGGAAACAAGTAGAGGCCACTGAGCTTTTTCCAAATTCTATCTTTAGTGCCAGTTTTCAGAAGAAACATTCTTGTGGGCAAAAAATTTGCAATGAGGTGAAAAAGGAATAGTTATTTCTCAAGTTTATCCTTCAAGCCAATTTTGTAAAAATTGTCTGATCCGAAAAACAAAACTGAATAATTGTAATAATTTGGTCGGTCAAAAATTTCTCCATAGATTTGGTTAGGAAATTGGATGCATCAATTACAACTGAAATGCGTCTTCGCTTTTGGATTTCTCTAGGTTGATTGCTTTACACTCGAAATAAAATCTGATCGCTGAACATGTAAACTTGACAGTTCCACCTTATCTTTTTTATGCCGTTGCCAAGGGAACATACAGTATTAAAAGGATCGCCATGGCAACGAATATTACCAATTGAATTACTCAGTCTTTCGCCTTACGACAAAACTGCAAACCAACAAGAAATTTTAGAAAAAAAATACCTGGATGATCCTATTAAAAGAGATCTCCATGGAAAAGGATATCACGAATTGAATTGGTCAGTCTTTTGCCTTATGATAAAACTGCAAATCGCCAAGAAATTTTAGAAAAACTACATGGATGATCCCATATATTTCCGTGTGTTCCCTTAACCTTCTATAGTAGATGGCAAAAAATTAATGTCTTGTTGGAGTAAAGTGAAAAAAAGTTTGAAACCTTCTCGGGAAAGCAAACCAAAGTTACGAACCCCAAAAGACAGATCACCATTTCTTTACGTTTCATTTTTCGGCAAAAATGTTACTGTGTTTCCTGGAATATCAGCCACGAAAATTGAACCTCAGATCTAAGACAATTTTCAATCAATCAAATCTGAAGGAGTACTCTTGAAATGATGACTTTGATTTCAAGAGCAGATTGTCTTCATTCTCAATCATCAGTCGAACAATTCGTATGTTACGGAATAGGTAATTTCCTTTACGAATTTCAAGAATAGAAAGGTTTGCCACTTTGTACGAAAATTACTGAGATTAACATTTGCAATCTGAGAAACATGTTTCACCGATAAAAACTGTCGTTGTCGAAAATAAAATCTGAATTAATTATCACCATGAGTCAAACTTGAGAGGAACTGTGAAAAACATGAGAAATTTCAAAGAAATTAGTTAAATACAATTTTCACCAATATTGCACGATTGTGTTAGATTTAATTCCATCATAACCGTTACAAGACTAAGATAACAGATTTTGGCTTCGACCGGTTTCACAGAGATAGTATTAATTCTAAAGTACGTCTTTAAGTTAAGGAGAATTTTCTACCTAATGATAACACGACATTCTTGAATTAAAAGGCAAAAAACGTAGAGTATGAGGAAATCTATCACACCATATATTCAACATGTTTCACTTCAAACAATCGCGAAATCACTACGATTTTCAGTAGAGTAAGGCACGAGGGAAGTTTGGTGACAAAGTATTGACTTTTAAGTTACCATGTCGTCAAGGGCAACTTTCCCCGTTTCCAAGGAGACTACGTCATTCAGCGATAAAGCGCACGGGAAATTGTCAGACGTGATCGACTCATACAGAGCCCTTGACAACATGGTAACTTGAACGTTAAAACTTTACGACCAAACTTAATTTTCTCGTGCCTTACTCATCTGAGAATCGAAGTATATGGGAAATCTATTTCCACTGACATTACACGATTGCGTTATATTTTTATTTTATTCCACATTTTTTCCTGTTATAAATTGTAAAAGATCTTCTGTTTCATTTGCAAATGTTTACGCAAATCACGATGTCAAAATGAGGTGGAAAAGGGCCAATTTAACAGGTGTCACGTGTTATGATCAGCAGTTCTATCGTTTGGTAGAAATTTCCCGTCCTTAACTTGAAGACCTACTTTAAAATTAAATGTATCTTTGTATGTTAGTTTGATTCTAAATCTCTTCGAGCTCTCCAACCAAGACCGACGTCTCGTGGCATTTATTTCCATCCGAGGCTATTGTTCGAGGAACAAAGCAAATGATATTGTATTTGTTCAAGCGCCCAAAATTATTTCTAAAAATTGTTGAGTCGATGTACACGAGGTGAACTTTGCTGAAATCTTTTAGCATATTTTTTATGTCATCGAAGTCAGTACAAACTTAGATTAACGGAAGTTACCTTCAGTCGATGGCTTCGAAGCTTACGTAAATTAGCAAATTTTCATTTTTAACATTTGGAAACATCGTAAAGTATGAGGGAAATTTGCTCTTTCGTTTTATTGCCAATAATTTTTTGCGAACGAAAGGAGAATGCTAAATGTTGCCAGAGTGAGAAGAAATTTTTATAAGTGAAAATGAAAATTGTTGACAGGACGAAATGCCACAAAAAAATACTCAAACGAACGGTTAAACACTTTGAATTTGCTAACTCATCTTCGAACGCTTTACAACTTCAACGATGGCTAACGATTACTGCCAAATCAATTACACCTCCAAAACTTCTATCACCTTATGCAGATTTCATTAGTAGAATCTACCGAAAGCTATTGTTCAAAAGAACTTGTCAAAAAATCTTTTGTTCAATTGTTGCCGTCGACAGTTTCAGTGAGAAGTGTCTTTTGGCTCAAAGAAAGGTGTTAAAGAAAAACTTCCAACTGTCTTTTGTGGTTCGTTTGAGTCTGATTTTGGTCAGTGGTAAATAAAATCGGCAAAAAGATGAGAAGGAAGAAATTACTTTGGTATTTAAACAAAATTTTTTACCTTGCATCAGCTCAAGAAAATTTGTATGATTTCATTTTTTTACATATTTCAACCAGACATTATTTTTTGTAGTATTTAAATGGTATGTGTAAGATCTTGTTCAGACTGACAGCGGAATCAGTGTTACATGGGACGAGACAGAGTGAGAGCACATTTCAACCACAACAAAAACAAAAACAAATTAGTTTGTTATTTACCAAAACGTTTTATCTAGAAATTGCATTGATATCATCCAAAATGTTAATTAGGATGAAACAACTGTGACAACTGAATGAACAAAAAAATAATTGTCATGTTATTTGCCAAATTTTTTTCGTTTAGTATAAATTGACTTCACATTTTATTATATTCACTAAAATGAAAGTAGAAAACATATATCAATTAAAACCAGAGAAAATTGTTGTGTAATTTGCCAAAATTCCATTTGGAATTGGAGAACAAATCAAGCACATGTTCACAGTACTTGGGACTGGGAAAAATATACGAAACCAGCTTGTCACCAAAGTATTTGCAACTTAACTGAATTAGCAAAACATTGACTAGAACTTGAAAACAATGGAGCCAAATTTTTTTCGTTTAGTATAAATTGACTTCACATTTTATTATATTCACTAAAATGAAAGTGGAAAACATATATCAATTAAAATCAGAGAAAATTGTTGTGTAATTTGCCAAAATTCCATCTGGAATTGGAGAACAAATCAAGCACATGTTCACAATATTTGGAACTGGGGAAAAATATACGAAACCAGCTTGTCACCAAAGTATTTGCAACTTCACTGAATTAGCAAACATTGACTAGAACTTGAAAACAATGGAGCCAATTTGTAACCAAACAAATTTGTTTCATATTTGCCAAATTATAGGCAGAACTACAGAAAATTTACCAAGTATTGCCAAAGAAAATTACATAAATAAGAGAAATTATCTTTACATTTGCCAAATTATTGACTAGATCTGGAGAACAAAATAGGTAATTATCGCGAAAGAAAACTTGTCTTAATATTTCACAAACATTGTGGCCTTATAAACTGATCACTTTATCAAAAGGTTGCTCTCACTCATACGACTTGTCGTCTGTAACACTGAATACTGTTGGGTGAACAAGATTCCGAAAGCGTCATAGCAAGTTAAACAGTTTTGCAGCCCTCCTGTATTCGATTGCAAAAATACATTGAAAGTAAAACATGGAAACAATTTACGTCTAGTTAACTTCAAAACTCTTGTTAGTATTATCAAAACATCGTATCGATCTTAAAATTATTTTATTCGGCTGCAAAACCAGTAACAGTTTGCCATGTCGCTTTTTAAGCGTTCATCGCCTCGAGAATGAAAGTTAGCTTAAAAGATAATTTTGCTTAAAATTACAAAATTTTGGGGTTTAAAGTTGGCACAAAATTGGCTTGAGCCGCTGAACTATTTTATTTCTTTGGCAAATGCAAAAGGTTTTATTTCGAGGTGATGAACGCTCTTTTGGCGGGTTTAAATTTCTTGGGGCACTCTTTGAATTATTTTTTTGATCAAAAAATGTTCAAATGGTGCCCTATTCAATTTTTTGGCAAAATTGTTGTTAGGGGAAACGCTGTTCAGATTTTTCCAAATTTTCCCGCCAAAAGACTTAGTATTTAGAGGAAGAAAATATTTGTGGCACCTTTTAATTAATTAAATGATTGTTACTTAACTAATTGTTGAAGAAACATTGTAAGAGAAGTAATAAAAGAACACAATGAAATAGACACCAATGTTTTGTACTTTTATTTTAAATAGAAACATTACTTAGCAATTAAACATACAAAATGGCGGCTTTGAAAAATTAAAAAAAATATGGCGCATGCGTATTTTGGGCGCCCTGTATTTTTCTAAGTTTTTTGGCGGGAAAATTTTATATTTTCAAACAGATGTTAACTAGTTGGAATTATTTCAAAAAAAATAAAATCGGCGCATGCGTTTTTTGAGCGCCCTGTATTTTTCCTAAGTTTTTTGGCGGGAAAATTGGAGACATTTGAACAGAGGTTACCATGGCAATGATTGAGACAAAAAATGGCACATAAAATTGTATGTTTAAAACAATTTGATTATATTTTGGCTATGAATAAGCTCGGCACAATAATTAAAATTATTTAATTTAGCCAGGTAACTTGCTAAAAATCGAGATGAATCAGTGCTACAGAAGTTTCTGAGCGATAAACCGAATACTTGAAGTCTGCCGGTAATTTCTGTTCAAAAATTGTCTTAAACATTTTTTTTACGATACAACTTGCTTGCAACTGCTGCAGGACAACACGATTTTTTTTGTCGAA
This sequence comes from Siderastrea siderea, assembly GCA_964030785.1. Classification (NCBI taxonomy): domain Eukaryota; kingdom Metazoa; phylum Cnidaria; class Anthozoa; order Scleractinia; family Rhizangiidae; genus Siderastrea; species Siderastrea siderea. The sequence continues at coordinate 8,213,489 of OZ034979.1, forward strand.
GTTTGTAGTTTAAAATATGTTTCAAGGTCAATCAGAGCAATCTTCAATTGTTAGAAATACCAAGAATTTGTCATCTAAACCTGAAGTAGCCGATGCGACAGTTGTAAGCAACTATTCTATCGTATAAACGGGCTTTTACTTGCTGATACAGTGCAATACAGATAAAACCAACACTTTTTAAAATAAAACTTAGATAGTGGTGATTTCCGAAATGTTCACTCGATGAAAACTGCTTATAAACAACCGATATTTGAATTAAAAGTAAACAGATTGTTGCTGAAACACAATCATAATGTAGACTGGAGACAAACAAATAACTGACGAAATTAGCTTTGCCAACCGCATCTTGCGAAAGAGAAAAGTAATGACAGACAACATTCGTGTTCCTACGTCAGAAAACGGGCAAAATGGCCTAGCATTTGCACTCAAAAATTATTCGTATTGCGTTCTTTTAGCCCTTTGTGAAAACTGCAATAATACCGATAGAAAATTTACATAAAAACAATAGAGAAGGAGAAACAGCCAAAACAAAAAACGCAATGTTTCTCAGTTTCGAAAAAATCAAGTTTGAAATAATTTTGACTGAAAAACAGGCGTATTGCATGCTTAATAGCCTTACTGTGAACCGAGTCCGAAGTCACCAACCTGATCCTTTCAAAAGTGAATTGAAAACTAACAAATAGCTTAACATTTTCAATGAAAATTTGTTATTTCTTAAAAAGGTTTTCAAATGGCTTGGAAATTTACTAAAGAACAGTTCGTGTCTTTATCTCAGAAAATAAGTAATTATTATAAATCGCCAACAGGCAAATAGCTTAAATTTTTTTACCGACAAGTCATGCCTTTTTCTCAATTTTCTGACTGAAAACTTGTATGCTGTCGGTTCACTTTTGAGCCAACAAAAGACACTTTTAAATACTTTAAAAAGTATTAAATACTTTTGATGTCAAATCGCGTCTTTCTCTCAGTATTCTCCCTGAAAACTTACAATTGACCAAAATCTCACCTGACAACAGACAAGCAGCTTATATTTTTTGTCGTCAAAACCTCTCTTTGGCTCAAAATTCTTTCTGTAGGCTCAAAAGCGAACAAAATTTGACATGGCAAAAACAGATTGCTTCATATATTACTAACAAATAGTGTTTTCCTCATTGGTTATAAAGAAAACTCGCAGTTGGCCAAAATTGTATCCTTCTAAAAAAGTGTCTCACTTCTCCATTACTTAACACTAGCAGAAGCAAATCTCTCGCGGTGTCATGGGCTCGAATCCCGTTCAAACCGGAGGCTTTGCTGGTTCTTTCTTTTTTCACAACTTAAATTGATACATTGCCATGTCCTATTTCATCTGCAGTCATGAATGTTTCAGATACTTACATTGAATGACCGAGATAACACTGACTGAGTAAACATTGTTCTAACTTTTGAATCTGTGGATGAGATTCTGAGATTCTAAGATCCTAAGAGATCCCGCCATCCAAACTGAAAGATACTGGGCAGTACTTTGCTCTAGTGCTGTTTATTACGCTTTTCAGGATGGTTCTAACTTTTGAGTCTGTAGATGAAATCCTAATCATATATAAAGCTGTTAAGCAATTCTTTCTTGGGAAGCTTTTTTTGAAGTAAAATGTAAAGTGTTACCCGGCATTGAAATGAAAGCTATTGAGCAGTACTTTCCTGGGGTGCTGTTTACTATGCTGTAAAAGGTGGTTTTAACTTTTTGGAGGAGGATTTTGGTATGAAACCAGCTTAAAATATCTGATCCCCTCCAAGCAATAGTCATATTTTCCTGCCCCTCCCCCCAAATGGACACCAAAATTTCTTGTCCATCTCCCTCTCCACCTGCTTTGCTCCTTAAATACACCAATCATTTCCTCGATCGTTGTTTGTAGGTTCTTATACTACGCTTATGCACTTCTGCCATGTACAAATTTTGAAAAGTCTACAGGAAAATTTAAATGGGCTATGTCACGTATAGGTATTTTTGTCACCTTGGTGTCAAATTCCGCTTAAATCAAAACTAAGACTAGAGCATTTTCTTATCTACAAAATGGTTTTCTGAGAACTCCAAGAAGAAATCAAGTGAATTCTTGAAAGGAGAATAAAATTTAATCGGTGAATAATCGTTTTTGCTAGACAGCAGGGAAAACTTGAAAAACAGCGGTTATTTTCAAGTTGCAACCCGTTTCCATCCTGACCATCGGTGGCCAAAGGCACTTATTTACAGTTTAAGTATACTAGTAGAGTTGTTTTAAACAAAAATAGACCATTATTTTGGGTTTTTATGACTACAAACGTGACTTTTGGCTTCTCAAATTAATGCTAAAAATTGGTGACATAGCCCCTTTAAACACGAACGTGTGGAAAACTAAAAACAGCTCACAGTTAAGTCTGAAACTCAGAAATATGATACAGAATTCATATCTGGCAAAATGTTTGATACCGAAATAAACAAAAATCTGTTCTTTTTTTCGCTACCATTTTCGCTACCATTTCTGCATATGTCTATGCCTATGATGGAAAATTGTGAAAAAAGCGTGTGAAGTGCTGAATCCGGAAAGCCTGGAGCGCGCCAACACAAGGCAGCAGTTAAAAGAGGGAGGTGAAGACAAGATTTTGATCAAACCGTTCAGGGGATCCGGGGGCATGCTCCCCCGGGATATTTTTATATTTGGGTCTTCTGAATTGGCTGGAAATGGATCTAAAACTGACACGCGCTATGAACTTTGCTTATTTATACTCATTACGAATGACCCGATTTCTAAAGCTGAAGCCATCATGGCAAAAATCTCTGGCATGAATCGAAGCTCGTCATCATACCACAAGATGAAAACAAAAGAGTTCAAATTTGACATACCCCCCCTCCCCACTTTCTGCCTTAGCTTCGCTTGGAAAGTCGTCCTACACTACAGTTATAATATGCGGTGAAACCATCGTTTCTGTTTGTCTGGAAAACGCTAGTCTTGACGAATAAGCAAAAGGAAGGAACAATCGTTAATTTTTTCGAGGGGAATATTCAACCTGAATTTTTTTGAAAACGCTTTCATAGAATTTCTTGAAACTTTCCAATCGGAAAGACCTAGATGTGGCCTACAAGAAAAATGAGGTCTTTCAAAATCTTAGGTCAATGTTGAGGAAATAAGAAGCATGTAGAATGCATGACGACAACGCCGTGTTGCCATGGCAAAACTGATGACGATCAAAATAACTTTTCTGAAAAGGTTTGTTCAATTTGAGGAAAATGTGTACAATCTCTAGTCCTAATGAGCTTTGACAGTGAATATAAGCCGTTCAAATACTGGGTGGTGGGGTCTTACAAAATCCAAGTGAGCCACCTTAAAAAGTGGTGGAAACTTGAATGGATAACATGTTACTTTTTGTCTAGTTCATTCTATTGATCATGATGATACCGAAAGATACAAAATATTACGGATAGCCCTTGAATTTTTTTGAAAGCGCTTTCATAGAATTTCTTGAAACTTTCCAATCGGAAAGACCTAGATGTGGCCTACAAGAAAAATGAGCTCTTTCAAAATCTCAGGTCAATGTCGAGGAAATTAGAAGCATGTAAAATGCATGACGACAACGCCGTGTTGCTATGGCAAAAGTGATGACGATCAAAATAACTTTTCTGAAAAGGTTTGTTCAATTTGAGGAAAATGTGTACAATCTCTAGTCATAATGAGCTTTGACAGTGAAGTATAAGTCGTTCAAATATTGGGTGGTGGGGTCTTACAAAATTCAGGTGAGCCACCTTAAAAAGTGGTGGAAACTTGAATGGATAACAAGTTACTTTTTGTCTAGTTCATCCTATTGATCATGATGGTACCGAAAGATACAAAATATTACGGATACCCCTTTTTTGTTCCTTAAATAAATTGCTGTGCATTCTGTATCTGCGATCCAAATCATCAAATGGTTCTTTATGAAATTTTGTTCATTATTTTCGGAAATTCGTTAGTGGTTTTGAAAAAACACAATGAAGAAGAAACTACCATATTTATCCTCTCGCAGGGTCATGGGGTTCGAATACCTTTAAAACCTGAAGTTTATTAGGTTCTTTCTTTTTTCACCTCTTAAACTCATACATTGTCACTGCGATGGTCATCGTCAGTTCTTATTTTATCCGCAGTGCATATATATGACTGTTTTAGATACTTATTTTGATTCAAAACCGTCTATACGAAACCGAAGTGTTGAAATCGAATTTTCCCCTGCACTTGCCAGAATTATACGTCTCGAGTCTCGTCTGGCGTTATTATCTTGACCGAGATAACACCGAGTAAACGTTGTTCTGACTTTTGAACCTGTGGATGAGATTATAAGAGACACCGGCATTCAAATAAAAGATACTGGGCGGTACTTTGTTGTTGTGTTGTTTATTACGGTGTACAGGGTGGTTCTAATTTTTGAGTCTGTTGATGAAATCCTAATGAAATCCTAACGTTTTTAAGCAGTTCTTCCCTGTGGAGCTTTTTTTGTCTTGCCTTGCGTGTTTTTTAAGCTTAATAAAGTGGTTCTTACTTGCAAGTCCTAGGCTACAGGTATAATATGTGGTGAAACTGTCGTTTCTGCTTGTCTGGAAAACACTAGTCTTGTCGAATAAGCGAAAGGAAAGAACAATAGTTAATTTTGTCGAGGAAAATATTCAACCTGAATTTTTTATAAAAAGCTTTCATAGAATTTCTTGAAACACCCTCTACAAGGTACATAAAGTCTTTCTGAAGTTTTGGCGTAGACGTCGAGTAAATTAGAATAATGTAAAATGCATGATGTCAACACCGCGTTGTCATGGTAAAACTGACGTCAGTCAAAATAACTTTTCTGAAAAGTTTGTTCAATTTTAGGAAAATGTGTACAGTTTTTAGTCCTACTGAGTTTTGTTAGTGAAGTACTAGCTGTTCAAATATCGGATGGTGTGGTCTTACAAAATCTAGGTGAGCCACCTTAATAAGAGGTGAAAATTTGAATCGCTAACAAGCTACTTCGTGTCTAGTATATTTGATGGTACCGAATGATACCAAATGTTAAGGTATGTGTTCTTTAGAATGAAGCGTTGTGCATTGTCTATCTGCGATAAATTATCAGATGGTTATTTGTGAATTTTTTCATTATTCTCGGACGTTCGTTATATCTGGTTTTGCACTGTATCTTAAAGTTAAAAATCTCGTCTTGTTTTTTGTGGTTTTGAAAAAAAAAATAGAAAAAGATACTACCGTATTTACCCTGCGTGGGTTGGCTGCTTCCGCGAATAAACTGCATCCAATGCAAAGCCGCGGCTAATCCTAAGACTATGCTCTCGTATACGCCGTGTCCTAAATTGGAAACCATATAATACCATGTGTGGCGGAGAATTGTACTTGCGTAAAAGTCGCATCCCCTGCTTTTATCTTTGATTTTCTTTCTAAAATTGCGGCCAAACCACGGGTAGGAACGGTAAAGCTTTAGCCGCTTTTTTGAAACAACCTTACTAATATCACTACCTCTTTTTCTTGTTTAAGGAGGTTCTCTCTCTCTTGCTTGCTTGATCGTAGCTTCCGAAAGCTCTTTCTATCCTGAATAAAGAGAAAGCAATGGTATATCAGTAAATCACTAGCTTATTTTACACTAATTCATTATTCAGGATATTTACAGTTTTAGGGCTTTAACATGATGGTGCATTCATTTTTCTGACTCAAGTTCAATGCATAATTGTTGTTTGTTCAGAGGATTTTCAATTGAGTGTCTGAAAACAAAAAACCAAGGTAATTACTGACCAATACATCCAACTAGCGTTAAGTGCGGGAAAATGCGTGCGAACAAGTTGCGATTGGTTTTGTTTTTTCTTCCGTTCGGTTTAGCAAATCAAAGAACATAGGAAAACAAAACCAAAGCAAATGCATAATAAACGATCCGGATGTGTGAATTAATACTTTCCCATTTTTTTCAAGTAAATGAAGAACCAATCAAATAAATAAACTGAAATAACTAAATAAATAAAATTACTTTCTAAGGTCATAGCGCACCAGGGGCCCGTTTCTCGAAACTCCCGATAACTTTCCGGGCCCGGTAAGTATTTTTTTTTCGAGCTCATTTATTTATCAGCTAATGGTAATTATTGGTGAAAACTTAGCGATGTGCTTTATGAAATTATAAAGATTAGAAGTTAGCTTTCATAATCAATACAAATTGTATAACTATTGGAGAATGTTGTGCACATAAAATAGTTTTCGGGTTCGGTATGTTTTCGGGAGTTTCGAGAAACGGGCCTCAGAACGTTGTCTATCAACCGTACGTATAAATCTGATAGCGTTCTATCACAAATGCTGCAATCTGATTGGCTATCCTACTCGCTATCTATTCCGTGATAAATAGTGAGTAGCGAAAAGGTGAGTGGCAGGCGCAGTCTTATACTTCAAAATAACAATGCAATTAAGTAAAACTTTTCACTTTCGTGGTATATTAATCGAGATTTATACTAAAACAATTAGATTATTCGCTCTCGATTTCTACACAAGATAGTTGATTCGGCCTTCAGCCTCATCAACTATCACGCGATAGAAATCTCGAGCTCATAATCTAATTGTTAAATAGACAATAAGGATTGATCCAATCAGATTTCGTGTATTCGCACTGGACCACAAAGACGGACTATTTCATTCAGTTTCCAGAAGGGGGGTGGAAAAATACCAAAACAAATACCTGCAAAGTTTTTGCAGAAGAAAACAAATGTTGTGCAGCAAAAGATAGCAAAGTAGTGAACTAGTGACAGAAAATCCATACAAAGTCTTCAGTCACCCAAAAAAAATTCGGGCAGAAAAAAATGCCCACCTTAACCTCCCTTCAAAGTGAAATAGTCTCTTCTTATTGGGAGTTATTTCTGACATTATTTGGTATTACAGTTTTTACCTTTGCAGTAGCATATCCTTATCCAGTACGTGTGATTCCGTTTTCTTGTTTAAGGAGATTCTTTCTTGCTTGATTGATTATGGTCGAAGGCTCATTGTATCCTGAAAGGAGACAAAGCAACGATCTATCAATAAATCACCAGCTATTTGTTTCATTACAAGCAGACTTTTTCAACTATTTCAGAAGCCTCTTACGGCGTACGTTGCGAGTCATTATTTTGAGCTGGCGCAGGTTATTGTGTCTCTAAATGCAGTGCCCCTCCCCACTCCTACCTCTTACGTTTTTGTGCCATACTTTCTACTACCTAAAGCCCCTTTCCCACATACACGAATTTTCATACGGTCGATCACGATTTTGGAATTTTTAAAAATCGCAGTGGCGTCGGGACGAAATTCGTGGTCGACCGTAGCAATTCGTGGTGCGCCTTAGTGGACCGTGACGACACCTGAAAGGACCACGATGTTCAGCTTTTGGACATGTCCAAAAAAATCGTGGTGCATCGTAACACAAACAAATTCTTATACAAACGTAACACCTTCGTAGTAGCATCGTAGCGTTGACTTGGTCGACCGCAACAGCATCTTGGTGATTTCGTGATCGATCACATTGGACACCTCACCGACAGCAAGCCAAGACTACGCCACGACGCCAGGACGATGCCACTACGATGGCTTGACGACTTAGCTCGATCTAGCAAGATACTGGCAAGACGTCAACAAGAACCAAATTCACTTCCTGTTCAAAAACCCTGTTCACTTCCTGTTTGTACCACGTGACTACATGGATCATGGGAAAAGTGACACTGGCGTCTTGCCACATCGTAGTGAAGCCGCATTGTAGTCGTAGTACCCTGTTCCTTATTTGTTGTACGCCGTGACCAATCATAATGATATCGTAACTGTACCCAAGTCATTCGTGGCAATGCCGTGGTAATGCCGTATAATTACCCTACCACATCATGACGTCGTCTTGCTAGCATCTCATTACCTTCTTCACAAGACGTGGCACTTCAGTGACCTTGAACTTTCGCGCGCAAATTGCCACGGTAGACCGCGATTTTTAAAAATTCCAAAATCGTGATCGACCGTACGAAAATTCGTGTATGTGGGAAAGGGGCTTAATGTTCAAATCCTTGTTTAGTTTTGTAAAACAAACAAATTACAACAAAACAGAGACATTGCATTGAACGTAATCCATGTTAATCACCCATATTAAAGAGCCCTAAAGAAACGTTTCTTGAGCAAAACAACGACTCTGCACGTGTGGTATATGTTGTAGTTCAATTTTATCCTTGGTTCAATTTTTATTTTCCTTTGTTCTTTTTTATGTAAATATATGAGAATGAATATATACAAAACAAAACAAAATAAAAATTGAACCAAGGATAAAATTGAACTACAACATACACATTTTGGTAATTCTTTTTGCTACCCTCTGCAAAATAACAGCGTGAAATGACCAAGTCCAAAGATTTAAGGAGAATGATAGCACACGAAAGTGGGTTTTTCTTTATGTTTTTTCTTTCTTTTTGGATGCCGGCTGTCCCTACCAATTCAGTCCCTGAACAATTCACTCCTCATGATTAAGTCACATTGTACATGTTGAACAATATGAAATAACAGGCACGAAGTAGCTCTAGTAACATGGATAAATTGTTTTCAAGTGACGTCCTCGTTGCTGTCATTGGCACTACTTAAGCTTCCTATTATGGAGTTAAACAATTTTCAAACCTTTAAGCTCCAACATCAATGCGCATGTTCTTCACATTAGCCTCCATATGATTCTTGTGGTACAAGTTGGGAGAATTTGATAAAAATTCAAGACATTTTGGCTCTGGCAATCTTTTCTTTTATTCTGATGACCTGTTTTTCGGCACAGCCCCCTGCATTAATTATGCATTTGTTTGTCTGAGTCAAGTTTGTGTATTCACAATAGACCATGGTAGGTGTCTACTAAGGGATGGATTGTTTTATTTTTCAGCTGGGGGGTGGGCAAATACCAATACAAATTCCAGCGAAGCTTTTGAAAAAATATCCGCACAGCGAAAGGAAGCAAAAAAATATCTTTCAAACTTGTAAAAGAAAATTCAAACAAAGCTTTTAGTCACAAAAAAACAAACAAACAAACAAAGAAACAAAGGGACGAAAAAATATGGCCACCCCCTCCCCCTCAAAAGTAAGAGGGTCCCTTCCTATTGATGTTAGTTATTTCGGATCATTATTTACTTTATTCTTACCTTTGCAACAACATATCCTGATTCTGTGACTCCAGTTTTTTCTCATGAATTCTTTTCCCTGAACGAGTTTCCCTTAAAAAATTAGCAAAAAATATTATTAAGTCACAAATAACGTTTTCCCAGGAAATTATTATTAAAAAATAGATGACGGTTTTTACAAAGCATAGCTGTATATACTGAACGAAACAACCGAACAAGGAACAAGGGTGCTCATCAATGCATTAAAATTCAAATTTCCCGTACATCGTGGAGGTTACATTGCAAATTATACACGTGTTCATATTACGATCAAAAGAAAAACATTTTTGATTAAAGACCACTGAATCCTTAGTTACAAGCCTTTGGTTTGTATTTAATGTTTGCTTTAAGCGTAGGAGCATTCCCGGTAAGTCAAATGATTAAATACTAAGAAGTAAAAACGACACAATTGCCACTACACCTCAGTCAGAAGAGCGGAGTTTAAAGCAGCTTGCAAACTACTGCGGGTCTCAAATTTTTACCTTAAGCAACATTTACAAACTATTGCACGGTTAGACAACGCAATAAATTTAATTTGTAAACTTACTTTCCTGTGAACCGACGAAAGTTTTTCCAATTTTCCTTTCAAGAGCAGCCATTACACTCTTCGTCTCTCTTGCTTGCATAATTATCACAAATTCTGCAATCATCATGAATATGAATTTTAGAAGGTGTAGCCAATCGCTGATAACTTCACTGCAAATTTGCACGCCTTTTTCAGCTTGTGAATCAAATCCTAATAAACGAAGATCATTGCACTCATTAATTACCCTGACAGCTACTTCATATTTGAGTTTTGAAGTGGGCAAAGATGTAGAAAAAAAAAGAAACAAAACAAAACAAACGAGAAGAAAACAAAAACAAAAAGAAATGAACGGAAGTTTATATTCTTTTGAAAGAACAAAGATGTCTGAAAGAAGAAAACTAAAAAAAATAATAATAAATAAAAATAAGAGTTTTGAAATAACTTAGGTTCCTTGAAGAAATTGTATAATTTCAAATGTGTTTTTGTGATGGGGTTTGTCCGTCCGTTTGGGGTACCTTCCCCGGGAGGGGAATGTGGTCACGCGGAAATGAGTAAATGAGATACGAAGACTTTGACTAGACGTTATCTGCTTATTACGATGCACAGGATGGTTCTAACAGTATTCCATAAAGATCTTTCTATTCTCTTAGAAACATTACACGAAAGGAAGCTAGATAATTCTACAAATACCAAGAAACCATGTATAAAACCAGACGCCCCGCGTTTTCTGCTAGGAAAACCGAAAAAGCCCTGGGTACAACTTTGTGCAAACATCCCAGATTGCATTGCGAGCATATCGAAGCTAACCTACCCATCAAGCTCAGCAAGACGAGTTTTCAAGATGGCGGCTGAGGATGGCTCGGTGGTGCTGAGAATAAAACGGAAGAGAACAGAAGATCCGTTGGACGCATTGCGTAAGTAAAACAGTTTATTAAATTCTCATATCATTTCTTTCTCTATGTATTTCATCTTTAGTTCAAGACTTGAGAAATATTGTCTGATTTCTCATTTCCTTGGTGACGTAAGAGGAAGTTACTCTGTTGTTTGTTGCAGTCGTCGCACAAGTTTTCAAGAAACCACACATCGAAAAGAGCGAAGATAGCGACAAGGAAAACGCAGAATCAAAGGGAGATAATTTGGCGTCGACAGGTGAGTGTTTAAGTTGGATCGAACGAGCTGATCATGCAACAAGCTGTTTCAATGGTTCAATGGTATTTAAGCTTATTTGCTCCAGGGGTCTTGTCATAGTCGTAAAAGTGGCGATCATTTGTAACTTTTACCATCTGAAACTGATTTGTATTACTTTACTGTCCCTTAATTGTCTTAATAATGTTTCAGTTGAGAGAGTTTTCAAGTTTGTTGGAAGTGTACCACAAGGAGATGATGTTAAAAAGAAAGACTTATTGGTGAGCAGTTTGCAGTGTATATCTTACTTCTCAAAATGTCAACAGTTATCTAAATAGTGGCATAGTGGAAACCAGTGACTGTGATTGAATGACTGACTGAATGTCTGATTACTGGTAATTGATTGATTAACTAATTTGGTGAGAAAAAGGAAGATGGTAAAATGTTGAGCTTCAGTGGGAATTTAGCCCCATTCAAGCTGAATCTGTTTTTGGATTTCTTTTAGCCGTCACTTTTGAATAGCTGCATTTACAGGTAACATGCAAGTAATTACTTTTGTTTTGAAGTGAAGAAATAATAATCATTTTTTTAAAGGGGTGGTGTTGCTAAAGTCACTTTGAGGATCCTTCATCACATAATAATTAGCTGAAGACTTAAAGTTTTTCTTTGTAGTTCTGTAGAAAGATGGTCAAGATATACTGAATGCAGTTTACTAATTCTGTGTTTGTCTCTTAAGGCCAAGATTCAAAAGCAATCCATAAGCCATGAAAACTTAATGAAATCTCACATCCATGACCAACAAACAATACAAGAAAGACTGCGCCAACAGAAAAAGGTATAGTGTGTAAAATCCTTCATTTCCTTATAAATTGCTTTCTTCCTTGTGTTTCTCTTTATGGTAAACACAGTACCAACAGTCTGATGCTGATGCAAATCAAAGAATGGCTTCTAGTTTTCAATGTTTTTGGAGGCAAATATGTGACCCTCCACGGAATTTCAGGGAATAAGGTGAACGCACGCACACGGTACGATTGCACGCTAAAACAAAAGAACTCACTTTTAACACGTTAGTTGTGTGTTAGTGGCATGCCTCATTAACTTTGTAGTCATTGTCTTGCTTTGCACGGTAGAGACAAAGGAACGTGTTAAGATCTTTGGCACGATCTAACACGGTGACCGTGTCAAATTATAACACGCTCTTATGAAAGGCATTGACCTCTGAAGCTGTTTTCCATTTTGTTCTACAAGCAAACTTATGTCGTAAGCTGTACGTGTTGGGCTGAAAGGTTTTTTTTAGCTTACCGAACATGGTTGTCAACATTGATCGATGGAGTCGCCGAACAGAATACCAGAAATTATGTCGACTTGTTTTCTCCCCTTTATTACTGCGTTTGTGTTTGTTTTCCATTTTTTACTGCATTTGTTTCGACTTCTTTGCTTGGAACTACTGCAAACTTAAAATTGTGTTTACTTGTCGTTCATCAGCCATTCACGAACTGTCGATAGGAGGCCATTCGAACGGCTGCTGCTAGCTGTTCAAAAAAAATATTCATCCATGCGAACGGCTAGGGTTATCTTCATAACTTCTTCTATTGTTTTGCTCGAATACAATACTGTAGATACAAGCAAAGGGTTTACAGCCCCTTTTCCCTGGATATCATCGAGATAGAATTGTTGCATTACATACCGTGTGATGCTCAATGAAAAGCTCAGCTTTTACGTGTTATGCAAATTTGATGCGCTTTTGAACTGGAACTATAAACTTCGGACTACAGTGTATTCGCTATTTCTTACAAATTCTTTTACAGTAGTCATTGACTTTGTCTTTCCATATCAGCTTCATTTACTATTTCAATTTTAATCGAAGGGTAAAGTGCATGAAAGAAAGGTTCAATTTGTTCCCACATGGCTCGTGCAATTTATTTTTAGACTCACAGTATAATTCAGTGCACTGTGAACTAAATTAATGCCAGGAAAAAAGCTTGCAATTTTACTCTATTTCTCTTTCTAACACTCACTTTAGACTGCAGGTTTGAGTCTGGCGAAGGCAATTTCAATTCTGAAAATTTTAGCTTCATTTTTCATGTCGCATCCAGCACGCAAAATAATTACAGGTAGATTCACACAACCCTCGTTTCTCTGGGCTCTTGTATTTGAAAAAAAAATCGAAGAGCCATATTGTTCCCTAATTTATTTAATATTTCAAATAGGGAAATGGATTTTCTTCCCTTCTCGTTTATCAATGTTTATGTTCTAACGATTTTACTTTACGAAAAGCATTCACCGGCAGCTGAGACGAAGTTAGTTAAGCTAACGTGTTAAGAGTTCTACCGTGTCAAGGAAACAAAGGAACTTAGCGTGCTAAAAAATCAAAAGTCTAGCATGTTATAAAAACAAAGCCCAACTGTGCAAGCCAAAAATGAACAATGGCTGCAAACACGCTATCCAAAATCAATTGTTTTTATGCACATATCCGCACGTTAAGCGTGTCGTGTCAGAAGCGTGCGTGCGTGTTATAACGTGCTGTGTGGGTGCGTTCACCTTACTCCCTGAAATCCTGTGGAGGGTCACATATGATCTGTTAAAAGGATGTTTATGACATGTAAATTCTGTAAATCAGAAGAATGAATGAAAGAAAATAAAAATTAATCATTACCCTTCATTATTTTGCCAGGTTTCTAAATTTAAAGTTTTGGTACCCAGATTTATATACAAGGTGAAGTTAAGTACATGCAAGAATTACCAAAGTGTTACCTTTGCTACTTACACTGTTCCTTGTGACAAAACACAAACTGAAGCAATTTGAGAAAGTGATTGATATGTTGTGAAAACCTTGTGCTTATTCCTCCAGCTTTTAAACCAGGAAGCAAGATTTAAAGTAATTTCTTCAAACAGAGAAAATGAAACAGAATCTGCCAGGTATGTTAAGCATCATCCAGAGGTATGGTGCTTTTACTGAAAATGATAGGCAGCCAATCTGAGTGCACTTGCTCATATCCAGAGATTGTCTATATAATAACAGCTGATAGCCTGTTATCAGGGAGCCAATCAGCAGGCTTACTCATATCTGTGGACCATCTATATGACAACAGCTGATAGCCTATTAGTAGGGATCTAATCAGAGCATGTGCTTGCTGATATCCAGGGGCTTTATTTAATAACAGCTGATAAGTTGTTAGTAGAGAGTCTATCAGAACACACCCTTGCTCATACAATGTATCCAGGGGTTGCCTATATAATAACAGCTGATAGCCTGTTAGTAGGGAGCCAATCAGAGCATGTGCTTGCTCATATCCAGGGTCTGTCTATATAATAACAGCTGATAGCCTGTTAGTAGGGAGCCAATCAGAGCATGTGCTTGCTCATATCCAGGGAATGTCTATATAATAACAGCTGATTGTTAGCCTTTTATTAGAGAGCCAATTAGAGTGCATACTTGCTCATATCCTGACTGACCTGACTATATAATAAACTACCTTGTTTTTTCATTTAAGTTGTCTTTTCTTGCATTCATTATAATTATACCTGTACCACAGCCAGTCAGAGAGTAACAGTAGATTAACTGACGAGGCAAAGAGTGGAAGGGAAGATCAGTCTGAGGAACCTGTTGATGATATTGATCTTGAAGTGCAGAGACTGTTGAGTGTTTATGATCTGGTCAAAGATGAGGAGTCTCTTGACAGGTGAGAAAGTATACAGTTCTTGAAAAGGCACAGCCAAAGGTCTCTTGAGGGCATATTTATTTAATTTTATTTTGAAGGTGAACCATTATTGTTATGCAACACTGTGCATGTTAATCACACACTTTCAAATTAGTAGGTACTAAGTTGAAAAATTCAGATGTTGCCTCAACAGTAATCCACTGCAGATGTCTGTTTACTTGAAGAAGTGGCTAAAATAAATTATGTGCCCAAAATTAAAATGTTGCCGAAATTGAAAATGAAAACCTAACATGGTGATTGTCCAGTGGTGCAACTATACAAACTACATCTGTATTTTAGTGTTTCTTTGTTTACTTTTTGACAAAAACTTTTTACAAGAGTCCTTGCAATGAGTTAAATACCACACAATGTAACTTCCATGTGAAAAGCTCTTTGGCTTTATAGGTTTTGGCAAGCCATATTTTTAGTGTCTCAACATGTACACCTTGTAATGTCTTGTTTGTGTTATATCTCATTGGATATAGTAAGGCAAAAAGAGAAGAAAGACAAGCTAGAAAGAGACAACAGACTGATGATGTAAATGCAATCCTGTGTAACTCTGTGAAGATGATTCGTGAAAAATTAACAGTGTCAGAAGGTAAGTTGTCCCCTGATTCCAAACCCTTTAATACCACAGCAATTCAAATAAAGAAAATTGTTCATTGTTTTATATTAGTTTGATTGACTTCATAATTATGCCCACAATGTCGAAGCAGTGATTTCATTGACTATAAATCTTTGATATTGTTGTATGTCTTTCTTTTTCAGGAACAAAAACAGAACAGAGAAAATCAGATAAAGAGGGATATGTTTATGACTTTTATTACCCAAGTGATAATTACGGGAGACTTGGTGACATGTGAGTATTAATTAACACATTGAACTGACATTCACTGCAGCTTAATGTTTGATTTTGATTTTGCTCTTTATGCTCAAAAGCTTTCATTTGAATGGTCACACTTCAGAATTTCATCCAGAGAGTCAAAAGTTAGAACCACCTTCTCATGGCTTGTACAGCATAATAAACAGCACCACAGGAAAGTACTGCTCAGTAGCTTTCATTTGAATGGTCACACTTAAGGATTTCATCCACAGACTCAAAAGTTAGAACCACCTTGTACAGCATAAAAAGCAGCACCTCAGGAAAGTACTGCTCAGTAGCTTTCATTGGAATGGTCACACTTTAGGATTTCATCCACAGACTCAGAAGTTAGAACGGCCTTGTACAGCGTAATACACAACAGGTGAAGGTACTGTTCAGCATCTTTGGTTTGAATGGTCACAGTTTTATGTTTTTGTTTTAATTTTTATTATTTGTTGTTCTTTTTGTAGAGTTGAAGTTTTGCCTTTTGACTCTGACCTTGTCCATGAAACACTAGCAGAAGATTTTGGGGAAATTTATGATGATGAAGACGACTCTAATGGTTAGTAGTCATCAGATTTGTGCCATGTGTTGGTTTGTGAAAAGACTGTTTTTCACAAGTAGATGTTAACTTGACTAAAAGTGTGTATCTTAAACTACAAACCTTGTCTTAAAATGCCACCATAGCATATACTGTTTTGTTTTCCAAGAAATCAGTGTCACACAAACAAAGCTGCCCTGGAGAATTTCAGTGTTGTGATTTTAAAGGTTTAAAATTTAGTGATAGTACAAATGTAAGAGATTTGTAAGGGAAAAGTGACTCTTGCCCACCTCCCCCACTCCCGGTTAGTGGCTCGGTTAGTGAAGAAAAGAAGAAAAGAACAGTGTCATATGAAAAAGGCTTTTGACAAAATATAGTGTCCCAGAAAAATTGAGCTTTAACTTTTGAGAATCAAAAGTTATGGATGGTACAATTTTAAGAGATAATTAGCACCAGAAAAGTGATTCACACCCCCTACCAATGTAAACAAAAGTACAGTTACTGTAAGTTGCTGTCACTGTCTTCTCACGAAATCATGCTATGGATTTAAAACTCCATGCAGTGTTTGACTGTGACATAATCTTTACCTTGACTGTGTTAGTTTCTATATGTATTAGCAAAATATTCTTTTGATTAAAATCAATTGCCGCTGTTTTTGCAGGAACAAGGTATGATTTGACCCGAAGTTGTACTTTTGAACCAGAGCTCATTCTAATGCTCCTTCGTTTACAGATGAAAACAACTGGCGAAATGATTACCCTGATATAGATGAAGGCTTGTCAGATTCATCACAGGAGAGAAGATTTTACGGAGATTATGGCTTTGATTCTGGTAAGCTAATTTGTTGGCCATGTGCATTTCAGTCTTCAAAGATTGGCCAATAATCCTGGAGGAGAATTCCCATATAAAAGTGTCAGAAGTCCTCATCAGAAAAGGAATCTATGAAAGGCACCAAAAGTCTCTTTTTAACGTGTGTGGCCGCAATTCATTTCCACCCCTTATAAGAGGTATCAGTTCTAACACTTACCTAACTTTTTCTACCATATTTGCTTTGGCTTTTATGCTACAAGATCACATTGTCATTTGACTTACATGTTTGTAATGTGGTGAGTTCAGATTCAAGCACATACCCTAAATAATAATTAACAAATCATGAATTTTAAGTGCCATCGGGGTAAGACGAAATCCCCCATCCCTTTCCTGTGGGAGTCCCCCTTCCAGGAGTGCAATTTCTTTATAATACTGTACCTATTTCAAAACAAAACAAACTAACAAACAAACATAAACAAACTAATCCAGGGATAGACTAAAATTTATAGACACCTGTTGAAAGTGCTGAGTTCTCCCCTTTGAACTTTTAGATGAAGAATATCGAAGACATGCTTTTGATGATTTGTCAGACGATAATGAGTAATTCCAAGAAAGAAACGACAAAAATTGAGAGATGTATGATGCAAGAGCCAAAAAGGATAATTTATCATTGCTAATGCCAAGCTAGAGTAACAGGATGCACCAGCAAGCATTAAATGTACATGTGTATGATGAGTGGAAGAACTGTAAATGAAGTGAAGGACTGTGAGCTAGTGTAGGAAAAGTAATAGTAGAGGAATTGCAAGCAGCCAGACGACAAGTTCAGTAACAAGGATTCAAGAAAAGGAAGGGACATTATTTTGCCAACATTATGGGAATTAAAAATAAGCTTGTTCTGGACAATGTAATCAATCTAATCGTGCCAAAAGTAATGAAAAAAAAAGGTATAGTAAAGCTATGGTTACCAGAAGCAGTTACATTGCTCTATAGCTTTTATTTGGGTGGCCACCCTTAGGATTCCACAGGCTTAAAAGTTAGAACCACCTTGTACAGCATAATAAACAGCAACACAGGAAAGTACTGCTCAATAGCTTTCATTTGAATGGTCACACTTCAGGATTTCATCCAGAGACTCAAAAGTTAGAACCACCTTGTACAGCATAATAAACAGCACCACAGGAAAGTACTGCTCAGTAGCTTTCATTCAAATGGTCACACTTTACGATTTCATCCACAGACTCAAAAGTTAGAACCACCTTGTACAGCATAATGAACGGTACAACAGGAAAGTACTGCTCAGTAGCTTTCATTTGAATGGTCACACTTCAGGATTTCATCCACAGACTCAAAAGTTAGAACCACCTTGTACAGCATAATAAACAGTACCACAGGAAAGTACTGCTCAGTAGCTTTCATTTGAATGGTCACACTTTAGGATTTTGTGAACAAACTGAAAACCTAGTATCTCACCTTGTACAGCATAATAAACAGCACCACAGGAAAGTACTGCCCAGTAGCTTTCATTTGAATGGTCACACTTTAAGAGGGAAAATACAATAAAAAGAAGTAAGTGATGTATATGTATATATGGAAATTTGTTTGGTTTGTAACATAAAATAGAAATAAAAGCAGAACATTTCTTTTGACTTCATTGGTTCTTTGTATGATATAACTAAGCTGAAGGGATTAATCACTTTGGTATCTTGGAAAAATCTAACAAAGTTAATGTATTACGAGCAGTTCTTATTTCCAACCTACTTGGGTTTAATGGTGTAAGAAGAACACTCAAGTGTGGTGGTACTCCCCCATCTCCAACCCCTGCTCCCAGGCTAGCTTTATCATTGCATCAAATATTTGATTAAAAACATGTTGTAGCAGGGATTTTATGGACTTCTCGACTCTGTGTAAATAAAAGGTCTTGGTCAACCAGGCTTTGATCTTTTGGACAGGGCAAAGTACCAACCCAATACTTTTTGAGGCATGATGCAATGGTTGATTATACCCTGCAGACAGAGCAAAAGGATGGACCTGCTTTCCAGGTCCATCCTTTTGAAGGATGGACCTGCAGAAGAAAAGCAGCAGGTTGATAGGATAGCCCCACCCCCCCCCCCCCAAAAAAAAACAAACAAACACTGCATCTTCTGTTTATTTCATTGTCAAGAGAGGCAGTGATCACTATTAAAAATTCCCCTGTATTGATATAAAAAACATTTCTTGTTTTCTGGAAGGAGAATGATTTTTTTGGCTAGAAGATCATATCGGTAGTGATGGCATGAACCATTTGTGAGTTTGTCAGGACATTACAGGCGGATCCTTGCTGATGTCATTGTTTACATCTTGAAAATTGAAATTCATCTGATAAACAAACAAAGATTATAACTAGAAAGAGCATATAACATTTAGTTAACATGCAAAGTTTGAAAGAAAAAGGATGGAAACCGGTTTCAAATGATGCTTTCAAAATTTACAACATTTACAGACGTTTGTATGGCTGGGTGGCATACAAACGTCTGTAAATTTGACCTTTTTCAAAAAGGAATGTCTCCCTCGATTTTCAACACTCTCCTCTTATATTTGCTATTTTTACTAATTGTGTCAGTCTCTTTCAATTTTTCTCGTTTCCATTTGCCAAGCTAACTATAACATTTTCGATAATTTATGATAATGCTTAGATCAAAGACTGCATATGTAAAACTGGAACAAGGAACAATATATGTCCCCATACATGAGGTACCTATCCGCACCCGCGAAAAAATCTGCCAATCAGGAAATCGGGGAAAGGTCACGTGAATGTGAACATGACTCAGCATTCTTCGGAAATAACACGACTCAGCATTCCTACCCACGCGTTAATTCATCAGCAAATATGGTGAGTCCATTGTCTCTCTTACAAAGGCCTCGATAAAGAAAAGATATTTCAATTTATCAGTCTTCGAACTGACTAATTAGGCTACTTTGTGCATTCCCGTTTAACTTCGATCACGAGATTTTGAAACAATTCTCTTCTTCCTCACGCGATGAACTGTTGTACGTACATTCTAGCCATTTGCGTCAACTTTGATTCTTGCAACCCAGTGAATGCCATATGCTTTTTAAAACTTAAAATTCTCCATTTCTGTTTGGGAATTTTCATCCGTTCTCGTCGGTCGAGCGAACATCTTCGCGCGATGATTCGAAGAAGCTAAAAAAGCCAACATTCGAGTTCATTCAAGAGCAGAATTTCCTTATTTACCGTTAAGCTTATCCAGATTTCACTTTACTTTGAATGGACATTTCGATCAGATTAACGTTGCTTTTGATACATACAACAGGAGAAAGCAAACCAATTTCTAGAGGATGAATGCGGTAAACGCAGGATCAAACGTGTTCTTGAAGGTAAGCATCGTGTAAAGGTCGAAACAGTTGTCCCCAGTGCTATTAAATAATCGCGTCTTCCAGGCCCTATCCCAATGTTTACGTTCAGTTTTATGATGTTTCTTTCAGGGGTTTACAGTATTTCTGATTATTAATTATACTAGGAATTTCACTGTGAAAGTGAGTGCTGGCGACGTGAACGCGAAGATTTATTTTGCAAAGCCATCTTCTTTGTTTGACGTTTTGCGTGCGTGTCAAATTTCAGCTGCACGAATCTTGCATACAATGTGTTCCTGTCGCAATTCGCTTAGTCAAAAATTGGTCCTTCTTTTATATTCTTGTATGAAAAGGGTCAAAATATAAGTATGTCCGCACTTGGATGAAAAGATTTACACAAGAAAACATCACCCCTGTTTCGAGAGTTAGCAAATTTCTATCAAGTGCGACAGTCACGTGGGAGTACCATTTTATCTAATTACAATCAACAAACATTTCGCTTCGACATGCGTTGCGAAACCGATTCGGCTTACAGATGTCGATTGCTTTTCGCTTTTCAAACGTTTCAAACGATGCAAACGCTTCAGATGATAAACTATGTAAACGATTTGCACTTCAAACGAACGTTTCAAACGCTGCAAACCAAATGAACGACCGAACAATACAAACTTTGTAAATGAAACTCTTGATGTCTGCGGCTACTCACATACAAACAAATACGCTGGATTTATCATTAATTTTTGCGTCGCTTAACTCTCAAGGAGAAGAAAATGAAAGCTGATGGATATTTAAGTACAACTAATGTGCACTTCAGAAAAGTAGGATTTAGCTCCATTTCGCTGTTATGACAGCTCCATAAACAATATGACGTTTCTGAAATGAACATTCTTGCTGATTTCCCTGTTAGGGTAAACTATCCCTCCTTCTGCAAGTGTTGTCTCAGGACGAAAAACTTCGATCACATTCATGAGAGGATTCATCCTGGGATGCTAAGAAATACTTAAGATGAATTCATCCTGGGGCAAAAACTCTCACGTAAAGGGGCCCTTCGTTCTTGCATCATCCACACAAATGTCCAAAGCCAAAGTTTCGGTATTAATGTTTTCACAGAAAGCAGTAACGCAGCCTCTCACAAAGAACTCAGTGAAACCACTG
The DNA here is from genome assembly GCA_964030785.1 of Siderastrea siderea. Taxonomy (NCBI): domain Eukaryota; kingdom Metazoa; phylum Cnidaria; class Anthozoa; order Scleractinia; family Rhizangiidae; genus Siderastrea; species Siderastrea siderea. The sequence goes on from OZ034979.1 coordinate 8,234,699, forward strand.
CACATTTGAGGAAAGCACAAGAAAGGAAGAGGAAGATCAAAGGACTGAAAGGTATGTGTGGTCTTAGAATGTGAACAAACAGAAGAACAAAACAGTTTTTCAAAAATGAATCTTTCACTCCCAAAGGCAGCCAAGATTTTCGGAAATACTGAGAAACAAACTGCACCAAATGAATGTATACTGCAGGGGCTCATTGTAAGTTTAATTTGAACGGTCACACCTGAGAGTTTCATTGACTAACTGAAAGTTAGAACCACCTTGTGAAGGTCTACTTTTTGCTGTTGCACATTCATTGATAATTATAAAACTTCAATTTTTGAAAATATGCAGCTTTGGACTTTTTATTGTTTCTGTGCATGACTCTTCAAATAACAGCAATTTTACCTGTAAAAGTTGTCCTAACCAAAAATCCGTGAAAGTAAAGGGCAAATAGGTTACATGTTGCTTCTTCTTCATTTCATCCTAAATTGTCCAGCACTTGAACACTTTTCTTTCTAAGCCCACTTCCCACCACAAAAGAGTCTACTTCAGACTGCCCCTCATTACCAAATGTTTCATTAAAATAATGTGTTTGATTTGCTATTCTAAGGAAATGAGAAATCTCACAGGAAAAGGAAGATGCCTATGGACAGCAAGGACCTTGAGAACAGAAGTATGACATCAATATTGGTGTTTTTTTTTTGTAACTTTTATGCAGGACTGAAGTGTAGACGAAAGTCTGCACAATATTATGTAGTTGCAAAATTCCTCAAAGAAAATCCTTTAATACCCCTGAAGTATCCCTTTGTTATTATTATTATATTCATTTGGGAATAAAAAAGGCTTGTTTGGCATAAAGCTTTTCTCTGCAGCATGTGATTTGGGTACGTACCTTCTACATGTACGTGCAGGTGTCTATACATCGTCATTAATGTTTCTTTTTAAAACAGGCACCAAAAAGGCCAAGAAAGAAAGACAACCAAGGTCTCTTCTAGCTGTGGTTAATCAAAGGACTTATCGTAGGCGCAATAAAATTGACCGGTGAGTGTTAAAGACCTTTACTTAAAACGGAAAATTGCATTAAAACTGTGTAGCGCATGTAAATCGGGATATTCTTGAGGTAAATTAAAATTAGTGTCTCAGCGCTTGAAATAGAAAATGGGGGAAAATCCTCAGACGTTTCGAGACTGGATTTTACCCCATTTTCTATTTCAAGCGCAGAGACACTAATTTTAATTTACCTCAAGAATATCCCGAAAGACCTTTACTGCCTGTGAAGAATATTCTTCGGCCTCAATCATCAGCAAAAAATGTGCACTTAAACTAAGAGATGTGGAATTTTCATTGGAAGGCTGGATCATTAGGTAATTCCGTCTCCGCAATAATTAGTAATTGCAGATGATTCAAAATTTTCATTCAAAAAGTTCAACCAGGGTTCCCACGTTCAGGCGGGGAATGGTCAGACATAACATAAGCTTTTTAAGGTTAGGCATTTGAGGTCAGGCAAATACAGGCCTGTAGGAAGGGGGGTGCGATGCTCTGTACACACCCTCCCATGTACAGGCAGCAAATGTCCGTTTATGTGTCGTGATAAGCATATAATTTGACTTTCGACACTCAATTGAAAACTGCTCCAAAATCAAGAAATATTAATTGTGCTTATTTTGCGTTTTTCATAGTTCAGATGAATTGCTTATTGAAGTAACTGACACAGAGGAGGACCCACGAAATGATCCCAATGGTCAGTTGAAAATACAGTTGAACCTATTGTAAGTGACCACCCAAAATGTCAAGCGTAAGTGGCCATGTATGAGAGGTGTGCTTACGAAAGGTCACTATGAGATGAAGGGAGGCTTAATCCATGCAAATTAAAAACTGCATACCAGTACCTAAACCAAAATACATAGAGGATATTACACGGCGGCGCAAAGATATGAATTTTATTTTCAAGTGGTGAAAACAATATTTTATGAACGAGCACAGCGAGTAAAACATTTTTACCATGAGAAAATAAAATTCATATCTTCAAGCTGCCGTGTAATTTTCTTTTTATTATATAGACAAGAGTGTTTTTGCACAAACAAGAGTGTAAAAGCTGGAAATGATGTCATCGATATCCTCACTAGTGAGAATATGGAAAATATGCCATTTGAGCCCCAGATGTAGTTTCGTATGAACTTTACGAGTGGTCTATTTTCCACTAAAACACTCTTGTCTTTGAATAAAATGTAATATGATCTATTTATTGTTATCATTACATTGACAAAACACTTTAATGGAGACCCAGTTAACACTTTGTTCATTTGTAGATGAGAGTTACTATAACAATGACTATCCTGAAGGCGACTCACAAGAAGAAGAAAGAGAGCTTGAGAATTGTTATGGTTTGTCTTATCGGTTAGGTGAGTTAGTAATTTTTTCATTATTGTGTAACCGTACCTGTAACCATTCAGATGAAAGATATTAAGCTTTACTTCCCTGTGGTATGTTGTTCATGCTGAAGGTGCAGGTTCTCACTTCAAGGTCAGTGGATGATATCCTGTGGCATGACTATTCAAAGTAAAAGCTAATTTGAGCTACAATTTCCTGTGTTACTGTGTATTATGTCGTGTAAGGTTTGATTGTATGAACAAACTCCTGTGTGTGATTATTTAAATAAAAACAACAGTATTGTGCTGTACCAATATTTATTGCAAAGTGGTTGTCAATCTCGAGCTTGTGGGTCATTATTCTTTAGTGAGACCATGCAAAGGAAAGATACTTAGCGGCTTCCTCATGGTTCTGTTGTATATTTTTGAGTTTATTGCAAGTAGAAATTAAATAGAGCCTGACAATTTTTTTACTTTAACTTTGAAAGTGGCACTCTTTTACAGGAAGCTAAAGGATTCTTTGAAGAATACAAAAGCCCCTTCTCAGCCCTATACTCTTTTCCTCACAAAGGAGACATTTTGACATATTTTGCATGATAACATATCAAGCAGCAAATTTACGCAGATCTGGAAATCAGAAGTGTGCACTGGTTAAGCAACTTTTGGAGTTGTTTTTAGACCCGATTCTACCAAACGAAACGCTGCTCACTTGCAATGAAATATTGTTTAACCAGGTGCAGTGACTCTGTAGATTTGTCAGAGACAGTGAGACTACAATTTGAGCATAAAAATTTTGATTAATTAATGTATTCAATGTATTGGAGATATTGGTTATAATGTGAATTATTTCTCCTCTTTGCCTTTTTAGATAAGGAGCATCTCTGTGCATGCAGCAAAGAGAATGATCATGAGCTAACTGCTTTTGTGTCACCTTGATCTTTACATCCATAACAAAACTTGTTGCTTTGTTAGTAAATTGTACCAACAAGAGGCAAGTTGAGGTCACATCAAGCATGCTCAGCCGTAGCAGGTGTTATGGGTTACGGCCCTTAATGACAGCGTGGTTAAATGACTAAGGAAACATCATGATGATGTAGAGACCAACCTAGCCTACAGTCACCAGGTTCCCGATCTTCTGTTGGAAAGTTGAACGTGCTAGCCAAAAGTCGAACGTTGGAAAGTCGATCGTGCTAGCCAAAGTAAAAACAAAAAAATAATAATAATAAAACACCAAAAAAAAGAGCGCTTTGTGAGCTTAGATGAGTCACTTTTTACCAAACCCGATGATTGTGCAAGTAATGAAAACTCTGCTGTAGTAAAATAAAATAAAAACTGTTGAGCCCAAGTGATGTGTGTTCGCTTTCCGTTCAGTGCACGTTTCCCATTCCGATTCCAATCCAGTAGCTCCAAGGATCAATGGGTCTTCTTTACTCAATTACGCTTACACCCCCACCCCCATTTGACGTATAGCCACTTGTCGAGTCCCTTGCTCAGAATCAGTGCGTTTTCCCAACCGCAAAGTGGACAAAAGATAACCGCCTCTCTAAATTATTCCCCTTATGGAAACATCTTGTTGCTTGCAGTTCCCTAACTCCCGCAAATATTCCCTGAATTTAACTGTCAATTACTTCAGAAAAAGAGTCATACTAGAGTTCACAGCCAATAGGGCTTGCAGTGTGAGAAGGAACGTCCTATCTGACTGTTTTCAATGAGATCTTGCCTTTTGCACTGAAAAAAACGAACCTATTGCCAGGTTAAACAAGGACATTTTACTATTGTCAAGTACGTTACAATGTTTTCTAAGGCAAAAGCAAAGCAATTTCCGACAAAAACTGCATATTGCCCGAAATTGTTTTGGACGTTTTTGCCTGACTGTTTATCTATTTTATGCCAGCCACCCCCCCCCCCCTTAAAAAAAAAATTAATAATAATAAATAAAAAAATAGTGCTCCTGGATATCTTCACGAGTGTTAGGCTATAAACTTTTCGGGATGAGCATGTACATACCATTGCCATCCCTCGCGTTGTTAGTTTATTTGTCAGTCTTCATCATGCACGAGGTAACTAGTCACAAACTAAGTTTCGTGGTATCTCCCACGATCAGGAAATTAGATTTGTTGCAACATGGCATGGGTATTCTAAGGCGACAATGTATTTTGAAAGCGGTTTTCTGGGGCACGTTTCTCGAAAGCCCCGAAAAGTTTTCGGCCCCTAAAAGCCATTCGTAAAAATATTGACCACTCATTCCACAAAGCTGTTATTTTAGCTTGTCTCTGAGATAAGAATTGTTTAACTTACAGCAAAGTTTCAGGATAAAAAGCTTCTTTGTGTACAAGATACGGTGTGAATTATCGTGCCCGAAGTCGACCCGAAAAGTTTCGGGGCTTTTGAGAAATGCACGCCAGGTCACGTTTTCTCAAAACTACATACCACAAATTTTAGAAAACGTAAAGAAAATTAATAAACTATCCGCCAATGCTAACGTAGGGCGCTTTCCATTTGACCAAAAATTCCGGTTTGAAATTTCGAAAATTTCACCTGGCAAATGAACAGTAAATCCTGAAATTTTCCGGCTGGTTACTCCAGCCCGGTTGCACCGAACTTTTCCATTCATTTTCGGACAGAAATTTACGACAGAGAGGTACTGCTGAACCGAAATTTTTTCGCATGGAACAGTAATTTCCGATCAGGACGGTCAGACCCAAAAAAGCGGTCCACCTTGAAAGGTGGACCTTCTTTTCCGAAAATTTAGCGGTTGGACAGAACCGTTCCATTCAGTTTCGGACCGGAATTTCTGGAGATTTTGGCTGAATGGAAAGCGCCCGTAGTTTAAACTCACACGTATTGGTCCAAAATATGGCGGCCGACAGTGGCCATCAAAAGTCAAAAACACAAAATCAAAAGTCGATCTGCAAAGTGAAAAGTCAAACTCAAAAATCAAAAGTTGATTTACGAACTAAGAAGTCGCTGTAGAAAGTCAATTTTCAACTTGAAAAGTCGAAATCGAATGTCGATTTCGGAAGTGCGAAAATCGGGTTGCGAATTCTCACTTCTCACTTGCGACTTTCGACTTTGACTACCCCCATACCCCCCTCCCCTAACATTTTCTTAACGGAGCGGAAGACTGGGACAAAGTTTTCGTGTCAGATCACGGACAAGGACAAGAAGACACGCGGCTAAAAATTTTTTTTCAATGTTGCAATAAATTGGTCAGTACAAAGGTCTGAAACCATTTATTTTGTGTTCTATTTCTAGTTCAGAAAACTCGTAGATCAACTGTGTAAAAATGGGGATGACAGTCCTGCACGACTCCCACGCTCGTGTTTTAGCCGTTCTCACAACTTTGCTTTCACACGTTTGACTGAAGCGGGGTTCAGCCATCTATTACACATTGCATAGCTATAAAGAAGCTACAACTTCAATTTCATGACGAAGAGGGACTATAGATCACACTCCATGATACGAAACACAACATCCTGCAAAAGAATTTTATATTAGCCGGACCCGACGTTACAGGACATCAGTAAAAACCACATTAAGTCGCTTAACAAACGTTCAGAGGTCGAAATTAACTGAGAAATGTAATAAACAGGCAAGCCACAAGAATCCTCGAGTTATCAGACAATTGCTCAGATTTCACCTTTTCGGCGCTAGATTTTCACGTGTATTGTCACGCGACTTTTGATGTAAACAAACCGCGAAAGTTCGGACATTCGGTTCCCAAACTGAACCACACGTCTACAAATTACTAGTCGCTATTTCAAGTTCCCGTTACTGTATAATTCAAAATGTCAAAGCAGAAGAATAGGAGCGACTTCAACGCCATGAATATGGCTGAATTATGCTGGCTTTGCTAGGCCTGGTTGCGAAATCTGCTGGACGAGGCTACCAAGTCTTCCGAATTAATAGGGGAGGGGGGTAGGGGGGTGGTCAAAGTCGAAAGTCGAAAGTGAGAAGTGAGAATTCGAAGCTCGATTTTCGCGCTTCAGAAATCGACATTTGATTTCGACTTTTCAATTAGCGAATTGACTTTTTATTTCGTAAATTCACATTTGATTTTTGATTTTGACTTTTCACTTTGAAGATCGACTTTTGGTTTTGACTTTTTACTTTCGATGGCCACCCTCGGCCACGGTACCAAAAAGGACCTGAAGAAATGTACAAGTCACAAAAGACGTGACTTGTTTCATACCAACAACTATCAGATTTGGTTTAAAGCCACGCAAGTTCACGCTCAGTCATACCACGTCCCCATACATGCAGCCCAATTTTGTTATATAGACAGCCGCTGAATATGAGCAAGCACTCCCTACCAACAGGCTATCAGGTCTCATAACCCACCAATTGGGTGGTGTAATTTTTTAGCTTTTTTAAGGTCTGAAATCTCTTAAGTGAAGTAAAGTATAGTATACGAGCCGGACACCAGTTTTGAACTATCATTTTATAATGAATTTGTCTTCTTTTCGTATCAAACAAAATATCTTAAAATGCTATAAACATGAGGCATTTCCCCTTACGTTCAACTTACTTTACTGATAAACAGTACTCAGTTGCTCTAGCGTTGAAGTTTCTAAAGATGACGAAGAACAGTACCAGGAAGACAAAACATCGTCTTCACTGTTACCTTTTTTGAAAAGCCACATTTCTCAGATTTGCAATTCCTTGGCGTGGTTTCCTCCACGATGAAATACGTCGGCGGCAAAACCTGAAGCGATACCTTAGCTTTTGAAGTTACACAACAACTATACATTCTCACCGCGTCGTTTTCTTTGCGTCTTTATTGTATATTCGTTATTCAAGTTCTCTGTTACTATTTTTTATCTCAATATTGTTCACAATTTCAGTAATTTTTGCAACTTATATGCTGCATTCAGTTTTAAGGGTAAGCAGGGCTCGTCTGAATACCAGCCCCGTTACTGAGTGGGCTACCCTGCCAAATTAAGTTTCACCTATCTAAATATGTTAGATAAAAAGTTACGCTAGAAAATAATCTTAAAATCAGAGGACTATAGAATAATTTAAGACATTTAAAAAAATGAAAATATATAAGATTATAAAAACTATGTTTTGTTTTAATTGCAAAAATATGTGAAAGTTTACAAGACGGGCCCTCCAAATCCCAAGGTAGATGATTAAAGTTATTTACACAGGAGCTTTTCTGACCCCTTTGGTTAGCGAATTAATTAACTATCTAATTCCGCGATACGTTTCTTATCACCGGACTTTTGGCCACTTTTAGAGCCAACGCAAGGGAAAATCTAGGCTGTAAACAATTTACCCCTAAACCCATCCTCGGAGACCCAGGGGCAGCTAGTCGGGACGACGGGATTTTTGTGGGCGAAAGTTTACAACAAGAGCGGGAGAGCCCCTGGGCACTTACTCTTACCGAACGAGTTCCAGAAGCGTTTGAAATCCCGCCTTCCGATTGGCCAGAAAAATTTTTTTCTGGTCAATCAGCGAAGAGGAACAGCCGGGCGACTCTCATGTCTTCTTACACGAGGTTGTTTTCCTCATCAATCGCCGTAGTAGCGTGGCCCGTTCAACGGGAACATTTCTGAGGAGAGCTTCAGAAAAAAAACAATAACAAATAAACGAAGTCGAGGAAATCGCAAACTATAACGTGGCCACAAGAAAACAAACACTCACAGGGAATTTTTCACGGCGGACTTATCGAAGGTAACGCAAATTTTTAGAGCTAGCGACTTCTCCTTTCTCCAATGTAACTAATTATTTCTCCTTCTTCGTTGATCTTCGTCTGAAACTTTTCCATCTCTGATGCACGGGCCACGCAACTATGTTGATCGAGCGTGTCATGTGACGTACTAGAGAGACATCGACAGTTAAGCAGAAAATCGCCCAGATCGGCCTCCAGAAGCTCGGAAAAGCAATAAAAGCACAGCAAACACACAGCAGGTAATGTTTTTGAAACTGTATTTCCATTTTAATGCATTTTCAGCGGAAAACCGCCGATTATTTTCGATCGAATTTCAGCTCCATACAAACACTCATATTACGCTTTGGTTAACTGTGTTTCCCACGCTCGATCGACATAGTTGCGTGGCCCGTGCATCGGAGATTCCCGTGGAAAGTTTCAGACGTAGTTCAACGAACAAGGAAAAATAATTAGTTACATCGCTTACTCGAGTAGCTATTAGCCTCATGCAACACTTGAGAAAGGGGAGTCGTTAGCTCTAAAAATTTACGATACCTTCGATAAGTCCTTCGTGAAAAATCCCGCCGAGTATTTGTTTTCTTCCGGCCACGTTATAGTTTGCGATTTCTTCGACTTCGTTTATTTATTTAGTATTAATTTTTTTTTTCTGAAGCTCTCCTCAAAAATGTTCCCGTTGAACGGGCCACACTACTACGGCGATTGATGAGGAAAACAACCTCGTGTAAGAAGGCATGAGAGTCGCCTGGCTGTTTCTCTTCGCTGATTGGCCAGAAAAAAAATTTTCTGGCCAATCAGAAGCCGGGATTTCAAACGCTTCTGGAAGTCGTTCGGTAAGAGAAAGTGCCCAGGGGCACTCCCGCTCTTGTTGTAAACTTTCGCCCATGAAAATCCCGTCGTCCCGACTAGCTGCCCCTGGGTCTCCGAGGATGCCCTAAACCCTAAACTGTGGAAATGTGAAAAAGAAGTCTCATTTGGTTTGGTCTCACAGAAAATTTTCCAGAATAAGCGGATTTCCTTGAAAGTTGCCCAAACTAGCTAAACGGAATTTTCAAATGGCAAATGTTACATCCGCTTTCTTCTGTCATTTTCAGGCCTCTCAACAAATTGTGCAAATCAGTTTATGCAGGTGTACCCCCTCAGGCGTATAAAGGATCATGGCTTAATATGGGAATAACCCTTCTGGCGGAATAAGGGTCAGTTTACTGTTAGCTTCTTGTTCTACGCCCACGTATTTTTACCCATCAATGTCTGAAAACCCAAATCTCGCACATCCCAACAGTTTGCTGATGAAGTGTTGCTGATTTTGTGTAAAAACAGAATCTCTCTTGTTCAACTTGCGAAAGCATTTTTGCAGTTTCGCTTACTACCATTTTCGTTCAACCCTGAAACGTGACGATTTTTTCGCGTATGTTTACTTTTTAAACTTAACGGTTTTGTCTGGTTACGTGTCACTTTTCACCACTGATGAAATGTTGGCGGTTATGTCGCGAAATTGACAGGGTTCTTGGCGCTATTCGAACATGTTTTGTTCACGTGATCTGAAACTTTTCAGGTTTTCCGTGCGGGGAGCATGTTTTGTTCACGTGCTTTGAAACTTTATGGTCTGCGAAACGACCGATTTTGAAATTTGTTGTGCTCCAAACCGCTCTAACTCCTCGATGATTTGGGAAAGGTAGATAGATGGGGAGTGGACTTTCAATACTTCGATGAGTTCAAGGTCATCTTCCTGTAATTTTTCAGATGTCAGGCCACTTTAGGCTTCGCTAATGTTTGCATTTCGTCCCAGCATCTGTACCATACAGATTTTGCCGTGTTTACGGTCACGCAACTCGTTCGCAAATTGTGTAAAACTCCGCGGAATATGACCCGTAAATTGGTCACCTCCTTCACTGATAATTCTGTCAATGATGGAGTATTTTAAATCTTGATCTAAAGCGACTCCTTGACGGTACCTCCTTCCAAACTTGTTAACTTGTTTTAATGAAATTTTTTCTCATCTTCTTCTCTGCAAAAACTAAAAGACTTTCGTGCGGCAAAACTTGAAAAGTCTCAGAGCACGTGAACAAAACATGTTCGAATGGCGCCAAGAACCTTGTCAGTTTCGCAACATAACCGCCAAGGTTTCATTGGTCAAACTTGACACGTAACCAGACAAAACCGTTAAGTTTGAAAAGTAAACATACGCCAAAAAATCGTCACGCTTCAGGGTTGAACGAAAATGGTAGTAAGAGCAGGCGACGTACACACCATGTTTTCAAACAACCCTGCAGTTATTGTTAGAGTAACTTTCAGAGTTTTTCATTGAAGATCCTGGGGCTTGTTCTTTTGGAATCCACACTTGGCATTCACAGTCTCCATTCGATTGCTCGCTGATCTCCTCTTCTTTCGACTTTTCACATTTCATATATTTCCTCCCCTTGTTCATTGACTGTTCATATTCCTTGGCAGACAAAGAGGGCGTTGTCACTCGATAGGTTTTGTCAAACGACGACAGATCAACTTTCAGGCCTTGCTCGCTGATACTACGGAATACTGAAATGGGGTGGAACCGCTGACCCCAGATTATTTCCTCTGCCAGATACGAGGTTTTTGCCTGGGTAACCATGCCTGTTGATTCAACAACACCCTCTAAGATAGCCACTATTTCCATCCGGGAGAACGCGAGATCTTGAGCCCCGAGTTCGTACAGCGGACTGCGATCATCGATCACGTGAACGATTGTCAGAGGCATCAAAAGAAATGGGCTGATACGCTCGCCGGCCTCGATTCCACGTTCAGTGCTGACTGGAAGTTCTTGTTGGGATACTAAGATCTCTTGTCCACTGGCAGTGGTGCGAAATCTGAAGCAGTGGAGCGATATTTGCACGTCTAGTAACTGGCTTTTGCGTGCGTCCCCGACACGAAACATAAGAGACAAAAATCCGTTGAACGGGGCGATTACCGCATGCTTCGAGAACATCACCATTTGGGCTCTGGGACGAGGGCGGGAAAGTTTCGCGAAAATGAGGCCAAGGAGTGACGTGGACAACATGAAACCCGTGAGGGACTGGAGTAGAAGGAATATCACCGCCTCAGGGCATTCTGGGGTGATCTGTGGTTAAAAAGAAAGGACTTGTTACGTAGAAGCCTGTGGATAAACCGAGTTCGCGGGAGAGCTTACAGGAAGATGTATACGCAGTAAACTTGACTTGACCCTTTAATTTAAGGGCCCATTAAAGTATCTCGTTGCCATGATACGCGGTTGCCATGCACGTGCAATTTTACTTCCGGTCGTCCGCAAATTTTTCGCGCGCTTTCTGGCCTCCCGGCGCCGGCCCGTCGCCGGTTCAAGTCGCCGATAATTTTTTTATTTCGTTGCGACAAACACAAAAGAAACTTTTTTGTTTACTTTTTAAATTGATTTTAATTTTCTGCTTTACGTTTACAACATGTGAGTTGTGCCTTTATTTCTTAAACTGGGTGTTTCAGTTGAAAATGAGCTCGAAGCTATCCACGTACGCACGTAAACAGAAAGCGCAGCGATGGCTGCAAGTCGATGGGGAAATGCACATCGCGAAAAGCCGACATTCAAAGATTTTCAGTGTCAGGTCGGGGATCATGTCAGTGATGCGGAGGCAAACAGAAATAAGTACTGTGCCATCATCCCGAACCCATAAAGAAATCCCTGCCTGTGTCCACGGCCGTGACTTCGACTGCTCTCAAACTACCTGACGTCGCTTGCTAGAAAACTGTAATCGATGTGCGAACCTGTGAACTGTCCTTCCGAACCTGAGCAACTCCAGTGTTTAGACAGCTCTTCAAGAAACGAAGCTCTCGAGGCCACTGACTTGCAGCCACTGTCGCAAGACAGCGTGGAGCAGCATACAACAAGAAAGGAAGCTTGTAAATTGTCCTTGAAAGCAGCTCTATCGCGCGAATTTCATGCCCACATTGACAATGACAAATAATGGTGAGCTCGATACATCTGATGGGCAACGTCTGCTATCAACATCACTTGAGAAATTAGCAAAAAGTAATTTAAGCGATCTAAAAGACTGTGACTGTAGAAAGGACTGAGAAATACGAATTTTGTTCGGTAAAACAAAACACAGTTGAAGAGTTTGAGTTCGAGTGCAGTCGATGTGGACAGAAATTCAGCTTGAAGAGTGATACCTCTGTCGTGAAAGCCACAATTCGTCCAAGGTCTGCAATACGTAACGTAATCGTGCTCTTTCATTCCTTGTGAGTATTTCAAAGATTATCATAAAATTCTCTGGACTCTAAGTCTGGACCAAGTCAATTCGACTCGGTGGATCCACATTGTTGAATGGCTTGCGCCGTTCGTAAAACAGATCGCCGACTGGAGCGTGAAAGAAGCGAGAACTGAAGCAATCCAACGGAAAAACCAATCATCATTACACATCCAGTTCGACGGCTTTTATCTGACTCGCGGCCATTATTCCAACAACAGCTCAGCTCAGCTAAGCTACCGTCCACGATGCTAAGAATGGGAAAATTATCGCCTTAGCGACCTAGCCATTTAACGCTTAGGCACCTGGCCATTGAAAAAAGTAGCGTCATTTCCGGTGCCGCGAAAAATGTACTTTTCTCGTCGAGAAGTAAACGTAGCTGCTACATTTTAAAAGAAATCGAAAAAACATCTTTTTTCCTCGAAATTTAAGCATCCTTTTTGCGAAAAAACAGAAAACAAAAAAATTATACCCAAAAGAGTGGTCAAAGAAGCACATTTTTCATTCTTATTTGTTTATTTTTCTTCGTAAACCAAAACGCATGCTTAACTTTCCTCAAGACGGCTTATGAAATGGTACGGTACAAGAAATTATGGACAAAAAGGTAAGTCTTGAAGTAAAAACGCATTTTTCTGTTTCTGATCACGTGACATGGGGCGTGGTCCGATGACGTCATAAACTGAACCATACTTGCCCTCAATGAATGTTGTCCAAATTTGGTCCAATGAAAGCATACATGTGTTCAGTTACAGCAAACTCATTTTTCCCTAGCAACGGCCTAAAAAGATACTGTAATGGGCCCTTAACAGTGATCAGCAGTGCTCAGCATCAAATTTCTCCTCATCATATCAGTGTAATATAACACAGAAAGGTCATGAGGATTTAGCAAATGATCACCAAAGATGAATTTTCTTGATGTTTAAACGAATTCTACCAATTGGTAATCTTTAAATCTATGGAGACCAGTAAGGAGAATTTGTATAATGATATGTTGGGGCTTAAAGGGTTCAAACACGACTGCCCTTTTTCAGTAAAGTTACATCGCTTGAATTAGTTTTTCTTCTACTGATAATAATTAATCTAAAGTAGTGAATATCAAAACTTCAGTAAAGCGTTTAAAATCCGATTCTCGTTTTACGTGGATGCAGCGTTAATATATTTTAAGCCCAGTTGAAGTAGCTGCACAGTGTATGGAAAGGTGTACAAACTAATCGATTAGCACTAAAGAAAGGCAAGTAGACATTAAATGTTCTTATTGACGTTGTGCCTACTTGATCACCCGCACAACAGTGGTTCTTTTTGCATCAGAGGAAACGTTTCAACATATATGGCTACTTTGTATTTCTTCAAAGTAAGCTTGAGAAATAAAGAAAATATTCAGTCAAATTGCCAATTCCCATAAAGGTTGATCCGAGAAATCAAGTACACATAATGGTCATTTCAAAATTCTTAGGCTTACAACAGCATCTTGAAACACTAGAATACTGCTGCGTTCGATTGCTGGTATTGTGGAACAGGAATAAACGAAATCACAGAACATACTTGAACATACTTGAACTCACAAAATTCAAGACATATTTCATATTCTCGTGCCTTTAAACTTTCGATTGAAGTAGATGTGTAGTTGCGAGAAAGGCAGTTTCTAGTGCAAGTTTCAGATCTGTGGATCAACACTGAGTTATGCGAAGTGTGGCTTTCTTTTCGTGTATGTCGATGTATGTATGTTCATGTAAGTTGTATTGTGTGTGCTGACAATAGATCACGTTTCACAGAGGTTAAATATAGACTGGACACTGCGAGCACTCTGACTGGCTGAAACCGTGTCCTATCAGAGTATAAAACAAAAAAGCGTGTTTTGTTGTTTTTGAGGGGCATTTCGCGTGACAAAACTTTAGTAAAGTGTTTTGACGTACAATTCTCCACAGAAATTAAATATCTAAGAATGTTCGACAAGTGATTTGAAAAAAAGGGAAGAAAAGGAAACATTGAGATAATAAATAATGATTTAAGAGGTCGTTTCATTTCAGTTTTTGATTTATAAATTAATTTAAATCTAAATCATAGAGCATATAAAGAATGCCAAACCATAACCATACCATGCATTTTTTTCAGTCTTGCTCATGATTTGTGAGTGATGGCTAAAACATCACAGTTGAAGGCAAATTTAAAACCCGATTCTCGTTTCATGGATAAAGATGATCGAAAATACAGCTTACGGCTGTTTAGCACATAATATGACGCCAACAAGGCTCAGAAAATACTATATACCATCCTTAGATATTTACGCGAGTGTTGGCAAATATTGCAAGGTAAAGGTTTCTAAATAAGCGATTTCTTTCGGAGAGCGTTTAATGAGCTTGAATCAAAACAATCTAGTGAGACCATTGGGAACTCGAGTGTAAGAGAGATAATGGAAATTGTCGTGAATTTTATATAGTGAGATGATTCAGCGGAATTACATGAAATGATGAAGCAATTATTTCCACGAAGCAATACTTTGGAGAGCAATGGCTCGTCACACAAGGACTTCGTGACGTCATCCTTATCTACATATGTTTCACCTTGCACTCAGCAATTATATCTGCCCTGGATAAAAAAACTACTCAAATAGTAACCCGCAATATCACGACGTTTTGTCTTAATTTTTGTTGCTCTAAGCAAACTCCTAATACGAACCAAATTGCTTAACTTACAGACTTCCGAAACAGTTCAAAAGATTCATCTTCTCCTTTCCACGTAGCCAGAGCTGTAACTTTCCTTTAAACGTTCTTCAGGCGATTGAACAAACCAATATAATATTGCATATTTTGACAATATATAGAATATCAATTGCTTATTAAGTTGAAATTCAAGCACGTTTTAATTTCACAGCCACTCTACAACAAGATCAGCAGTCATGTTTTGATATTCTGTTTTTCAGTGCTTTTCCTTAACAGTTCAACTGTTTAAAAGTAATTTCTTTGTTTATAAGCTGAGCTAACCTGTGTAATAACTACAGATTTATTTGCAGCTACAGACAGCCATGAGATGTCTCGGCATTTTTTAGGCTACCTCGCAAGTGTTTTTTATTAAGCCCCGAGTACTTGGTTTAATACTCTGAAATATGTGTCAACTATGCATGAATTAAGTGACAAAAACAACATAAAATAATTGCTTGCCTCGTACAGAAAAATCTTAATGAATCACCCAATCCGGAAGATAGTTATGTTCGATACTCTTGTCATCCAGGTCAAAAATAATACATACAGGTCAGATGGTGGCTTTTTTAAGTGTACTGGAAACTCATACTCTTCGCAAATAAAGCTCGGTTGCATTTAAAGCTATATATAATGAAAAGGGTGGACTTTCGCATACTTAGCTTGGTATAAGTCCGTCGGGCTAACAGTTCATGAAAAAACTGAGTTGTTTCATTTTTTAACTATAACAACATCGAAACTTCCCTATAGATCCGGGTACAGTCGAATCTTTGTAATAGAGATACCAAAGGGACAAGGTTGGATGGCCCTGTTATGGAGATGCTCGAAGTATATTATAGAAATTTTGATCTCTTTCGGATTACTAGAACTTAGAACTGTCCGTAATAGAAATGTGTCGTATTATAGGGGTGTCTGTAAGGATAGGCTTGATTGTATATTTTTGAGTTTTCCTATTGTTTCAATCTTTTATACAGAGCTAGGTTTAACTATATTGTAACCCTGTTGGTCGAAGTGTAACACATAATGCTATAACTTGGTAAACACTTGGTAGGCCTCTCTTGCCTCCTATATATGAGATGGGTGATTATACGTACAACTTTTCAACTTGTTTTCCTAATAAGTGTGTCCGGCAAGACTTTTGTCACGTTAATCGATGCACTTAGGGCAGAATAATAAGCTGTAATTTAGGGATGCACCTAATATATCCGACATGTATGTATGACTTCCTTCAACGTTTGAAAGCATTATCAAAGCTACAACTTCCTTCGGTTTTGTGGCAGCTAAGTAAAGACTGACATGCCTCGCTAACAAAAGAATCGTTTAGCATATCTAAAAAAAGAAGTTTTATCAGGTTTACATCGGTGGTTAAAGGGGCTCTGACACCTATTTTTTGTGTTACTTCAAAAAGCCAGAAGACATCTCCAAATCAAAGAAAACTTAAAAATAATGGTTCAATTTTCTTTGAAATTACACCACTAATTTTCCGGAACTATACGTATGTGCATGGGCGAGGATGTTTAGGACGGAAATGGATGGCAACTTGAAATAACTGAGTCAGTTTCTTCGAGCTTCACCATGCATCATGAACAAATCACTATATATTGATAAGGGTTGATTCTCGCTTTCAGAAGATCACTTGAGAGCTTCCTTTTCATCTTATACATGCAGTTCTTGTACGACAAAAGGTACTTAGACTCGATTTTAGCACAGTTTTGACTAAAAAATGAAAAAATCTCCAAGATGTAGCGCCTTTAACACCGGGGGCAGATCTAGTTTAAGCTTCTCCTGGTTTATGAAATACACTGATCGATACTTCCAAATGGTGTATCTTACAAGAAAGCAAGGGGGTTAATTTCTAAAGAAACTGTGATTCTGCGTCGGTGGGGCAGTGAAATACAAAAATGTGGATTTATCAATTGAGTTGATAAGGTAAATTGGCCAATCATAGCAACAATTTCTCTACGGTGGCTAATTTACCTTATCAACTCATTTGATAGATCCAAAGTTTTGTATCTTACAAGAAGACTGCGTTAATAGGTAATATTTTTAGCAAAATTACTTAAAACAGTGTGTGTACACGCCCAGTAAAAGTTAATTTTCTTCCCATACCTGTCTCCCACCATAACCAATCGTTGTTTGTGATTCCACGGAGAATAAAAACGCAGACGTCCAACAATCGACTTTTTCCACACAAACTACACCGTTGTCATACTTTCGCCGGAACCAAAATATCACGTAGTAAACTGTACCAAAGAACGTCCAGCTGAAGAGAAAACCTACTGTGTACAAAGCGAACACCCACCGCCATTTTGCGTCGATGAAAGAGGTGAAGAAATCTGCCAAGAAACGTTCTCTCTTTTGAGGAATGTTGGAAGCGCGCAGATGAACTTTACCATTCTTGTTCACCAAACGATTCCCTCTGGTCTCTGATTTTCTTCTTCCTTTAGAAGATTGATATGAGAGATGGTTAGCAGTTATGTTGATTTGTGGGTTTCTTGAGTTTTTCTCTGACATGTTGTGGTGGAAGCTTGGTAGAGATCGAGCGTGTCAGAACTTCTTCGGCACGCGAATAATACTAACTAAAACCAACAGTTGATTAAATCCAACATCCGTGTTATGTAATAGAACAATACCAAACTTGTACATGTTCCAATATATGTACATCTAAGTAAATATTGGAAAAAATTATCCAGAATTTCCACCTGGGACGAACATAAAACAGGAAGAGCACAACAGGGACGTAAGCTTACTGAAATAGTAATACCTTAAGATTTTATCCAAAGACTCAAACCTTAATGAACCAAATCACGTGACTCAAATTAGAGAGAAAGGGTCAACACAATATTACACTGACACGTTACAGGTTTTAGTTTTGCCACAAGACCAGGACTAGTAAAATGCAGAAACAGAACTGAAGAACAATTTTTAAAATTTCCTGTTTGACCAGGTATTTTGGCCTTACCGCACCAAACAGTTAAAATCTGACTTTTAAAAGAGGTTTTCTCGCTCTTTCGAGGTATGCGGCCATTAGCGTTTTTAAGATAAATATTTAAAGCCTCCGATTTCAGTGCGGATATAGGGTGAAGTAACTCAGTTTCAGCTCTTTAAACGTAGACACTGCTATATTAGTCATCACGTGCTCCCTTCAATATCTTTTTAAGCCAATTATTTACGTCAGTAGATTTTTATGGACTAAACTGACGTAAACAAAAAATAAGTAAACAACACACGTTACATCATTTTTATATTTCTATTCTTGTCATAGTTTACTGGGAAAACTAAACTTATTTGCCAGTATGTCAAACACGCAAAGTCATTTATTGTTGCAATTGTTAACGTGCATTTGCTTATTATTTATATTCTCAATAAACATGGCGATATTTAACAAAGGAAAAGTTGATCTATATCAGTTTTTGAGGCCATTAGCAGATCACACTCAAAGTCAAGTTAGGCCTTGTACAACATAGTTTAACACTATTGAATTCAACAAGTTGAATGGTGTTGAGAGAGATTTGATTTCCGTCAAACTTTCGATGCATCGTCATTCAACATTTCTTTTGTACTCAGGTGTGCGAAGGACAGTGTTAAATAAGGGGCAGATCACAAGGAGGGAGGAAGATAACGCTAGGAAGATAAGAGAAGGCGGATCATCCTAGCGCCATATGTTTTCTTTATTCAGTTTACATGCGAAAGGTTTTACTTGGCCCTTGCTCTAGGATCTTCCTATTGACAGATAGGAACATCCTAGAGCTTGGAAGTTCCTAGCACCATGTAAACTACCTTCGCTAAGAGGTTCCTGGTATTAGGTAAGAAAAAACATGGCGGCAGCCGGGCGTTCAGCTGCAGAAGGTCGACAACTTCGTCTAGCTTTCTTTCTCCCCTTGGTAGCCACCCCGACCGAAATTTCTGCATGTAAACCAAATGAAAAGTTGATTCGCCATCTAGGATCTTCCTCTCTCCATGTACTGAGACAGCCCCTTAGTTTGGCGCGCACGTGCGACAATGTTAAACACGTGCACGTGCAAGAAAGGCCAAGTTATGTAATTCAACAACATTCAACAGGATGGCCAAACGTGTTCTTCAATTGCAATTCAACAATGTAAAGCGACGTTGTTTCGAGGTGCAGATTTCGTTTCGCCAACTCATTCTACATTGTGCAACAAATTAAGTTGTAATCAACAACGTTAAATTTTTGACCGAGCCCTTGAAGCTTGCAAGAGCGGTTTTCTAGCTGAGAAACTAACCCAACTGAGTAGCCTGTGAGCCAGCTCTCTCGGGGGTGGGGGGCGCCAAGGAGGCTGACCTATCACAACAAACACTAATAACACGATGAACCAAACAGAGCTTGAAGAAAACACGCGGCAACGCATGGAGCAGGCGCCAAGCGCGGGAAAACATGCAACCGATGTGGAGCGCAACAAACAGGCAACTGGTGCCGAGCACGGGAAAAGAAGCAGCTGGTGCCAAGCGCGGGAAAACGTGCAACCGGTGTTCCCCGCGGGAAAACAAGGAACCCACGTCAAGCGCGGGAAAATATGCAACCGGTGTTTCCCGCGGGAAAACGCGCGTTAAAGAAGTCACGGTTGGTTTTTGTTTCTGTGTCTGATTGGTTAAAAAGACAGTATGTTTATCCTGCTCTTAATGTTTAGGGCAAGTCTCAAGAGTTTTTTCAAAACAATATAAATTTGGGCCGATGCAAAACCAAAGCTGCCAGAGAAAGCTGTTTTAACATATTATGTTTCTTTGTAGCAATAAACAACTCAAAACTATTTTATTGATCTTCGAGTTAAAGATTTGCATGCTTGATGTCATATCTTATCGAGACCAAGGATTGTTAAATATTGATTTCAATCTTGTTGGCAGAAGTTAATTATATTTTAAGTTAATATATTTAAAGGGTGGAAGTTAATGTCCTAGCGTATTGATTCAACAGGCAACAGTGTCCAATTCTCCGAAAAATGAAGAGACGTGCGTTCTATCTTGCCCAGTCGCCATGAAGGCAAACTCCATCAAAAAATCACAGATTTGGGTAGAATAATCCACCCAAAAAGGCAGCCCCAAAAAATAACAGAAGCAACACGGTCTTACGTGTCGCAAATATTACTTTTCATCCCCCGCTTCGCAAACCGTCAATACAACTTTAATTGTTTTACTTGAATTACGTGATTTTTGCAGATTGCACTTTGAACCAGAGAAGTGTGCTAATATCTAACTACCGTGTTATTTTGTGGATGTGTATATTTTATACTTTGTCTTTTCTTCTTTGCAAACCCTAAAGAAAGAATTGAGATCAAATCACACTGAACTATGAAAGCGTATAACTGGTCGTCTGAGATCTCACGGAAACAAAGTGAGCTGGATAAGAGTGCAGAACAGAAATCAAAAACTTGCCACGCACTAATGCAAAGACAACAAAAAATAATAAGTTTTCAAACCGTAATCAATCACGGGCATAGGACTGCAAAAAAATAATCATTTCCCGACGGGAAACCATGACGGTGAACCCATGCATGAACTTCGGCACACCGGACAATAGGGACCTTCAGAGCGAACTACGAGTACCAGATTTAGCACAAGCAGGACTCTTGAAACCTAGTGTACATGCCATAGATTATCACCTGAGGCAATGATTTCGCTCCTAGGGCCTCTTTCTCAACTGGTCAGCAACAGGGAAGAACGATGGCTCTGGGAACGTAGTAGGTTGGAAATTCGAAAGTCTTACTCGTTCTTAATCTCATACTCGTGGTGTAATCAGAAGGTCGCTAATGCATGCTCTGTCAGTCGAATCAGTGAGTTATAGGGCTCATGGCCAGCTTCACGTTATTTAGTACGGTCATATGTGACACACGTCCTCCATGCTATCTATACAACAGAAATGATGTCTTTTTTGCTGACTCTGCAAAGACTAACTAAGTAGGAATGCTTCGGCCATAGTGATTTCTACGAGTAGAGTCCATACTTAAACATCTTTTAAAAAATCATTTTATCCCAGAGTCATGCTCTTCTAACTTTTGAGAACATGGACGAAAAACCTAACGTATCTGATCGGAGCTACTTTTTCCTTTCAGGTCATCGAGTTCTGAAGCTAATTTTCCCATGATTTAATTCAAATTTCACTACGTTCAATACGTTTTAAATGCATGAAAGCAGTACAGTCACAATGAACTCCCTCTTTAACGGACGCACTTGTAAAACGTACAACTTACGTTGGTCCCTGCCGTAACTGATTTAGTCACTTTTTTGTAACTTCAGTAACCTTCCTTAAGACGGACACAGGTTAAGAACAGGTCTCTAACACGGACAGCTCGTTCTGGTCTTGACGGTGTCTGTGTTAGAAAGGACTGCTTGTAGTCTTAACTGATTTTCTTTTGCTTCTATATAGATGTAAAATCTGACCACTATCAGTTGAAAGATAAGGCTGTCATAAGCGCGTTTCGTAGTTTGTCTGCATTCTCAAGAGTATCTTTGGGCACGCAAGATTGCAAGCAGTAAGAGTGATGGAAAGAAAATCACCCGAGATTCTAAGGGCTGACGACTTTGTGCATTTATTTCTGTAAACTAAATAAGTCAATCTTCAAGGGACAAACAAAATGTTCAGGCAATTATATGCACCTGAATTTGTTCAAATTCAAAAGTTCGAGGTTTATATAGCTTTGTCAATAACAGATAAAATGTTAAAAAAGCTTTTGAAAATAATAATAAACACGCGGTGTATTTCTGCCCTACGCTGTTAAACTTTACAAAAATATAACACCATGGCTCGAAATCTGCTTCCCTTGAAAGGGAAAGAGTCAAGGCATTGTAACATATTGAAGCAGCGTTGAAGTAAAACTGTTTTGTATAGTAGAACCCAGTTAAAATCAAGTACTAAGGGACTGGAATATTCATTATATAACGAATTTGTGGGAAAACGACAAAAATCCATCGGGTTTATGTTTATTGTGTTTATGTTGCGTCAAACTGCATTCGGTTTACTTGTGCTATTTCTATCTAGATTTGAACGATTAAATAGAATTCGTGATCTAGAGTCTCCACGCGTCTATATTGATCTGTTTTGAATTTAACTTTAGTCGCGTGATGGAATTTATTCGTTATATCTATAGGTAAATCAGAAATTTAGGCTTTATACTTCACAGGATTCCTCGTGTCGGGGTTCTGTTCCATGTATTTTACTGTAACTTTGGCAGGGTTGTAGAGTATTATACTTTCCCTCATTTTCTTACTATGAACGTCCAGAGAAAAGAGCACGACCACAAATTTAAAATTAAGAAATCATAATAAAGAGGAGTGCGAGACAAGAAGTATGATAAGAGGAACTTCGTACAGTCTTGCTACTTACATGAATTTTTTTGCTCCTAACAGCGTGTATTGACTGAACGACATCATCGACGTATTGTTTATTAAAAGACCAGTTAACCCTTTCATTCCCAGCCGGAGTCAGTTATGGAGACGTTAAGGTGCTTCTAACTTTTGAGTCTTCTAACTTGCTTCTAACTTTTGAGTCTGGATGAAATCCTATGGTGTGACCATTCAAACGAAACCTCGTCAACAGTACTTTCACATTGTACTATTTATATTTGAGTAGTTTAAAAACTAAATTTAAGATTCGTCTTGAAGTTTGATTTTAAGAACTCTTGGGAGTGAAAGGGTTAATGGAAAACCTTTTTCTTAATAATGCTGAAGGTGAAGTTAGCCTCAACTTGTTTCTTACCTTTTCATGTAAAATCTGTTTCTACAATACTACTTATTAACTCACCCCATTTTCCGGATATAAGCCCCTCCGCGTTTATAGGCCTACCCAAACCCGTTATGAAGCTGATTAAGTCCAGGGTTTATAGAACAAAAGCTATTCTTAAGGCACCAAAAAAAAACGTCTCTGAGAAAAGAAATCTTTTACCTCCTTTATGCCTTTCCATTCCTTGGGTCTATCAGCACTAGAGCCTTCTATGTGTATGTCAAGTCGCCCTTCGGTGATTTTAACTGAATATAAAGTCGTCCTTGATATTCACATAGAATTAAGGCTCTATATATTGAATTGCGTTTTTGGCCACTCGGCAAAAAAGCTTGCAGATATAATTAATGTACGTTATAGATTAGTCTCCTAAGAAAGGACTTTAAACCGTTGCCGTGTAAGCACGTGTAAGCGAAACGTCATAATAATGATGTCAAAACTCTTGCTTTCTCACGACTTATATATGGTGTATCTTTATATGGCGCCTCCACACCAGAACTCACAACAATTAAAGCGTTCTTAACAAGGTTCTTTAAAGCGGAAGCATATACCAGAAAGATTGAACTTCAACGCTTTAATTGAAAAAAGTGATCGTGTAATCTTTAAAAGGCCTGTTATCCTAACGTGCAGTGAATACTCTCCTTCCTATTGTAACTGAGACTGTTATATGCGCCTGCGAAATCAACCGATGCCCCTGTATAAATACGGAGCGCTATAAGGATTGCTTTTTAAAATTACTCGCCCTAACTTGCTATGGAACTTAACGTTAGCGAAGAAATTACTTGTAAATGACAAAATAACAGCTTCGTGACAAACAAGTATGTATCCCGAGCGTTGCATTTGAATTTGCAAACAACAGAGATAAACTTTGAAAACTGTTCAGCCTAACAGTTTTTCAAAAACACCAATTGCAAACCGTGTTAATCTTCTTCAATTTGGCCCATCTGTACCTTCTTTTGTATTTGCCTTGTTATTTAACAATGTTTAAGCGGCTATTTTTATGTTTCGCTTACTTTGGTGGCCATGCCCTAGTGGCTGAATTTGGCTAAATTTCTTGACACAGCTCCTTTCGGTAGACTTATATTTGAACTGAATTTATTTATAGAGTAGCTAATATCCAACACTGTAAATTCAACATGTACTTTGTTGAATTAACTAAAACTGAGTGATGATGACAACGATGATGACGACGACGATGGCGGCGAGAACGAAGACGACGACGATAACGATGAAGATGATGATGATGATGATGATGATGATGATGATGATGATGATGATGATGAACACGATCATTTGTGATAGAAATGAAAATTTTAAAATCCGTCGGCTTTACAGTGCTGCAAACACCAGTCGGTCATGGGACAACGGTCAACGGAAATTTGTGCCTGCCAGAGAATCCCAACCGTGTCGTCAGACCCGATGCTCCGAAAAATCTTTTCAGCTATCATTTTCCAGGTGAATAAAAATGCACCTTGAGTACAAGTGAATTGTCATGAAATATGCTCACAGTGTTGCCTTGAACTGTGACGTTAAGAGTATTAAAGAAAATCAACATTTTGCCATACCCGACCCCCATTTTTGTTTCGTCAGACTAACTGATGGTAAATCAGCACTCCTGTATCTTATTAACCCTTTCAGCCTTAACAGTGACGAAAATGAAATTCCTCTTTACATTATCAATACTTGTTGAAACATTCAAGTGATGAGAATAAGAGAGTGATCACCAACGATAAGATGTTTTGATATCTAGACATATTCTCCTTACTAGTTCCATAAGAAATGTATGGAGAACAGCAAGGAGAATATGCATTTTCATATCAGGGCTTAAGGGTTAAGGCGGAAAATGCAAGTTTGCAAACTCGTGCTACCAACTGAAACTGCAAATTGTTCAGACTCGTACTTTCACACGACAAAACTTCACAAACATAAAGTTGTCAATGGAATCCCAACTTCCCAGAAACTGTTTTTCGAGCCTTCTGTTTAGCATCTTGGAACTTAAATTCTTGTTTGAAAAAAGTTGTCAGGTCAACACAAAAAGCTATCGAGAATTCTTGTCAACGGCTTGTCAACTGTTCCTGCAGTAGCTTTTTCTGGTTTTTGTCAGAAACGTTTTCCTTTTGAAAACAAATGTTGCCTGTGCGTGAAATCGGGGGAAAGTTATGAATAACAATTTTTTGACAATGCCAATATTTTACAGTCCGCGAAGGCCGAAATTAGAATAAAGCCCCTTTAAGCTATCTTGTGTAACGTCTTTTCCTAGTATCGTGCAATGTGCTCCCGTGTTCGAATTTCTTCCTCGGAGCGATTGTAGAAAATCAGTACGGTAGATGCACGAGAAAAGTGAACCATTTACGATGTCATACCCTTAAGTACAGGGCAAACGCGAATGAGAGTTGTCGAGAGCACAAGAGAATTAGCGAGAGCACACGAGAGTTCCCGAGAGCACACAAGAGCACACGAGAGTTTCAGGCCAAATAAGAATGCATCTTAACGAGAGTGAAACGCTCGGCCTGAAGCTCTCCTGGGTTCTAGGCGTCTCTCGTGTGCTCTCGGTAACTCTCGTGTGCTCTCGGGAACTCTCGTTGCTCTCG
This sequence comes from Siderastrea siderea, assembly GCA_964030785.1. NCBI lineage: Eukaryota > Metazoa > Cnidaria > Anthozoa > Scleractinia > Rhizangiidae > Siderastrea > Siderastrea siderea. The sequence continues at coordinate 8,259,969 of OZ034979.1, forward strand.
GTAACCTTCGTGTGATCTCGGTAACTCTCGTGCGCTCTCAAAGAGTTTCAATCTCTTTAAATTGTCATTATAATCCTTCGAAATTCAAAGTTTCGCTCTCTTTTTTTCCTCTTTCTCCCATAAACTCTCAATGACTATCTTAGGCTCTTCGAGAGGTTGATGTCTCGTCGACTTTTGTTCTTGTCTGGCTCGAGCTTGAGATTATTATATTCTCTTGAAAAAGGAAATCAGAATTCTCTAAACAATATTGATCAATTTAGGTACATTTTCCCCAACAAAATATCATTACTTTGCGTCAACTTTGGTTGTGTTAAGGCGACAGCAGTTTAAAATATTTAACTTTGAATTATAGTGATTGGAGATATAGTAAAGAAGAAGAACACACGCCCGCGTGGGCGATCCGCGCGTTTCCACGCAGGGGTGGTGATCTTCGCGCGCACGGGTTTCCCTGCCTGAAAAAAGAGGGGACTGTTCGTAGTGTAATTTTTCAAAAATGTTTCTTTCTTCTCTAAGCCCTTGCAAGACATTAAATGTCTTTCCCTTATTGTAATATTGCAGGTCAACCATGCTTAAGTATTCTACTAGCGAGGTAAGAGCCATCTCTCTTCTCATAAAAAGTAAGTCCAATAACTTATCAAGAACGGCCTTTCGTATCGATAGTCAGCGCACATGATTTATCCGAGAAGTTATTAGATCCACCTGGTACAGCATTATAGACAGCACCGCATGAAAATACTGCTCAATAGCTTTTATTTGAATGGTCACACTTTAGGATTTCACTCACAAGACTCAAAAGTGAGACCCACCCTGTTCAGCATAATAAACAGCACCACAGGAAAGTACTGCTCAGTAGCTTTCATCTGAATGGTCACACTTCAGGATTCCATCCACAGTCTGTTAACTGACAACGTTATTAAGAAGCACCTTTGGAAATGAAAAATACGGGGATTTTACAATTAAAGAAACTCTAAAAAAAATCTGAACATATGACAATAATTCTATGAGATAAAAATGTAAATTGGAAATTTAAAATTAAAAAAATATATATAAGGATTCAGTAGTTATATGAAAGGTGAGCCTTGCAGCCCTTGAGATAAGGGAAGGTACGTTTTTTCTTGGGGGGGGGGAGGGCTGGGGCCTCAGAGGGGAGGGTCATCAGTGAAAGCGAGCACCAAAAGGGGAGAGCCATACCTCATGTGAGCTATTCAAGGGAGGGTCACACATCTTTTCCGCAATTTTTTAATGAGAATTTTTGTGATGTTGCTTTCCATTTTCCTTACAGATTAAGTTTTTCTTTTCACCTACTTTGATTCAATTTGGTGTTTTATTATAGGTACTAGGTTGCATTTGTACATGTATATTATGCCATGGCACATAGTTTTTCTCGGAGGACTCGTGTCCTTTTGCGTCCCTATCGAGAAGTACTTGACTCAGGTATCGTTTCTTCAGCTTCTTGCTGTTGGCTATCCGCTGCCTGATCTCCTGAGTCGTTTAGTTCTGAAGAGTTACTACTAGATCCAACAATGCGCTCTACCCTGTCGGAAATGTAGGAAATATTTGTTTTTGAGAGGCAGATTTCGCATGCTAAACAAATAAACCTTTCTTAAAATAACCAACAGCAATGCCGGCTAGTCAGAGAAAGAAGCGCGTGTATTTTCCCTTAGATATTTTATGTTCAAAACTTTTATAATACTCAAATACTTCCATATTCAAACCTAAATATAAAACGTAAATATCCCACACTGATTGTTCGCATTTTCTTTGTTTCAGCGTGCACACATTCAATATCGAGATATATTCATATTCAAACACTTTGCGTTCACAAGCGAAACGTTCTGAGGTTTCTACAGCATGGAACATACCATGTAGTAGTGAGGGGAGGGTCGCACTTTTGTCAGTCACCTAAAGGTGGGGGGTCAGGAGTGTTTTCATTAAAATGCAAGGAAAGCCCTGGAGCGGTCCAAACTTTGAAGTCCGTCTGGGGTTGTTATTTTGACGTTCAAATTGTGCCGGGATTTCTGTTCCTACGATTTTGCGGAAACTTGAAGAGTCAAGGTAAGATGTTATTAAAAGCTGATTCTAGAAGTTTAAACCAAATCGTACCGCTCAGTTTTGTTAGAATAGCAGTTTTATCAAAAAAATAGTGTTCAATAAAAGCAAAATCACGCAAAATTAACGAACAGTACATCTACGTGTTGCCGTACGTATTATTCCTCGATAAATTGGGAATAAAATGCGAAAGTTTCAAGGCAATCGAGTTAGAAATGACGATGTTATTATTAAGAGTTTTTAGAGAGGCGTAGAGCGCGTCATTTATTTCGATCGAGTCACCTTAAATATGACAAGCAAAATAAGGGCGTATAAGAGAAAATAAACATGGTTCTCTATCCCTTTCTCTGGTCAGTTCAGTTGCGCATCACGATTTCTTTCGTTCTCCTAGTTGCTAGAGCGCGAAGGGGAAGGTGTGTTCTTTTTATTTTTTTTATCTTATTTATAATTTGAGGTTTTATTTGCCAGGAATAATTTGATACCGGAGTGTCCCTTAAATAAACAACCATTTTAAGCACGATTTAGCTACCTGCACGCCGGCGTGTCTGCGTGTAGCATCGCGGCACGTTGAGATAACATGTTACGTTAAAAAGTCTTGTACGCTTTGCGTATTCCAACAGCACCCCATAGTTACGCAAAGTTTGTAACGTTTATAGCTATTAAAAGTTTTGATGTAAAAAGCATGCATTCTAGTGCGTTTTCCTTTCAAGTTATCAGGCTAACTTTTGCCTTTCGTCAGCCATAGCAACCGACAAAGACGCAGTAATATGAGATTTCTGTATTTGAATTTATTCTTTCCCTGTCTGAAACTCCTCTGAGGAAATTACAGCTAAAAGCAACCGATAGACGGTTAATTGTTCCTTGACTACTGTCGGAAGACGTTAATTGAACCCTCTTTCAAACTTCTCTGGTAACCATTAATAATTTAACCAAAGCCCAGTTAATTTGCAGAGAGAAAAGGCAGTGTAAAGGCCGACGAACTAATGAAAATGGCACACTTAAACTGCATGAACAAATAGATATCCACGTGGCTCGTACTCAGAAAACATCTGCCTTTGAAACACGTAATACATCCATGGATTGACATTTCTAAACCATTCTTTTCGGTAGGATATGTTCAATTCATTTTTGGTAGTTTGTCTTTAGTGTTAGATAAAGTACGGTCATTCTAAAATAAATAAACGCAAGCTTTCTTCTCATTTCGCGGCTTATAAAGGTGACTTTGTCTAACCCTTTAGTTCCAAATTGTGCTCCACAAACTCATTAATTAATTAATGTTATGTCTAAATTTAACACAATTGCGCAATTTACCTTATTATTAATTTTCGGGAGTCTTAGTTTTTACGATGTAGAAGAAAAATCGAAAATCGAAGCGAAAACGTAGGGTCTCAAGCCTTTGTATTCTCGGCCATCGCGAAAATAAATTCTCGCGAAATATGAGCAGGTCGATTTCGCGAAATTACCCACTAAAATGAGTGAACATAAAGCAACCAACTAATGGCAGTACAGGGTTTTTTCAAAGAACAGAGAAAAAAATTATTATCTCTATTCCGGAAATCGCTGAGTTTTGAAACTACATAACTTGTAAATTCAATTTCAGGGCGATTATGGAATGATCTCGCCTTTAACCCTAGAGTTACGCAATGATTTGCTGCAACGGGAAAGCTATACTTTCTGATGTTTTGTTTAACAATGATCTAATTAGAGCTGATTTACTTGGGAATATTTAGCAAGTGTCACCTCCGCCGATTGTTTCCGAATATTGCTAACTAAAGGAACCAAAAAAAACGTCTCTGAGAAAAGAAATCTTTTACCTCCTTTATGCCTTTCCATGCCTTGGGTCTATCAGCACTAGAGCCTTCTATGTGTATGTCAAGTCGCCCTTCGGTGATGTTAACTGAATAGAAAGTCTTCCTTGATATTCACATAGAATTAAGGCTCTATATATTGAATTGCGTTTTTGGCCACTCGGCAAAAAAGCTTGCAGATATATTTAATGTACGTTATAGATTAGTCTCCTAAGAAAGGGCTTTAAACCGTTGCCGTGTAAGCACGTGTAAGTGAAACGTCGTAATAATGATGTCAAAACTCTTGCTTTCTCACGACTTATATATGGTGTATCTTTATATGGTGCCTCCACACCAGAACTCACAACACGACTTGTACATGGCATATCTTTTTTGATGGTGCCTTCACACCAGAACTCACAACACGACTTATATATGGCGTATCTTTATATGGAACCTCCACACCAGAACTCACAACAATTAAAGCGTTCTTAAGAAGGTGCTTTAAAGCGGAAGCATATACCAGAAAGATTGAACTTCAACGCTTTAATTGAAAAAAGTGATCGTGTAATCTTTAAAAGGCCCGTTATCCTAACGTGCAGTGAATACTCTCCTTCCTATTGTAACTGAGACTGTTATATGCGCCTGCGAAATCAACCGATGCCCCTGTATAAATACGGAGCGCTATAAGGATTGCTTTGTAAAGGGGCTGTGTCGCGGCAGTCTAGTCCAATTTGTTTAGTTTACCAATTACTCGCCCTTAGGGACGGACCATTATTTTTTTGGAGGGGGGGGGGGGATGAAAATTTTTTCAAGACAAACAATTTTTTCTGTGTTGTTGTCTGTGCAAACAATTTTTTTCCAGCTGCATCTTCCTGCAAACAATTTTTTTTGTGTTTGTTATTATTATTATTATTATTATTATTATTATTATTATTATTAATACATTTATTTATATACGGTTAAAATTCATCAGGTAATCTTATGTAGTAAAAATACTAATCTAAACATTACTGCCTAAAACTGCTTTCCATGAATGCCGTGTCTCTATGTCCCCTGATCCTAGAGAGGATTGAGGAGCCAAATGAAACAGTGCTTGCTTACACTTGCGCTTTATTTTGTAGTTTATACAAGACTGGATCCAATTTGCCTTCTTCATGCAAATGGAAAACAGGAGACTGCTTGCTGTTTAAGTGATGATTTATGAAATGTCATCATCAAACCAGCCTAGGACCCTGTTGAAAAGCCAGTAGTGTGACTCAGTATTAGTGAATACATGCAACTCAGGAATTTAAGTTAATCTTTTTTCTTAGTTAGAGTTTCATTGCACTTCGAAGAGTTCTTGATAAGTAATGGTAATTGGACTCAGTGGAGCACAATTCAGGGAGTAATTGGGCGAGTTACTTTAATTCAAACTTACTCAAATTACTCTAATTTACTCAAATTACGAGCACGATTACCCCGAATTGTACAATACGAAGTCCAGTTAATCCTGTCTCTAACAAAATGCGAGATAAGAAAATCTATGTGCCCTTCAGGGATATATTTTTAATTATCAGTTTTGCAAGCAGTGGAGAAACAGCTATAAAAAGAACTCATTTCAGTGCACCTGATTGACGCTTGCGCAACGTAGCTGTCGGATTACAGCTATCCAATTACAAAAAGCTCTTGTTGAAGAAACGATTAATACAATAACCTAACTTTAACATTTAATGCTTTCAAGGTCCTCAGAAGAGATTATTTTTAATAAAGGAGTTAGTTACTGATTTTAAGAAACTGTGGTAATTTGTTGGTGGAAAAGTAAAAAACACAAATTGGGGTTTATCAACCAAGCCGATTTGGTAAATTAGCCACCGGAAAGAAATGACAAAACTGATGTTTGAGTGTTAAATAGCTCATTTGCTCTAATGAATAGCTAACACTCAAAATGTCAACTTTTGAATTAGTTTGTGGTAGCTAATTTACCATGTCAAACCAGTTGATGAATCCATACACATCATTTTGTTGCATTGCTATCTTACATTTTAACAAATAGGACTAAATTTACTTCTATAAATCAAACTATGTATCAACTTGTCTGAAAACTTTTTATTTTCTCCTTTTCATGTCTGCAAACAATTTACTTGGGCTTTTTTGATTTTGCAAACAATTTTTTTCAGGATTTTTCATCCCCCCCCCCTCCAGAAAAATAATGATCCGTCCCTTACTTGCTATGGAACTTAACGTTAGCGAAAAAATTACTTGTAAATGACAAAATCACAGCTTCGTGACAAACAAGTATGTATCCCGAGCGTTGCATTTGAATTTACAAACAACAGAGATAAACTTTGAAAACTGTTCAGCCTAACAGTTTTTCAAAAGCACCAATTGCAAACCGTGTTAATCTTCTTCAATTTGGCCCATCCGTGCCTTCTTTTGTATTTGCCTTGTTATTTAACAATGTTTTAAGCGGCTATTTTTGTGTTTCGCTTAATTTGGTGGCCATGTCCTAGTGGCTGAATTTGGCTAAATCTCTTGACACAGCTCCTTTCAGTAGACATATATTTGAACTCAATTTATTTATAGAGTAGCTAATATCCAACAATGTAAATTCAACATGTAATTTGTTGAATTAAATAAAAGAAAAGTGATGATGACAACGATGATGACGACGACGATGGCGACGATAACGAAGACGACGAAGATAACGATGATGAAATCCGTCGGCTTTACAGTGTTGCAAGCACCAGTCGGTCATGGGACAACGGTCAACGGAAATTTGTGCATGCCAGAGAATCCCAATCGTGTCGTCAGAAACGATGCTCCGAAAAATCTTTTCAGCTATCATTTTGCAGATGAATAAAAATGCACCTTGAGTACAAGTGAATTGTCATGAAATATGCTCACAGTGTTGCCTTGAACTGTGACGTTAAGAGTATTAAAGAAAATTAACATTTTGCCATACCTTACCCCCATTTTTGTTTCGTCAGACTAACTGATGGTAAATCAGCACTCCTGCATCTTATTAACCCTTTCAGCCCTAACAGCGACGAAAATGAAATTTCTCTTTACATTATCAATACTTGTTGAAACATTCAAGTGATGAGAATAAGAGAGTGATCACCAACGATAACATGTCTTGATATCTAGACATATTCTCCTTACCAGTTCCATAAGAAATGTATGGAGAACAGTAAGGAGAATATGCATTTTCATATCTGGGCTTACGTTTAAGGCGGAAAATGCAAGTTTGCAAACTCGTGCTACCAAACTGCAAATTGTTCAGGCTCGTACTTTCACACGACAAAACTTCACAAACATAAAGTTGTCAATGGAATCCCAACTTCCCAGAAACTGTTTTTCGAGCCTTCTGTTTAGCATCTTGGAACTTAAATTCTTGTTTGACAAAAGTTGTCAGGTCAACACAAAAAGCTATCGAGAATTCTTGTCAACGGCTTATCAACTGTTCTTGCAGTAGTTTTTTCTGGTTTTTGTCAGAAACGTTTTCCTTTTGAAAACAAATGTTGCCTGTGCGTGAAATCGGGGGAAAGTTATGAATAACAATTTTTTGACAATGCCAATGTTTTACAGTCCGCGAAGGCCGAAATTAGAATAAAGCCCCTTTAAGCTATCTTGTGTAACGTCTTTTCCTAGTATCGTGCAATGTGCTCCCGTGTTCGAATTTCTTCCTCGGGGCGATTGTAGAAAATCAGTACGGTAGATGCACGAGAAAAGTGAACCATTTACGATGTCACACCCTTAAGTACAGGGCAAACGCGAATGAGAGTTGTCGAGAGCACAAGAGAATTAGCGAGAGCACACGAGAGTTCCCGAGAGCACACAAGAGCACACGAGAGGCCAAATAAGAATACATATTAACGAGAGTGAAACGCTCGCTCTTGTTTGGCCTGAAGTTCTCCTGGGTTCTAGGCGTCTCTCGTGTGCTCTCGGTAACTCTCGTGTGCTCTCGGGAACTCTCGTTGCTCTCGGTAACCTTCGTGTGATCTCGGTAACTCTCGTGCGCTCTCAAAGAGTTTCAATCTCTTTAAATTGTCATTATAATCCTTCGAAATTCAAAGTTTCGCTCTCTTTTTTTCCTCTTTCTCCCATAAACTCTCAATGACTCTCTTAGGCTCTTCGAGAGGTTGATGTCTCGTCGACTTTTGTTCTCCTCTGGCTCGAGCTTGAGATTATTATATTCTCTTGAAAAAGGAAATGAGAATTCTCTAAACACCATTGATCAATTTAGGTACATTTTCCCCAACAAAATATCATTACTTTGCGTCAACTTTGGTTGTGTTAAGGCGACAGCAGTTTAAAATATTTGACTTTGAATTATAGTGATTGGAGATATAGTAAAGAAGAAGAACACACGCCCGCGTGGGCGATCCGCGCGTTTCTACGCAGGGGTGGTGATCTTCGCGCGCACGGGTTTCCCTGCCTGAAAAAAGAGGGGACTGTTCGTAGTGTAATTTTTCAAAAATGTTTCTTTCTTCTCTAAGCCCTTGCAAGACATTAAATGTCTTTCCCTTATTGTAATATTGCAGGTCAACCATGCTTAAGTATTCTACCAGCGAGGTAAGAGCCATCTCTCTTCTCATAAAAAGTAAGTCCAATAACTTATCAAGAACGGCCTTTCGTATCGATAGTCAGCGCACATGATTTATCCGAGAAGTTATTAGATCCACCTGGTACAGCATTACAGACAGCACCGCATGAAAATACTGCTCAATAGCTTTTATTTGAATGGTCACACTTTAGGATTTCACTCACAAGACTCAAAAGTGAGACCCACCCTGTTCAGCATAATAAACAGTACCACAGGAAAGTACTGCTCAGTAGCTTTCATCTGAATGGTCACACTTCAGGATTCCATCCACAGTCTGTTAACTGATAACGTTATTAAGAAGCACCTTTGGAAATGAAAAATACGGGGATTTTACAATTAAAGAAACTCTAAAAAAAAATCTGAACATATGACAATAATTCTATGAGATAAAAATGTAAATTGGAAATTTAAAATTAAAAAAAATATATAAGGATTATTAGTTATATGAAAGGTGAGCCTTGCAGCCCTTGAGATAAGGGAAGGTACGTTTTTTCTTGGGGGGTGGGGGGAGGGCTGGGGCCTCAGAGGGGAGGGTCATTAGTGAAAGCGAGCACCAAAAGGGGAGAGCCATACCTCATGTGAGCTATTCAAGGGAGGGTCACACATCTTTTCCGGAATTTTTTAATGAGAATTTTTGTGATGTTGCTTTCCATTTTCCTTACAGATTAAGTTTTTCTTTTCACCTACTTTGATTTAATTTGGTGTTTTATTTTAGCTACTAGGTTGCATTTGCACATGTATATTATGCCATGGCACATAGTTTTTCTCGGAGGACTCGTGTCCTTTTGCGTCCCTATCGAGAAGTACTTGACTCAGGTATCGTTTCTCCAGCTTCTTGCTGTTGGCTATCCGCTGCCTGATCTCCTGAGTCGTTTAGTTCTGAAGAGTTACTACTAGATCCAACAATGCGCTCTACCCTGTCGGAAATGTAGGAAATATTTGTTTTTGAGAGGCAGATTTCGCATGCTAAACAAATAAACCTTTCTGTTAAAATAACCAACAGCAATGCCGGCTAGTCAGAGAAAGAAGCGCGTGTATTTTCCCTTAGATATTTTATGTTCAAAACTTTTATAATACTCAAATACTTCCATATTCAAACCTCAGCTATAAAACGTAAATATCCCACACTGATTGTTCGCATTTTCTTTGTTTCAGCGTGCACACATTCAATATCGAGATATATTCATATTCAAACACTTTGCGTTCACAAGCGAAACGTTCTGAGATTTCTACAGCATGGAACATACCATGTAGTAGTGAGGGGAGGGTCGCACTTTTGTCAGTCACCTAAAGGTGGGGGGTCAGGAGTGTTTTCATTAAAATGCAAGGGAGGGCCAACACTTTTTTGAGAAAAAATCCCAAAATTCCCCAGCCCTCCCCCCCCCCCCCCCAAGAAAAAACGTACCTTCCCTAAATGAATCCATATGTCTTTTCGTATAGGACCTAAGAAAGAGCATTTTACAGGTTGCTTTTGATCTCAGATCGTATTTGTGGTCTAGGGCCTTTTGAATAAAACCCCTACACGGGTGAGATTCCGACTCTACAATATGCTGTAGGCGATGTATGTAAGGGCGTGCGCCCAAGTCCTATTGGCTCAGGCGTGTCTCTAGGAACTCCCATTACATCTAGACATCTGTCCTAAACTCTGTCTAGATCGTTTTTCAAGTATCGTGGTAGCCTTCCCCAAATCGGTGCAGCTGTTCCAGCAGAGGTCTGATCTTCGTATAGTAAATTGTTAGCCCGATATCACAGGGAAGGTTAGCTTTGCTACAGGCTCTCAGATGGTTGATTTACTTAGACTCAAAATTTACGAACCACCTTGTACAGCTTAATAAACGGCACCACAGGAAAGTACTGCTCAGGAGCTTTCATTTGAATGGTCACACTTTAGGATTTCATCCACAGAGTCAAAAAGTAGAACCACCTTGTACAGCATAATAAACAGCACCACAGGAAAGTACTGCTCAGTAGCTTTCATTTGAATGGTCACACTTTAGGATTTCATCCATAGAGTCAAAAAGTAGAACCACCTTGTACAGCATAATAAACAGCACCACAGGAAAGTGCTCCTCAGTAGCTTTCATTTGAATGGTTACACTAACGAATTTCGTCCACAGACCCACCTTGAACAGCTTAATAAACAGACTCAATCACAACGGCGCAGTAAAGTACAACTCAACAGTTCTCGTTTGAATGGCCACACTATAGGAGCTTCATCCACAGACTCAAACGCGAACAACACCTTATACAGCAACATAAACAGCACCACAAGAAAGTACTGTTCAGTAGGTCTCATTTGAATGGTCACAGACTGAACTTTTCCCTGCTAGCAGAGGCCCCTTTTCCTTTATATTCGCTGAGCTGACGGACGGGACGAAAAGGGACCTCTGCCATGGGTCGAAATGAACTGTGTTGAGCATGCGCCACGGTTACTTAGCGACCGAAACGTCACGTGATGCTTTTAGCACGTGATCAGCTGACGACTCCCACCTTTCTCAACTAGCGCGCCAAAAAACAGCTGCACAGTTTTGTTGTCGTGAATGGCGAGTTCACCAAAACCCTAAAAAAAGTAGACAGTTCGTCTAGTTCGTCTAGATAGTTGTTAGTTTAATCTACGTGTACGGTATTAATTTCAAGTTATCTGGACAAGGAAGCTTTTTTAACATGACCACAACTCCAGGAATCAAGAGAATTTAACCCATTGAAGGCTGCGTGTTTTATGATCGCTTCACTAAATTAGGAGTTGCATTACGAAAGGACAATTTATAGGTTCGAAAAAACAAAACTCACTTGATCTAGAATAGTTAAAATTTCTTACTTTTAAATAAATTACATCAGCTGTCAATTAAGAATTAGCCAAAAATACATTCTCAAAGTCAAAATTTTGAAAATTTCCGCAAGACACTTCTCATGTTGTCTCGCGCGTGAAATCAAACCACAACAGAGCATTTGTGTCTGTTTAGGTCAGATTACTACTTTTCGAATTTTTTTGAATGAAGGTACACAGAAGAAGAGACAGTAAGCTTTTCTAAAGAATACATTTATTAAAACACGCCTTTACTTGTTTCTGAAGACCAAACGCGTTCAATTCTTTCTTCGAGGGAAGCTACGCGCAAGCGATTTCGCTCTATGTGCAAGTTATTTTGAAGAGCATTTGGTGAGGCGAACTGTGCACATTTTTCAAAACTTTTACGAAAACTGTAAGGAATATGAAGAATCCATCAATTAAAAAGCGATTTCGATACAAATTTCAATCAAATGTGTAATTTACTCTACCGTAGACTCGTAGAAGTGCTGGCGCATTTCACAGAAAGTCCGCAGCTCGAAAAATCTTTGGAGGTGGAGGGTTGTCCTTCGCCTTGACAGATGTTTTCTTCGCTCTAAATTCCATTCCTTGACTTGTCGAGTGTTTCTTAGAGCTTCTTCTTTCGATTGTTTATCTTTCCGTCGTCCATGTTAACAAAAACGAGAGAAAGTAAACGTTGTAACTCTTCACGAGTTTAGTTCTCTTTCCAGGACGGCAAGTTACTATGCAGGCTCACTAAATGACAGCGGAATAACTGTAAAGGAATGCGCGAGATACGGTGGGCTCACGTCACGGTCAGCAAACAATACAGGGAGCATGCGTTTTGGAAACCGCCGTCCACGACCATGGACGGCGGTTGGATCAAAGGGAGTTTCGACCCATGGCAGAGGTCCCTTTTCGTCCCGCCCGTCAGCTCAGCGAATACAAAGGAAAAGGGGCCTCTGCTAGCAGGGAAACTGAACTTGGAATTACCTTGCGCAGCGCAAGAAGCAACACCACAGCAAAGTACTGCACAATAACGGAGTGATTTTAATGGTCACACGTAAGATTGTCCACAGATTAATTCAATTCAAATAGGAGTTTGGTCCAAGGTTTGCTTGTAGAGTTGAAAGCGTTAGTTTTAGTTTGCGTGCAGTCAACCAAATTGTTTTGCTGCGCCACAGAACCAGGCGGGAGGGCGTGGTCTATTCATGAGCTCAAGTTAAATATGACAAGCAAAATAAGGACGTATAAGGGAAAATAAACATGGTTCTCTATCCCTTTCTTTGGTCAGTTCAGTTGCGCTTCGCGATTTCTTTCGTTCTCTTAATTGCTAGAGCGCGAAGAGGAAGGTGTGTTGTTTTTTATAATTTGAGGCTTTATTTGCCAGGAATAATTTGATACCGGAGTGTCCCTTATATAAACAACCATTGTAAGCACTTTTAGGTACCTGCACGCCGGCGTGTCTGCGTATAGCATCGCGGCACGTTGAGATAACATGTTACGTTAAAAAGTCTTGTACGCTTTGCGTATTCCAACAGCACCCCACAGTTACGCAAAGTTTGTAACATTTATAGCTATTAAAAGTTTTGATGTAAAAAGCACGCATTCTAGTGCGTTTTCTTTCAAGTTAGCAGGCTAAGTGCCTTTCGTCAGCTATAGCAACCGACAAAGACACAGTAATATGAGATTTCTGTATTTGAATTTATAATTCTTTCCCTGTCTGAAACTCCTCTGAGGAAATTAAAGCTAAAAGCAACCGACAGACGGTTAATTGTTCCTTGACTACTGTCGGAAGACGTTAATTGCACCCTCTTTCAAACTTCTCTGGTAACCATTAATAATTTAACCAAAGCCCAGTTAATTTGCAGAGAGAAAAGGCAGTGTAAAGGCGGACGGACTAATGAAATTGGCACACTTAAACTGCATGAACAAATAGATATCCACGTGGTTCGTACTCAGAAAACATCTGCCTTTGAAACACGTAATACATCCATGAATTGACATTTCTAAACCATTCTTTTTGGTAGGATATGTTCAATTCATTTTTGGTAGTTTGTCTTTAGTGTTAGATAAAGTACGGTCATTCTAAAATAAATAAACGCAAGCTTTCTTCTCATTTCGCGGCTTATAAAGGTGACTTTGTCTAACCCTTTAGTTCCAAATTGTGCTCCACAAACTCATTAATTAATTAATGTTATGTCTAAATTTAACACAATTGCGCAATTTACCTTATTATTAATTTTCGGGAGTCTTAGTTTTTACGATGTAGAAGAAAAATCGAAAATCGAAGCGAAAACGTAGGGTCTCAAGCCTTTGTATTCTCGGCCATCGCGAAAATAAATTCTCGCGAAATATGAGCAGGTCGATTTCGCGAAATTACCCACTAAAATGAGTGAACATAAAGCAACCAACTAATGGCAGTACAGGGTTTCTTTAAAGAACGGAGAAAAAAATTATTATCTCTATTCCGAAAATCGCTGAGTTTTGAAACTACATAACTTGTAAATTCAATTTCAGGGTGATTATGGAATGATCTCGCCTTTAACCCTAGAGTTACGCAATGATTTGCTGCAACGGGAAAGCTATACTTTCTGATGTTTTGTTTAACAATGATCTAATTAGAGCTGATTTACTTGGGAATATTTAGCAAGTGTCACCTCCGCCGATTGTTTCCGAATATTGCTAACTAATACTGAGACCTGGAAAGGAATCTTTTATCTAACAGGTTTTGGGAAAGGAATATTTTAGTATTTCACTAAATGAACAAAAAATTACACAATGCAATTACCTTGATGTCGCAATCCAAGCTTGAGACCTTATGGGTACCTTGGTGCGTTTAAAAACTGATGACGAATCCAAGTTTGCGAAGTTAGGCCAATGTCTTGGGCTTGCCGGTTTCATCGTTCTTTTGCTCTGTAAGAAGTGGTTTATTTAAATTTAGTTGTGGACTTAAATACAAGACCATGTATGTACTGACAGCTGTTATGTTATGACTTAGGATACTAGAATAATGCAGGTAGTCCAAAAGAACCCAAAGCGGCATTAGATCAGTTTGCATGGATTGATCTGTAAACTTGTCTCAACTTTTTCACTCCCAGAGTCAGCTATGGAGAAATTAAGGCGATTCTTACTTCGGAGTCTGTGGATGAAATCCTATGGTGTGACCACTCAAATGAAGCCTCGTCAGAAGTACTTTCACATGGTGCTATTTATATTAAATTATTTTACAAAATGAAATTTGGGATCTGTCTTGAATTTGGATTTTAGGCACTCTTGGGAGTGAAAGAGTTAATAAACTAAGCCAGAAGACACGACTCGACACATAAATTTGATAATGACGCATAGCTTTACCCTCATATTTACATTCCAGAATTCAATTTCAGTTTGACAACCCCCTTAAGCTGATAGACTCTTCTAAATGCTAAGATTTCTTTTGATGCCTTTACCTCAGTTCAAAGCTTAAACATGCAACTACGGAGCCCAATCTTTCAGGAACTTTAAACAATTTACTGTGAATAATAACGAAAGAACGTACAGGTCTATGCAAACAGTCCTAACACCTCCTAAGCACTAAAATTTAGTATTGAAACAACACCACTACTATTAAGTACTGCTTGGTAGCTTTCATTTCTGAATGGTCACAATTTAGAATTTTACCCTCAAAGTTTGAACAACCTTGCAAAGCATAATAAAAAGCACCATACGAAAAATGCTCAATAGCTTTCATCTGAATGGTCACACTTAAGGATTTGATCCACAGACTCAAAACTCAGGATCACCTTGTACAGTATAATATAAATAACACCACAGGAAAGCACTACTCAGTAGGATTTTGAAAGGTCTGGCTTTAAGCTTTTACTTTACCCCCAGTCTCAAAGATTTGAACTTCCTTGTACAGCATTATAAACAGCACCACAGGAAAGCACTGCTCAATAGCTTTCATCAGTTTAATAGTCGCACTTCAAGACTCATCCACAGACTCAAATATTTGAACCACCCTGCACAACATTATAAACAGCACCACAGGAAAGTACTGCTCAGCAGCTTGTATTTGAATGACCCGCATAATGAAAAGCCTGGGAAATCACCTTGTTCAGCATAATAAACTGTGTTAAACATAAACCAAAACCAAACAAGAGTACTGTTCAGTAGTTTTTCTTTGAATGAGCATTTTATCCCGGCGTAGACAGAAAAGTAAGAACTACATTTAACGGCTCACGATCGAATTTTGACAGTTAAATGGTTAAGTTTTGTTTCACTGAAAAGTCCACAAAACCTGGCAGTTCCCTTGACAATTCATGGCATGGATGAACTAATGAAAAGTTGGAATCCTCAAAACATTAATTTTACACAACTGATTACTGTTAAAACTAGTATAATCTGTGTACAAGAAGTCTATAAATATCGGGCACCTTACAGTGCGAGGACAGGCTATCTAAACTCTCCGAAAGAGGCCAACTGTGCAATCACAAGCAAAATTTTAGATTAAATCTTGACTTTTTTCAGATTGTGTTGAGCAAAGGAACGATGACAAGCGAGTGAATTGTATTGCGAGAATAAAAAGGAGAGTTTTCATTAATTCAAATGGTGCCATTCTCTAAAGGCAAAATTACCATGTAATGCACTCGCTCTAGATGACCCGGAGCTACAATCAACTCAGACGATTTCTCTGTTTACTCCAAAATGAAATTCATTGAATTCTTACAAGAGACTGTATAACATTCTCACTGTTGAATTTGTGAGCGAGCCACTTGTTTACGATTTTTCTACCTCAGTCGCGCAATAAAACTCGTCATCTGCCTATGCGTTTGATAGGCAGTTGTTTTTTTCCTACAGGGAGCGGCACCAAGGCTAAAAGTAGTAAAAGGCAAAAGGAGATCTTATACAGCCCAGATCCTTTGCGCTACACATATTCAGTGCCTAAAACAGAGCCCCCTTTGTTTAAAATGCCATCTTTTAACAATATTGTAATCTTTGACGGAAATTCGTATGATTCAAAACCACGGCATGACAACAAACAGAAACACAAGCATGACTTGATTCAAGCTCAATCGTACGAATAGCACATGACCAGCTTCGATTCATCTCCGCGCCTCAAACCCGTAATACCCTTGACAGTAGCTATGAATGCATGTGAATTTTTAAAGTCGGGCCAAGTGAACAAATCTGATGTAATCATGGAGTGGGTATCAGCCTTGATTTCACTGAAGCAAAACAAGCGCAAGATTGGACGGGGGAGGGGTTCGTTCAATTGTAGCTCTTAAGCTCTAAGCACAGTTTCCTTTATGATACCCTGACCCAGAGAACCTGTTGAAGTACTAGATACTATTAGGGCATAGCATTCTTGTGTCTCAATTTCTCGACGTTTGACTGACAAGCAGGTATTGGGCGGAGGGGCGTGGCGAGTCAGGGACGGATCAAATGTATCGTTTTGTCCAACAGGAGTAAAGTCAGTACGAACAAGCAGGCTTTTTGACAACAACGACCCCATTACACCTCCTCCAAACCTAGCGAGGGCCAGTGATTTCTCTAAAACCTCAGACGCTTTTGAAAGGTATGAAAGATGGTCTTGTTGTTGTCCTGTTTTGGGATGAACCCAGGGTTATTGCCCGGCAAGCGCACGTTGTTTAGATCGTCCCTCCCCTTGTGTTTTTAAAAAACAAGCGTCATCTAAAGACTGGCAGATTTGTTTCATGACCTGATCGAACCTGTGTTACTGATTTCACGTTCTCTTCGACGCTTAATTCCTTGCTAAGCCATTTTGCGACCGAAACCTCCCTTTATCTCGGAGGCAAGACGTTAGTATTTTGAAGCCTTTTGATTCCTTCATTACAAGTAACAGCTTTCACAAGCATCCTCACAAATATCTCAATGCACCGGCTCGTAAAAGACTCCTGTTTCTACCTGTTGAGTTTCAAACGGCTCAATATTGAGCTACAAAAATTATTTGTAGCTCTAAAATTGTTTAACCTGGCAGTATGCTTTGTTGTGTTGTTCATTTTAATGAGTAGCTTGGTAATGTTTTCGGCTGTTTAATAATACCTAGAGAATTTCTCTTAGGGCAGAAGTCAGTATTATTACTTGCACATCTCACAGTTTGGGCCTTAAGACAGTGGACCGGTTTCTTAGTCTTCGGACAAAGATTTTTCGAACAAGCTTCTACTAAATTGTAACTTAGAATTCCCTCTTATGATAATACTTACAGTTCTATTAGGCAGCTTTGAATAAATTCTCCTTCACGCAAAATATTTTATCGAAAAAGCGTTCACAAGGTTCAAATTCATGTTGAATGTTAAAACGCGAGAGTGAAGTGGCAAAACTTTATGTAAACTTGTTTCTGATGATTGTTAAGGAAAATATAGACTTTGTTTCTGACAATTTTCAGACGCTTTCGCAAAACTAGTTTGCCTTAGGAGAAATATTTCTATTGATAGAGAGTATGAATACAATAGCAAATTTTTTACAAGTAGATTAAATTTTCGGTCAAAACTAGGCTAAACTAAGTAATGCTTCTCGTGAGAAAAAAATTCGGTGGTTCGGATATTTTAGCTTAAAGCGAGAGAAGACACCTGTTTTTACCTGAATTTTCTGAACAGCCACCGTGTCTGTTCGATTCACTTCTCAGGTAAAAGCATCACTTTTCAAGCTCTACATGTGGTATTTTATTTCACTGTTTTACTAATTTGCATCCCGTCGCGAGCTACTCAGCTAACGTCGCTTTCAAAATCACGCTGTAAATAGCTCACTGAACTTGTTTTAATTAATTACTTAGCTTTCCGCTGAGAAAACTGCGAGAAAATCATATTAACGAGTTTTTTTAGAGCACTGACGATTCTGGAAAAAGAATTTGCCCAAAAGGAAGTAAAACCGACGACCGCTTGCTCAAAAAATCGTTGAATTTGAAAGGCACGCGCTTTTGGGTAACTTATGGTAGAGGCTTTCAAAAAGAAGACACAACAAAGAATTACAAGACGAAATACTTGTACATTTTAGAAAAACATACAACGCGGATTCTCAACTCTAATACGAGATTCAAAACAAAGCTTCGTGAGATTTTACATATACCACGTTAACAAAATAAAGAGTTTTTGTGTTTATATTTACTTATCATAAACAACAGCACGCTTATAGAGACAAATGCCACTTAACACGAGCTAGCAATTATCGTCTGCGTTGAGATAAAATCAGCGAAAAACGTGGCTATTTTGCTTGAAAAAGAAGGATTTTTCACTCCACTTTGGCCATTCATTTCTTTTCTTAAAAAACAGGTGGGCTTCGAGTTAATGGGACCTCGCTTTGACATCATCAAAAAAGGAAATAAAGAACTCTGCCCCCAAATTAGCTTAACGAAAGCTATAACTATTAAGCCAAAAAATTGTTAGGTTAATTTTCTAAGCGGCACTTGAGTTAAGAGAGGGTAATTCGCACCGCTTTTACGAACAAAGTACAGGCTTGTTTCCTTAATTGGCTTTCATCTCTTCCTATGTATGTACGTATACGCCCCAATTTTCAGAATTACCCCAGTATATTGTAGAAGCACTAATTTGTGAGATGCAGCTGGTTTCAGACACAGGCACAATCTAAATAATTGTGTGCAAAACCCAAGGAGAAAACTTCCATCGAGTGCATGCCAAATTTACTGTTTTCAGTCCTTCCTTCAATTGACACAAAGATAGCAGGTTCAAGATTCATGTGACACGAAGTCATCGTGGCTTGAAAAGAAAAGCTTTTAGAAGGGCGGCATTCCATAGCTATAAACTGGTGCTCAGACTCTTTAAATCCACGATGAAGCAGGTACGAAAACATAGCCTCCAGCATACCCCAGTGCGCTCAAGTACCATGCAAGTCTACAAAAATCCAGAGTCAAAAACATGCGGTTCTCTGATAAATCATAAATTCCTCTTTCCGCCCCGACACAGCCATATGTTCTTGGGGTGGGAAAAAGGCCTTTAACAAGGGCATGGCCCTAAATTCTTGAACAATAGGAACTTTTCGTAAAGGCAGGTGTTCGGATAAGCTAAAGTGCCGTAATGAACAAAGGAGTTAATATCAAAGAGAACTGCGAACAACCCTTACGTAGATAAAATAAAATTTCGGCGCCGTTCAACTAGTATAGAGAAATTGTCCTGGATTGTCAAGTAACCAGTCGAAAGATTTATCATTTTCTCATGTCAGTCATCAGTTTTGTTCAGTTATCGCAAAATCACTGCTTCTCGGTTACAGATGTTATACATTTCTGACGACGAACAAAACTGTTCCGGCGACTAAGAGTATTCATTGCATTTCGCCTGCCAGAGTTAAAACAAATATCTAACAAAAATTTCTCATGAATCAGTCAAATTACTTAGACAAGCTATCCTCTCTACAATAAAATCTCCTTGTGTTTTCAAGAAAAGCCACAGACTTCAAGAACAAATAAAGCGTCGATACATTGTTAATTAAAAATAAACAAAAGCTGCAGTTTGGTGTCCACGTCGGATTTTCGCTTGATTTCACTATTTCTTGTTTGTTGTGATAAACGTTTCACGACTAGAAGGGAATCTCATATACTCGAAGTCTGAGATCATAACTATGGTGAAAATTTATCTACTAAAACGTTTATTGCATGTGGAACTTATTTTGATTCGCAGGTAATCTTTTCGCAAAAGTTTTCTTGGAGACATCAAACAGGCTGCCTGTATTATTCAACCAACTGTCCTCTTTTTTGGGTTTCTCATAGTCGCAGCGGGGAACCCTTTCGTACCCAAACTAACAAAGAAATAACAATTATATTTATCAAACAAAATCTTTAATAGTAGTTTCTAATGCGACCGTTTTCCACAGACCCACGAGTACATTGTTACAGATTTCCTCGCTGTTGTTCGTACTTTAAAGAGGCACGCTTCTCAGCGCGTGATACGCCAAAGCTTTTTATCC
Organism: Siderastrea siderea; assembly: GCA_964030785.1. Lineage (NCBI taxonomy): Eukaryota > Metazoa > Cnidaria > Anthozoa > Scleractinia > Rhizangiidae > Siderastrea > Siderastrea siderea. The sequence continues at coordinate 8,280,097 of OZ034979.1, forward strand.
GGTTTTTTCACAGCCCCTAAACCATCAATATCGAAACACTTTCTAACCACAATGCCGTTGACAAAGATAAATTGCACTTGGCACAAGTTACAAGAGTTTTGCTTTTATGTTTTAATGCCAGGTCAAAATCACTTAACAACAGATGGAAATTTCAAGAAAGGAATAAATGCCCTTCTTCGGTTGGTCAATCAATAAATAAAATTGAGTTTAAAATAGGAAATTGAGTTCAACAATACTTTTAACAGATTTTTTTGTTGAAGCACTTAAAAAAATTTCCCAACAGAGGTCCGCGTGGTATCTTATCAAAGTTTTTAATTTACACTCGTTTTATATCAAATATTGTTCCATGGTAAAGGAAAACAAGACAAGTAGTCTAAAGAAAAGTACACACGGACACAGCGGGGGTTGTGATTTTTCGCCAGTTAGTCCAGATGAACGCTTTGAAGGTTCACAACGAGTTAATAGAAAAGAAAATAAACACAACCGAGGTGTACTCATTTTAATTAGTTCTATTGTTCGCTGAGCTTCGCGTTTGGCCAACTGAAATCTACACGGGCGGCAGTTGAAAAGTCCACGTGCAATAAAAAGCGATGGTTAATTCATGCACACACCTCAAGTGTAGATTAGAAAGACTGGATTCAATGCTAGGGCTTTAGTTGAAATAACTCCCTTTCTTTTGAAATCGTAAGTGTGAAAGCGGACACAAAACAAAGGATCACTCGCTGCTTTTTTCAAAAGCCGACATAAAAATCAGTTCTCATTACTCAATTTTTTTCAGGCGATGTTTTTTGATATAAGGAAATCAAAATCGTTTACGTCAGTAGGTATGACCCGAAAGCCAAATTGTATTTCCTAATTCCATTAGCGAAAATGCTTTTGGCGGCACGAGAAATGCAAACATTCTTAGTATAAACAACTCTATTAACACGTCCAAAATGTTATGTAAATAACAGAGTTTACCTTCCCAATTTAAAAGATATCTTCTTAAAACCGTGTTTAACTTTCAGCCGACGAGAGCGTAGCTAGTAGAAATTCGCGGCTGCCTCCCTTGAGTATCCGCTAAACACACAAACCGGCGATTTTAATTTGCAACAGATCTTTATCGGCCTTGACAGACAAGGCAAGGTTTACGAACAATACAGAGACCATCAAATGTCCATACAAGTCGATCGATACAAGACAACTGTTGGCTAAGAAAGACCACGCGCGGGAACACGCGAATTGCAATCGCTGCTGTAAATACACAGCAAAAAGCTTTTAAACAGATCGAGTACAGTAGTTTAATCTTTATGCCTGTCAAGCATTCGTGAAGAGGGGGCGTACCATTGCAATTTGCACTCAAATTTGAACAAGCCGGTAATATGACCATAGCTAGAGGAGTTTTTAACATTCCCTATAATTAACACTTAAAGTCGGAGCCTAAGGCAAGTTGACCCTTCAAATCGATTCCTTTATTGCTGGATCGCCGCTCGTTCGTCGGAACAATGAGCCGTTCGATTTAATGCAGACTTGCAGCTGGAATTCCTATCGCACGTTTAAATTGTAAGTGTGATTTATTGTGCGCGGACAACTTGAGGTGCCTTGTACATAGACGAAGCGTCAATCAAGGCGGCACATCAAAAGGGTTCTAATTAAATCTCGCAGTTTTTAAGGCCATCGATAATTTCACCAACCACGCCTGATGTCCCTGATGACTCAATATTTTCCTTGCGTGTGTGTCCGGAGGTAGAGCTGCTAAGCCAAAAGGCAAATACAACTCGATAGGGGCAAGGAAGCGTTGTAAACGGTGCTAACGGGGGAGCAAAGAGTTAAGCCCTCCGTAATCTCATTTTACCGTTTCTAAATCACTGCTCACTCAAAAAGCGGCGAAACTCTTTGATCGTTGGAGTGTCAGGTATGGAAGCAATGTGCTTTACGTGTTTAACTGTTTTGTTTAATACATTTCTAGCGAACCCTGGAAAACTTTCAATTTGCAAACATTTACTTGTAACAATGGCCGTTTGGCAGGGCAGTGAAGTTGGGTCAATAAGTCATTTACTCAAAGGTTACGTCTTGTGTTTAGAGCCCGTCTCACCCAATTGAGAACAAACATATACAAATGCCAAAATCGCACCACCTAGAGACAAACAAAACGATCGCGCTGTGTTTAGTAATTAATTTTTTCCTCGAAATCTGGTCGTTATCGATTGTAAAATTGTCTTAAGACTCTTTTGATATTTGCAGCAGACTTTGTTGTTTTTAACAAACGTTTCGCAGTTTATTGAAGAAAATTAATTTTGTACCGTATCATTATTTAGATTGCTCGGTTCCGGGGGTTTCCCATAGCGAGAGAATACAAGCATATTTATAAACAAGTGATTCACTGTGATTGCAGTATATGTTTGGTAAAACACTCCGCAGCGGGACCCCGATTTTAGTCACCGCATAGCGGGAAACAGACATTCAGTATTTAAACAAAACCATTAGAAAATTGTTATCTTTGAAACCGTGAAACCCCTGCAGTTCAAAATTTAAGAGAACGAGAGAAATGATCGGCGAGCTGCACAGAAAGGAAAATGGGATTGGGCGAGCGTTTTATCGAGATTTATCCGGAGCCTAAACACTCTTTGAAATAACAATTATCATCCTTGCTAGTTACAAACTAATTACCTCCGTCGCCTGAAAATCACTTCTCAAACAATCGAGTCCTCTAGAGGCAATCGAAATGCGATTACAAGAGAAATTTGGAAAAACAGAAGTTTGCATAATAGACAGAAGGCAGGAAAAGAGGTTTACGTTGAAGAAAAAATAAAGAAAATTTAAAACCAGATGTTATTCGACACCATAACAGAGGGCATATTTTAAATGTGTACATGGATCAGTAGCCATGAAGTGCTGTCTTTATATATTATATTTTCCGAACAACCCCAGACCGCCCCTTCAGTGATTTTTTGAACGCCCCCGAATGTACAGTGCCACCCACAAGCTTGTATTTATATCGAGAGCATGTTTTGACGGAACAACGCTGCTTATTTGCAATAGTTTTGCCATCTGTAAATCCCGGTTTACCTCGAACCAAACAGCGCGCGGGATAAACATGCGAAAAGTTGTGACGAGATCTGCGATTGAAACAATTATGGTTTCCGATTCGAATCAAGAGGTGTGAAGTGGTTGGTCTTCATAAAATGCGCAGTAGTGTCTCGAGATTTGTTTCTAAGATCCCATCGCAGCTGAAAGCTTTTCAACTAGTTGTAATTGTTGAAACATTTCGGCTGGCCCAAAATTGCGCTCCATCACCCGCCTGTAGGCTATAGACGCCTTTGTGATTGTTGGTACAGATTGGTTCAGGATAATAGTTCCATTTGGAGAGACTTATTATATATCAACAAAATCCCTATCATTCAATCACATTGTGTCATGAAAGACACTACTGCCGCGCTGATTGGCTGTGTTTACGAGTGGCGGCATCTCAAAAGAGTTTGTACTCGGGGTTTTGGTTGAATTGAATCAACAGCCCACTACACACTCGCAGGGCGTCCAAAGTCTACCACAGTTTGTCGACCAAAATAGCGGCCAAAACAGCACTGAATAAGCCCTAGTCGTAGTTTATGAGCAAGAGGCTTTCTAGCCAGGTTTGTTCCGTTGTATTTGTACAGGAATTTAGCGTGATTTGATTAGCAACTTAAGCTGATTACTATACACGCGCGCTAATACGATCTCTTTTAGGTGTACACGTTTGAATTTTGTACTTCTTTCAGGATCCGGGAAGCCCGACAGAATCTAGACAGACACCTCTTGCTATGCTCGCAGCGACTTGTAGCAGAATCGGACAGCAAACTCCGCCACCGGTGCCCGACGTAACGATGGCAAAAGGTTTCTACCACTGGAAACAGCCGACTACACTGCCTCTACAGCGGGGAAGACCAGCTGATGGTTCACTGTATTCAAATCTGCCATCAGCTTTTGTACCTACTAGCGAGTCCTTAAGTGCGCAGAACCACGAGAGTTTTCTTCCTAGTCAGAGCTATTCTTCCGGACATAATTCGCTCACCGATCCATTAGCTTTGGCATCGGCGAGCCGCGTACATTCTGCCACGGTTGAAGCGTCTCTGTACCCTCGCATGCCACATCCGTACGACAGCTCGCCGTGGTTTAAACCGCCTATAGAGCCTCACGCACAGGCCACGGCGCGGCAGGCGTTTTGGGAAGTGCACGGGAATCCAGCTTGGCTGGATCCCAACGTCTCTGGCAGCTCTTTTCATCCATCTTTGAGCCATTTCACAGGACTGCCACATGAATACTCTACAGGAAGTTTATCCATTCCTGCTGCGGTTTCCGTGGCGAGTCACAGTCATTTTCTACCCCCTCCCTGCCTCGGTTCTGATCCCATGAAAGCTTCGCTACCAACGTACATAGATGGACCTTCGTATTTCCCTGGAACGCCGGGTTTATTGCCTTCAACACAGAGCGTAGCAGCGCGAGCGACCCGGCGATACACGGGTCGAGCCACTTGCGACTGTCCAAACTGCCAAGACAACGAGAGACTAAGTGCGACTGGGGCGCCTTTCAGGAAAAAAACCCAGCACATTTGTCACATTCCAGGCTGTGGAAAAGTGTACGGTAAAACCTCACATCTGAAAGCTCATCTGCGATGGCATACTGGTGAGAGGCCATTTGTGTGTAACTGGTTGTTTTGCGGCAAGCGTTTTACACGGTCTGACGAACTGCAGAGGCATCTTCGAACGCACACGGGCGAGAAGCGATTTGCTTGTCCCATCTGCAGTAAACGATTTATGCGGAGCGATCACCTGGCTAAACACGTTAAAACGCACAATAATGATACAGTGAAGAAAGGAGAGTCGGAAAAGGACGAGAAAGAGGAGACAAAGCCCTCGAACGCCGACGAAAGTGAACGATCTTGTATCGTGTCTGAAAATGTCGAGAGTAACAAGGTTGTGTAGACTGACAATGCAATGGCAAAAGAGTAAGACACTTGATGACAAAATGCTTCTTTTAAGTCTATTATCTTCCTGCGGCTTCATGCCTTTGAGATCGCAAACCTTCCTTTTGAAAACCCTTTGTGAACGCCAAAACTGAGATAAGATACTCAACTGAAACGCCGTACATATACGTAGTTTGTCGTCGGTGAGGGAACAGAAAGGTATAAGATTTCCAAGTTCAGAATATAAACTTTCAATGAAACAAACACATCTGGCCGGTTGTGGCTCATAGATTGAGAGTTTGAAACCCGCACGAATGGCGTGCATTTCCGATGGTAGGAAAATCTTTCTTGATGAACTTTTAACTAGTACACAGAACAATACAGGGGAATTACTTATTTGACAAAGAAATCATTGATATGGTAGGAAAATGACTATATTTCGAACCTTGTTCAGTTGTATTTAAAGGTTGTATGTTTGAAGTTATTTAATTGAACAAGGAGAACTTTAAGCGAGAGTTCGGCTTGCTATTGAACTGTACATAAGACTTAGAATTTCTTGAAGCTAAGCTGAACCTTCAGAAACTAAATTAAAGAGTACTGTTTCAAATGCAATGGCTGTCTCTTTGAGAATCTATGAAGATAGGATTTCTGGCATTTTATTGTTATCTGCAAAAGTGTGTCTTTTTAAAGTGCGAATTACGCCTCTATATCATTATAAAGATAATACTAAAGTTTTTTCGCAAACATTGGGTTCCCGGAGAGCTTTACAATACACTTCTCGGCGGGGCACTGCGATGGTTTTTGATCACTGATCCTCGAAGTGAGGGAATTGAAATGACATCCCGCGATAAATAGTTACACTATTTGTTGTCCAAAACCTCTTCGATTACGACACGGTTTACAAATACTCGGTCAATATATTTGTATGTTTTTGAATTGTTATCCCTTTCCCATAGAAATACTTCACTGATTCCGGTGGTCACTATAACTGTTTTATTATCAAATAGTGTGAAAACCATAAAGTGATGTTTAGTGAAATCTCAAAGGATTTATGCTACAGGGATTTGCGCTGAGTTTTTCTCCTCTGTGTACTGATGTTCGACGCTAAACTGCGCACTTAAAAAGCGTTAATTTCACAATGGTACTTGAAATCATTTGCCAAAGATATGACTCGCTTTCTTTTGTTGACAAAGTAGACACTCTGATCTTAACCGCATTGATAGCAATTCAAGAAAATAATAACATTTTCTCAGAATGCACTAAATCGCAGAAGAAATTTTATTCCCAGTTTGTGAGTTAGAGAATAGAGCGTTTAACTTTCAAATCTGCTTCAACAAGCTCTCAAACAAAACTAACTCATTTTCTCAAATTCTTTGTTCTTCAAAAAACCCTTTACTGTGCTTTAGAATGTTCAGAACAAAACATGGCAATCTCAAAAACAAATAAGTCCCCTTTATAATATGGCAATATGTTTACCGCGTCGCTTCTAAATGAGTAAGAAAACATTCACATTTTTGACTCCAAGGTTCTTCAACCGACTGGAGTTGGGAAGCTGTAGGCACGGAAGTCAATTCGAGATAAAATTGATTCAAGAGGAAGCGTTTTATTTGTAAAGCTTATCAACTTGAATCAAGTGCTTCTTCACACCCATTTTCAAGCGTTTCTTGTTGAGCTCGTTTAGATAGGAACGGAATGGGAATGGACGTAGTCATTATTTTTAACTCTTCTTCTAGTCAAGCCCTCTCGATTGAACAAAGGAAAGCACCCACAACTCTTCAATCTTCATTAAAGTGTGAAACGTTTTCTTCCGAGCCGCCGTTCGGGTGTCATATTCAGATAATTGAAATAATCACAAGGCAAGCTTTTTGACAAGCCGGCACTCCTACACGATCAGTTTTATAAACATACAAATGGCTTTTCACGCTTATTTCTTTTCACGGGCATCCGCGTACAAACTAACGTGCGTGTTTCTCTAGCCATGGGCGCTCAGCGTGAGTTTCTGTCGCTTTGGAAAGCCACTTTCACGCCTGTAAAATTGAGTTTAATTCTCTTCTAAACACAGCATAAACAACCCGGCGTGGTGTAAAACGATCGTATTTCCTACTTTGCCCAAGGCTATGGAAAAAAAGTGATTGGTGTAGGTTTGTATTTATTAATAAAAAGAACTCGCGGTGTTTATGAAGAAAAAGAAAAGAAAGGAAGAAAAATAGAATTCGTTCGCGACCGGAAAACCCTTGAAACACAAAGAAACCACAAGATTTAGCGTTATGGTCTGTGCCTCTTATCCAGAGAAAAAAATTCTAAAAGCCCCTTTGCTCGATATAATCACTGTTTTTGTTTGTTCTTGCCTTTGATGATATGGCAATTTTAATTCAGTAAGTCCCTAGAGAGGGCTTTCTCAAAGGTCTTTCAGCCTCCTTTACCACAGTCGATAAACAAACCCAAATTAGAGCTTATACGGCGTGCCGACAAAGGGCTTCGGAGACCGCCTCCTCTAAATTACTGATCAACTTTTCACGATTGTCTCGCAAGATATTAGGTGTGTGTTGTTTTTTGGCCATTATGAGCACGAGAAAATAACTCTTGGTCGGCATAATTGCTCTCACAACAGCAACTCGCGCTTTTAATTAAGGCAAGCTTGCCGCGCCGGGTAAAAGGCGAAATAAGGCATGTGACGCATTTAGCCAGTTATGGGCCAAAAGTTGAAATCCGTGATTTTTAGGGAGAAAGCATAAGTGCAAAGCAGCGGGATATAATTGGGTTTGCATTTAACGGCTTACGATAATTATCTAGGCGTCTGGTTTAATGATACTTAATAGATTTGAAAATATTCCCTTTACCTAGTTATTCCTCGCATTAGGGGGCGGCTATTGCACGAAGAATACAACCAAACTAGAAAGCAAACACGATAGAAACCTTGATAAATTAAACAACACTCTGGGCGAAAACGAAGACAAAACTCCAAAACTCTTGGGGTTCAAGGTGGATTATATTTAGCGCACAGCTAAAAAAAAAGTGAGTCTACATTCGCTGAGGCCAACTAATGTTAAAAATATGAAAGACTTTGATCGGTGTTTTTGACCTTTGTTTAGTCACACATCAATTATTTTCTTAGAAAACAGTGACACCATAAAATTCGTGTGAATAATTGTATGTCATCAAAATTGTTCAAAGTGAACGATGGCTGTCTGCTTGGTTCCCGGTGTTAGAAAAACCTTCGAAAACATCGGAGCTATCTCAGACAAACTTTGTTCCTTTCAGGTTTCACATGTAAATAAGGGAGTTTTTTTATGTCTTTCTTTTTCTAAAGAACGGATGAAAACCATCTTTTTCCGTTAGACCACTTTTTAACTTCCTACTTTAATTGTTAGAACCCTTTGTTTCGTTGACCGGAGGCGCAAGTGGGTGAATTTTTCCATGACTTTTGAATTTTTGCATGACTTCTGCTCTCAACTCTTCTCGTTTTTGGATTCGTGACAAGGGAATGTCATTGCCCTTAGGACAGTTTTAAAATTGCATATCGTTTAAGAGTATCTGATTTAAGTTAAGATGCAACTATGATAAAATTCTAACCTACAACATTACAACGTTTGGATTTTAATTCTTTAGTTTTGATAGACATCTATGCGGTCATGTTTGCTACAGGTTACGACTCAATCCTTTGAAGTTTAAAAATAACACTTCGGGATAAAGAGATAACTGGCACACAGATATTTTGATGTCTCTCCCATGTTTAGTCTTTGAAGGACAGAAAATTCAATGATTCTTAGATTCTAGAGTATGAGAAAAGGCATACTTTTCCCTCAACAGTCCTCAATATTAAGAACAGGTGGCAGAAAATTGCGGATAACATCAAAGAAACATTACGTCAAGACAAGCCCTGCCCTTCAACTTAAAATACAAAATATTTGAGGCAATTTGACGAGATTTGCTATCTACGCTTAGTTAAACATGTTTTAGGTAAACATATCTGTTGGAAAATCGAGTTAAGCGAGATTTTGATAACGATTTAGGAAAAAAATCGTGATAAGGCAAAGTGCGTTTATCACGGTTTTTGTAAACCGCGCACGGTTCTAGTCCGTCTTCTTCAGAATGTACACCGCCAATTTGTACTGTAATACATTGATGAGGGATAATGTTGAAATTTTGCCGGATCAGATGGCAAAACGTGAATGCATTGTAACGATTTATGAAACTGAGAATGAAAGCAAATTACACTTTCCATTGCTGGAGTAACGTTGAATCAGTTACTATGGTCCTAACTTTTGAATCTGTGGCTGAAATCCTAAAGTGTGACCATTCAAATGAAAGCTGTTGAGCAGTACTTTCCTGTGGTGCTGTTTGTTATGCTGTACAAGGTGATTCTAACTTTTGAGTGTGTGGTGTGGATGAAATCCTAAAGTGTGACCATTCAAATGAAAGCTACTGAGCAGTACTTTCCTGTGGTGCTGTTTATTATGCTGTTCAAGGTGGTTCTAACTTTTGAATCTGTGGCTGAAATCCTGAAGTGTGACCATTCAAATGAAAGCTACTGAGCAGTACTTTCCTGTGGTGCTGTTTATTATGCTGTTCAAGGTGGTTCTAACTTTTGAATCTGTGGCTGAAATCCTGAAGTGTGACCATTCAAATGAAAGCTACTGAGCAGTACTTTCCTGTGGTGCTGTTTATTATGCTGTTCAAGGTGGTTCTAACTTTTGAATCTGTGGCTGAAATCCTGAAGTGTGACCATTCAAATGAAAGCTACTGAGCAGGACCTTCATGTGGTGCTGTTTATTACACTGAACAAGATGGTTCTAACTTTTGAGACTGGGTGATACCCCACCATGTGTCCATTCAAATGAAAGCTACTGAGCAGTGCTTTCATCATTTGTACTGTTTGTTATGCTGTACAAGGTGATCCTTATTTTTGGGTCTGTGGGTGAATCCTTAAGTATAATCTTTTAAATGAAAGCTTCTGAGCTAAACGTTCCGGTGGCACTGTTCGCTTTTCAACTTTTAACAAAATGTTTTTTGAGAATTTTTACCCGTTCTGCATTTGGGCGCCTTGGGCATGAACGGGTGAATTTGGAGAACAAAACTACTCTACTAATTTTTATATGGAGGCTCATAAAAAATAAATATCATATCATTGTGGGCATTAAAAAAGCGTATAACATCTAGTGCTATAAGAACTAAAAACGCTCAAGCTATAGCTGCCTCCATTATAAAGATCAATTTTTTACCACAAGCGTAGAGTTAAATATTTTTTAAGAATATGTTTACTTTAACTGGAAAAATACAATTCCTACAAATCCTACAAATCCCATGCCTAAGAACAAGCTGACAATTTGTTAACGGGAGAATCGAAAAAACGAACACCATAGAAAAGTAGTGCTAAACGACTTTGTTTTGAAGAGTCACATTTTACGACTTTATCTACACTGATTCAAAATTTAGAACCACCTTGTACAGCATAATAAACATCACCACAGGAAAGTACTGCTCAGTAGCTTTTATTTGAATGGTCGCAGTTCAGGATTTTTATTACAGTTTCAGATGTTAGAACCACCTTGTACAGCACAGTAAACAGCACCACAGGAAAGTACTGCCCAGTAGCTTTTATTTGAATGGTCACACTTTAGGATTTCATTCACAGATTCAAAAGTTAGAAGCACCTTGTACAGCATAATAAACAGCACCACAGGAAAGTACTGCTCAGTAGCTTTTATTCGAATGGTGACACTTTAAGATTTCATTCACAGACTCAAAAGTTAGAACCACCTTGTACAGCATAATAAACAGCACCACAGGAAAGTACTGCTCTATAGCTTTCACTGAAATGTCATAAGCTAGAATTGTGTCCACAGACTCAAAAGTTAGGACCACCTTGTACAGCGTAATAAACAGCACCGCAGGAAAGGACTGCTCAGTAGCTTTCATTTGAATGGATTGCATACTTTTGTTTACAGAAACGTAAGTCTGAACCATGCTAAACAGCATCACAGGAAAATGCTTCTCTTTAACTTACATTAGAATGAAACCCAGGCTAAGCATTTTTATCTACGGACTAATTAAACTTCGTACGTTGCCCGAATTAAAGTTTGGCTCAATGGAGTGAAATCGTTAAATCTGAAGGTTACTGAGAAATAATTGATGGTATGACGTTTGTAAAGTAGTGGGTGCAACTGACTTCCAATTCTTACGAAAAAAAAAACCGGAAAATATGTGAATAAAAACGAGTCCGCATGTAGTTTTCAAACAGGTATTTCCAGTTTACATCAAGTATCATCCAAGGCTAATCTGTTTACGCCTGTACTAGCCAATTCCGAACTATCAGTACAGAAATCAGTAAACGATATATTTTTAAAAACTGATTTTGCAGTTAATTGCGTCGTTTTAAAGAATCTTAGAAAATTCTTTAGAAAACATGCATTCTGAAGGATTTAATTTCGAGACCAACTTTCACAGATTATATTATTTATCTTTTAGGAGGTGTAAAGGATTGTTAAATGCAATAACGACAGGGAATCTTAGTTCAAATTTCAAGGGATCAAAAGGAATCAAAGTAGAATTTGAACCATCAAAACCAACTAAATTAAAAAGTGGATCCATCTTTCAGCATTTCAATGCTCTTTGTTGAATCAGTTGTTGAATTAGTTTATCCTTGTAAAACGATTTGGTATTTATTCCTCAGGTTAAGGTGAAGAGAAAATAGAGAATAATATGAATTAACCTTGATGATAAGAACGAATTGAAGACTCATTGAAGGATGGCCGCGGTTAATTCCTGTTTTAAGGTCACTAAAATTCTTAACATTTTTCATGTGTTAAAGCTTTTAATTCAGTTATTCCTGGGAGCGATAAATATCAAGAGAACACAGACCCAAAAAATTAGAGCAACCTTGTACACCACAACACACAGCACCACAGCAAAGTACTGTAAAGCAAAGTACTGCTCAGTAGCTTTCATTTGAATGGTCACACTTTAGGATTTCATCCACAGACTCAAAAGTTTGAGCTACCTTGTACAGCATAATAAACCGCACCACAGGAAAGCACTGCTCAGTAGCTTTCACTTGAATGGTCACACTGAGAATTTCATCCACAGACTCAAAAGTTAGAACCACCTTGTACAGCATAATAAACAGTACCACAGGAAAGTACTACTCAGTAGCTTTCATTTGAATGGTCACACTTTAGGATTTCATCCACAGGCTCGGAAGTTAGAACCATGTTGTTTAGTGTACTAAACTGACCATAGGAATTCTGGTTCTGTAAGTGTCAAACGGTCTTTGGCGACGGTTTGTGACAGTGTGGGTCGAAAAGCTCAACGAAAATCTGGAAAAAGGCGGTTCTGCTTTGTGACGGACTCTTATAAACAGCACATTTTCGTGAATTTCGCGACTATGCCTTTATGGCAATAAGTTTTGCCATTCAGCAACTTTTGAAAGATATGTACTCTTCTCAGGCACTGGTGGGAAACCTGATTTAAAACGGGGAAAAATAACTCAATGTACTTACGATAACTCTCTTAGCAGCAAGAGTAGAGAACTGCCCTGGAACCGCCGCCACAATTTCCTTGGTGTCAAGTGGACTTCGAACAGCAATAAAATCTCAAGTACAGGCGTTCGAACGTAACTAAAAGGCTTTGGTTTATAAAAAGTCCTGTACTCGGTATTCAGTTGTGAAACCGAGTCAAATGATTAGAATTATAATTGATCCCTTTAAAACCAAATTAGCCGGCGAGAAAAAAGGAAAGACAACTGAAATAAGATACATGTAGTCCAAAAGCAAACAAAGGCAATAGCTGGTTATTTTCGGTTGTATTATTAAAAGAAAAGTTAAAAAAAGAATATCGGACAAGCGCCAGCGAAAACCAGATTTATTCTGTAGGATAAATCTTCTCAAAATGCCGTTAATCCTAACCCAGTTCTCTACACCAAAAGATTTTCACTATGGCTTTTTGCAATGTTCATAGCGTAAATTTAGGAATTCTTTTTATTAATAGCACTAGTTAAGCACATTACAAGAATTCGGATGCAAAGGCGATCTCTTTTCTACATCAACATTCTCTCTAACTGATATGTGTAAGAAACGTCGAAGCCCCTGAGTTCAAAGCCGGTTTTCGTTTGCAGTAGAGTTTGAAATATAGACCGTTATGTTTACATAAAGATGTTTTTGTTGAAGATGGAGTTGCAAAATAAATATCATTTCAAAAGGTCGAGTTGTATAGATTAAGGAAGCCGCTGCCGGTTTAACACGACACGAAAACAAAACAAAAGAAAACAAAACTCTGCAAATATAACAACGTTTACTGCCCAGATTGAAACCAGAGTTGTCTCAGGGTTGTGCTATTAAAAGAGAACGTGGTAATTCTGCGCTCCACACAATACCAAATGTTGAAACTGTCTTTAGTTTTGGTGACGTTATTATACAGGGCTGCAACGATACATTTTCCCACGATACGATACATATCTCGATACATGGGCCACGATACGATACAAGAAACGATACATTACTGTGCGGGACAAAACTGGTTACCAATTTATTTCCATAATAATAAATTCAACACAGCAATAACACAACATCAAATCGCCTTACAAGGGATAAAATGTAGAGCTTGGGTAAGGAATTTTAAAGACAGTGATTTCCCAAATTTGTTCATGTAACGTATTTTATTGTATCGGAATATCGCGACATCTTATTTAAATATCGATATTCGTATCGTTGGAAAAAATATCGTGGTTCACCGATGTATCGGTGTATCGTTGCAGCCCTTCTTATATATTTTTCCCTGCACATGAGTTTTCGCACGCGTTCCGTCCAAAATCCACATTACCCTGTTAGCGAAATGGATAAAAAGGGCACACCTGTTTACAGACAAGAAATAGAACCCGTTTCCTGTATTTTTATGGCAAATATCTTTATGACAAAAATGTTTTCAACCAAGCATGTTGTTTTTCTCTCAACTTTATTAATCAGAAAGTAAATAAATAAAATAAAACTTCTTTCCGATTGTGCATTTTCAGAAAATTTAGAAAGTAGCCTTAACACACTGGTTGGTTAAAAACAATGTTACTATGAAGTAAAGTTTTAACGAGTCATTTCTAAATAAAAGAATTGGAAACACTTTCTTTTCAGGCTGCTTGGTTCAGGTGCATAATGTATACAACAAATATGAAATTTCCAAAGAATGTAATACTAGCACGTTAAGCGTATTACGACTCCAATATGACTTATAAGCTTACTATTTCTAGCGATTACTCAAATGAACATATTTTAACGATCTCAGGAAATATTAAAAGAAAAATTAGATGTTCGCTAAATTTGAAATTTGTTTAACCCTTTAAGCCCTAACAATGACTAAGCCCTAAAAATGGAATTTCTCTTTACATCGTCACTACTTGTTCAAACATTCAAGTGATGTGAATAAAGAAAGTGGTCACCAAGATTAAGATGTCTCGATATTCAGACAAATTCTCCTTACTAGTTCCATTAGAAATGTATGGAGAACAGTAAAGAGAATAAGCATTTTCATATCAGGGCTTTGAGGGTTAAAAGTGCGGAAATCGCTCAGTACCGGTAAAAACCCGACGTGGCTAAATCAAAAAGACACCATCGTCTGATCTGTTTATCTGTAACACTGATTAACTAAAGCAGCCTTAGTTTACAAATAATAATGTATGTTTAGTTAACACAGTCTATAATTGGAAACTTAGATGTCTAAAGTTCCAAAACACTTAGAAAAACAAAATTCAAATACTACTTTCAAACAAAGTCCATAAAGTCAATAAGAATCTTATTTACCCAACTGATCGACAGGTGCAATTTTTACTTCCTCCATATTGTTTACCCTCTTAGACAGTGTCTCATCTTAATTTCAAGATAATTCATAAATATCTTCTGGAGGCCCCATGGTTAATTATAGAAACTGACTTAGAACCACCAGTGCGCGCCCTTCGTAAATTTGGCAAATATATTTCAACTTTTAATACAGCTTAATATTTGCAGGTAAATTGGTGGTGCACAATAAATACTTTGAGACATCAGTGAACGTTTTATAAGTTTATCTACAGGTAGACTATAAATTTGTAGTGGACTACTTTACCCTTGCCGTAGTGAAACAACTGCAAAATGATTGGCAAATGATCACGCTCGAAAAAGCTAATACAATGTCAAACACCCCAATATCAACATGCATGTTCTCCTCAGTTTTCTCCATATATTTCTTTTGTTACTAGTACGGAGAATTTGATTAAACATCAAGACATTTCATCTTACGTGATTACTTGCTTTATTCTCTTGATCTGTATGTTTGATGAAGTAGTGATACTGTAAGGAGAGTATTTGTCACAAGCGGGGTTTAAAGGATTAAAGGGGCATTTGCTTCCCAGGGGAAATTTTGTGAGCCATCATTGAAGCGCTGGTGCCAATTTTATGCGTCAAGATATTTTTAATTGCGATAATCCCGTAATGCAGCATTCTAAAATAAATCCTGGTTGGGAATTTAATGCGTTTTGACTGTGAAAACAAAATAAACATCAAAGACGACCTCAAACCTAATTCGAAGCCCTCGGTGTTGTCAAGTCTCTTTTAAAGAGGGTGCCTCCTTTTGTTACTGCGCATACGTTCTGCGCATCTCGGGTCTGGACCGAGATATTCGGGTTTCTTTAAGGAATTTGCCTACTAATACAAAGGTAGTTTTGCGCGGTTTATGACTAGGTGGGAAAAGCAGATCTTAGTAAGGGTTATCAGAACCCAAAAAGGAAATTGGGGGTAACCACGTTATTTTCAGAGATAATTGAGCTTACATTTGGAAAGAAAATGACATACATTCTTTGGATATAAGCTTTTTTAGGATTATGATTGCGTAATTATCTCTGAAAAATGCGACAAATTACTTATTTTCCTTAATTACTCTAAGCTCATCAGGTACTAACCTTAAGGTTCACCAACCTGAGTAATGTTGTAAAGGGAACGCCAGCCCGGACTCCTCATTGGGAAGGGGTGTACTGTGCAATGTGGAGGCTGAGTAATAGTGGGATGCCTGTGTACACGCAGAGGTTGTAAAGGGAGGAATGGTTCACGAGGAACAGAGGTTACTGAAAAAAAAATACATCAACCGAGATTAACTTGAAAATAAAAATGTTGAGGTAAGAGGTACTCCTTGAGTAACCCATATACGTATATAAGAGCAAGGATGTTTGAGCCATTTTGGTCTAAACGTCCTGAAATACATTCAACTCATAACTCATTGTCTCCACAAAAATTCTGAGAGTTACAATAACTCCTGAAGTAGAGTTAAGTTGATTTCAAGTTGAATCAAGACGGTGGAGTTACTTTATTTGGAGTTGTTGGAACTCCAAAAGAAGTTATTTACTGAAGAGTGGAGTTAAGAGTAAGAATAACTCCTTCAGAGGATTGGAAATGTTTCAACTTCCGATTTGGAGTGAAATTTACGAGTTAAAATGACCCACAAAAAGGACTATTTTGAACCTGTACTATATTAATAATGAAAATGACATTCTAAAATGAAAAAAGACTTGGTAATGTGGGAAGGGAAGAATTTTTCATTTGAGAATTTCATTATTAATTTGTATTTTCATTGGGGTAGAATTTCTATATTAATTGTTTTTTATTATTTTTTTTAGGTGTTCCCAATTAGTGTACTATTATTGTAAACTAGAAGCACGTGACACCTTAATAAAGTTTTTGTCTGCTGCCTGTTTATCATGGAAAATGAAGTTTGTTGTCTAAATCTTGGAAAATGAGGTTTACGAAACTTTCCGTTAGTTTTGAGTGTAGACACTCTGGACGAGTAGGTACAGGGCACCACTCGATTTGAAATTAAGGTAGAACTGCATTGAACGAGCGCGAGACGTATTAGGACTCGTGTGCCAACTCCAGTTAGCAGCACATGCATAAGATAAAATCCAGTATCGGCCCGTATTTCTGAAGGGCGTTAAGTTTTTGTACGATGGTTTTTCTTAAAAACAAAACAATACAGATAAATCAAACAGAAACCCGAACAAGAACGAGAAAGGACGGAACAGGGCAGGGTGGACGAGCTGGAGTATGGCCAAAATGGCGGAACAAAACAGGGTCAGTTGGTCAGACAGCGTGACGGCCTTATGCGCCTTCTGGCGCAAAGAGAAGTGATGATGAAACAGAAACCCATTTTCCCGAATAATGATTTCCTTCTGGCTAACTCAAACCTGTCACTATTTTGAACAAAAAACCGTTTCCTTTAGTTTACAGTTTAGTTTACAGGCAGTCTCCCACTTCTCGCCTTTTTGAACAGAAATCCGGCCATTCTTTTAGATGCTGTTGGCTGTTTCGAATCTGTCGCTAAGAGTATCTGGAGTATCTTTGAGTTAGCGGGATTTTCCTCTAAGACAGTCGAAGGGAATGTAAAAAAAATTGGGGTGTTTTGTTAAAAAGAAATTTATGCAAGTGCCGGTTAGACACTGTGAAAGAAGTCTGTTTTCATTGTTAAGAAGTTTATTTCTCGAGAAACGTTAAGAATGAAACGTTTGTGTGTACAGTGCATTGAACAAGTGGTTGTTGAAACTTCCAATGTAAAGTCTACTGAAAAGAATGTAGTGTAAAATGTTTTCTTTGCAATTACAATGAACAGTTTATTGGCTAAGTGGTGTGAAATGGGTTCAAATAGCAGTCATATTTTCAAAGAATACACTAGAGAAAGTTAAAGGTGGACAATAAAACAGATGTTCTCTAATTGTGTTCTTTTGAATTCTTTAGAACACAATAGCAAACAAACAGAGCAATTTCCGTCAATTCATTACACGCGTCTCCAATTCCTGTCAGACAAATTTCGAGAATTTTCGTATTTTGAATGTTGTTTTTTTCTGACTGCATAACTAGCAGTTTGACGTTTATGACCGTTGAAATGAAGGCTAATGTCCATTACTTTCATTTGGTTTGTTTCAGTCTTGGAAACTTTTGATTGAGCCATAGGACTATCGCCGATCAACATGACACGTGTTTAACAGTTTTCGAAGATTACAAAATAACTAATTAGGTTATTCAAACAGGCAAACGCATTGTTCAGAGCTTTGTTTAGGAGTTAATTAATTTCTTAGTCATTGTTTTGTAAACACGTGGACCAAAAAATAGGACAAACCAAACGATCATATGTATAGTAAATATCTGATAGAGATAGCGTAAACAGTTGAAGTTCTTATTTTATTCTGACGCAAACATATTAGACTAGTAGTAATCGCAGATCAGTGGAGTGCGTTCGACTGCAACCCTTGTCGACACCGAAATTAGGGAAAGAAAGAGTCTCCACAGCTTTCTGATCTTTCTCGACCCTTCCCCTGGGTTGTTATCAGTTGATATATTTTCATAGTTAAATAGAAATCTTAAAATAACAAAGTTGCGTGACAGATGTTATTTTTCAGGCGGACATCAGGATTTATTAGTTACATGACTGCTTGTATGTACTCATCGAAAGTTTCACATGTAAATACAGAATTTTAAAAACTGAAATGTTACAAGTACCGTTGAACTCTTTACCTTTGATAACCTCCAAAAATATCCGCGCAATGGTCCTCTCAACCTCTTTTAGTTCGCGGCTTCGTTAATAAACGTCGATTTCCGAAATAAGCAGACAACGCGATTTCTAAATTTAAAAGTGGCAGCATGGACATTACACAAAACTTCAAGAGTGACTCGCCAAGGCATTGTTCGAGAGAGAAATAATTTAAGTATCAAGTAAATTCAAATAGCGTGTTTCTTTCACGGACATATAAATTTGAATGTTGTATGCCGAGTGGTTCTTCATCGAAGGCGAGAAGGTTAGAATGCCAACTGAACGGCGAACTGCAGGTTGACATATGTACCAAGGACTGGTGCATACTTCTCTGAGACTTAGATCACGGATTTACAATAACTCCTTGGGCGAAAGGTTGCTTTTTCGAGCCTGGAACTTCCCTCGTTCGAAACAAGCTTCTTCGCAACAAAGACGCCTTTGGATGTGAAAGCGAGGTCATTTGGTTCCATGAAAGCGAGTCAAAGTCTGCACCAGTTCCCGGCCGAGGTTCTGCCCCTGCAAAAATCTTCGGGGGGGGGGGGGGGGGGTTAAATTGGTGTCCGTCCATCCATCCACTACAGAGAAAATCTCGATTTCACTCCGGCCGGGATTAGGGTTGCGTTCTCCTATCGTCGAACGCAATAAGTCACTTGATAGCTCAGCTAATGTTAAATAGACAAAACATAAATCACGATATTCTAAGTAAGCGTATATCACTGTATTAAGGGTGAACAGCGCCAGAAAAATTTCAGTAAGGGGTTAGTTTCTAAAGAAACTGTGGTGCTGCGTCGGTGGGGAAGTAAGAGACAAAAATTTGGATTCATCAACTGAGTTGATAAGGTAAGTTGGCCACCGTAAGAAAATTTTTATCAGCACAGTTAATAATTCAAAATTTTTCAAGAAATATTTCATCTGGTAAGTTCGATAGTCAAGTCCTATTCCATAAAAAACTATCTGCTACTGCTCAGCTAAGTAATCCAAAGTCGATTGTGTACTAAAGTGAACTGTGTTCAGTTTGTCATGAGTATAGAGCGGTTTTAAAATAAGTGTTGTTAAATCAAAACCAAAGTAATTGCTCTAACCATTCACAAAGGAACAAAACACAACATGAACCAATCAGAAATCTAAGCAAATACAAGTAGTTAGCGTTAAGCGCGGGAAAACGTGTGAGCACTTCACGATTGGTTTTGGTTTTACGTCCCTGGGCCCGGTTGTTCAAAGCAGGATTAAGCTAACCCAGGATTAGCGTCAATGGTTTACTCAGTTTTACAGCCAAACGATAAGGATTCCTGTAATTCTTCTTTGTACTACATTTTGACTTTGGTTGCTTTCAAACGGTCACTTGGAATTTGCTGTGAACACTTTTTTGAATAAGGTAACAAGGAACCTTGGTTAAATTTTAACCCTAGGTTAGCGTTAACCGGCTTTCGAACAACCGGGCCCAGATTGGCTGAGAGAGTGGCACGAGCTTTTTAACCAATCAGAGAGCACAGTAAAGCAACACCAAAGCAAACACAACATTACTTTCGACACTCAATTGAAAACTGCTCTAACCTTCAGTACGCAGATCCGGGATGCTCTAACTAGTGAGTTATTGGGAGACTCGTGGCGCGCTAGGTGATATTCACAAGGTTCATCGTGACATCAGTGCGTCCTGCATACTGCTAAGATCAACAATGTCAAAAGTGTACTATGTGATGATAGAACAGTTTTCAATTGACTGACGAAAGTAATTCGCGTTTTGCTTTGGTTTTGCTTCACTTCGCTCTGTTATTGGCCGGGTTTAAAAAACTCGCGCCACTTTCTCGATCAATCAGAAGTAAAACTCAAACCAAACCCGACTTGCTCGCACGCGTTTTCCCGCGCTTGGCGCCGGTTACATGTATTTGCTTCGAGTTCTGATTGGTTCATTGGGTAATTTGTGTTTGTTGTGATTGGCTGGGGAAATTACTTTGGTTTTGGTTTTACGACACTCATTTGAAAAGCGCTCTAAATAAAGGAAGACGAGATTAATTCTAAGCTCCGTCAATGTAACATTTAGATTGTAACGAGTGTGGAAAAAAGAAAAAAACCGGATTCCAGACGGTAATCCAAACCTTAACCTTCCCCACATGGGTCAGATGCCCTAACCACTGGGATACAGGGAGACTTGTTAAGGTAACGCAGCATCACACCGCAACTAAAGCCATTCGAAACTCGTGCTGATTAATGCAAGTTAGCTTGTGTGAACAAAGCAAAAATGGTTTGCAACAAGTAAGCAAACAGGGCCAACACGTTGGTAAATTGCTTTTCTAATGTTCACACCGGCGCCATTTTGAATTTGCAAAGACGAGTTTGCAAACTTTACTTTGTCGTGTTAAGGCGTCTTTAGGCCTTTGCAAACTCTTGTTAGCAAAAACGGTGCTAACATGTTGGCAAACTGCTTTTTTGGCGTTCACACAAGCCAGCTTGTGTTTGTAAATACGACTTTGCAAGCTTTAGTTTGTCGTGTGAACACGCACCTCAATGTAAGGATCGCTGCTCTCCACTTCAGTCAACCAGACATCAGTCAGTCGGTCAGTCAGTTATTTAGTCAAACATCAGTCAGTCAGTGATTCAGTTAAACAGCAGTCAGTCAACCGTCAGTCAGTCAGTAAGTAAGTCAAACGTCAGTCAGTCAGTGAGCCAGTCAGTAAGTTGGTAAGTCAAACATCAGTCAGTTATTCAGTCGAACATCACTCACTCACTCAGCCAGTCAAGAACATGTCCAATTTGTAAGGAAAGTTGAATAGAAGATGAACAACATTTCTTGATGCATTGTCAAGGGTATAACAACCTCAGAAGCGAACTCCATTCTCTTATCAGCAAAACAGATGCTCATTTTGATACTCTAACTGATTATGACAAAATTATATATTTACTGAATTTAGGGAATGACAATACTTGTATACTTGTAGGAAAGCATATTCATTTAATGTTTCAAAAGTGAATGTAATCAAACAATTTAAATTTAGTCATTTAGCATTTATTGTTTCGTTATATTAGTTAATTTTTTATCCTTTATTGTAACTAGACCAATACCTCCCTTTGGAGAGTAAGGTACAATAAAGATATACTGTTACAGTCAGTCAGTCAGTTATCTGATCGGACATCAGTCAGTCAGTCAGTCAGTCAGTCAGAGTCAGTCAAACATCAGTCAGTCAAACATCAGTCGGTCAGTCGGTCAGTCAGTCAGTCAAACATCAGTCAGCCAGTCATTCAGTGAATTAGTCAGTCAAACATCAGTCAGTCAGTCAGTCAGTTAGTCAGAGCCAGTCAATCATTCAAACATGAGAGCAAGTCAGAGATCAGTCAGTCACTTGGTCAGTCAGAGTCAGTCATACATTAGTCAGCCAATTAGTCATTGAATCAGACAGTCAGAGTGTCAGTTTGTTAGTCAGTCAGAGAGTCAGAGTCAGATATTAGTCAGTCAGTCAGTCAGTCAGTCAGTCAGCCAGCCAGCCAGTCAGTCAGTCAGTCAGTCAGTCAGTCAGTTAGTCAGTCAGTCAGTCAGTCAGTCAGTCAAGCATCAGTCATTCAGGCAGTCTGTCAGTCAGTCAGTCAGTCAGTCAGTCAAACATCGACGTTTCAACAATACCGCTTTCTTGAAGGCAACGTAGTGTGTGTCTAGTGGATAAGAGCGTGTAGTTTTGATTTAACCTGAGGAAGGCAGTATTGCCGAAACTTCGGTAGTTGATCGTCAATAACGTTTCACTTCACTAGAGCAAAGGACTTTGCAAAAGTAAGGTGTAACCTTTTATGTCTGAATTAGCGTTTGAGTTTCGAACTTCAAGGGAGTAAACCCAGTCAAGATTCCGAGGACAACCCCCTCTCCTCTTCCTGAGTACGCAAAAGGAACTTATCATGGCTTGAAACATAGCTTGATACATCAAACATCAAATACACGCCTCAAATGCATTACTTTTTTCTTTTCATTCAAACAGACCAGGAAGCTAACTGAACTCAAACCGATTTCAATTAAACATGATTTTATTTATAAAAAGACCAAATAACCAAGAGAAGTTTTATTAGAAAGGTTAGCGAAGAAAATAAAACCGATCATTGATTTTGTGATTGCGATTAAATTTCGCGCGTGGTGATAGAAAAGCTAATCAATCTCAATTGCAAGATCATGAAAACAGCCATGACAGCTGTTGTAAATTGGTATCGGCACTAAAGAGGAAACCGAACAATGGATCTGCAGAATAAAACCGTCTTTTTAAGGTGAAATCCCTTTTTACGGTCATTTATACCAAAGTGCGCTACATAAGTACTAAGTTCCACGTAAAAAACTGAAAAACGAATTTGAATTTTCTAATTTTCTTAAAGGAGTATGCAAGTTTGTGATGAGTGTTTAATAGTTTAAACTCACTTTTTATATAATCCTGGGGTTTTACTCGTTGTTTCCAGCTGTGCGCATCAGAAACCTCACGTCGACCTTTTAATTAGACAGCGAGCCTCCAGGGTCAAAA
Organism: Siderastrea siderea; assembly: GCA_964030785.1. Taxonomy (NCBI): domain Eukaryota; kingdom Metazoa; phylum Cnidaria; class Anthozoa; order Scleractinia; family Rhizangiidae; genus Siderastrea; species Siderastrea siderea. Next base: position 8,303,041 of record OZ034979.1, read on the forward strand.
ACTGAATAACGAAACACAATAACGACGCACGATTTAATAAACTAGTTACACACTATTTTGCACACAACTGTGCTATGCAGTGCCGCTTGTCACAACTTGTCAACTTCTTAATTAACTTTTCTCACCATATAAATGCAACAATTGGTCCTTACGAGGTTAATAACATGCCTCTCCTTTGTTTTATACTTTGCAAGACGCCGAGCGCATCTATCTTTATTAAATTATACCATTCTTACCTGCGCTGAACACAGCATGCACGATTAAACTTGCATTTCTAATACTGGTTAAGTTAAAACTGAGTAAAATTCAGTTGGCAAATAATGAAAAACGAAGAGTACCAATGGAAAGTACTGCTCAGTAGCTTTCATTTGAATGGTCACAACTTAGGGTTTCATCCGCAGACCCAAAAGTTAGAAAAATGTTCTTTAAGCGATTCAGGGCTTGACTTTCAGGAGAAAAGGATAAGACAAACTTGTCAACGCGCACTAAGGAGTAACAACCAAAGAAGAAAAGAAAAGAAAAGAAAAGGAACCATAGAAAGTAGCAAATAGTTTGTTAGCAGCTTTTGTATGATGCCAAGACTTTTTTAATAGAGTTCTTCAAACCAGCCATTCTTTTGTATGTTATGAACTTGTTATGTCGGAAACAAGGCCAGGAACCCCAAAACTGACATGCTACTCTTCTTAATTAAAACTGCCCCTGTCGGCTTTGTTGCTTACCGACTTCATTCAACTACAAATTAAACCGTCGGCTTCAGTGACCCGACACAAGCGAATGTGCTTCGCATGTGATAAAACTCTGCTTGTTGCGAGTTTTGTCAATGTTCTCAAGAACTGGTATAAGGGCTCTTCGTTCTCTTGTAAAATTGTTGTAAAGAAACTGAGCTACAGAGTCATGGAACAAAACGGAATCGTACTTTTTAAGTGTGGATTTGACATGCATTGCGGTTCTAATGTCCTTTGAAGTGGATGATTGCAAAGCATAAGGTAAGCTTTCCTTATCATCGTTAGTCTAAGTTCTTACACCATTTCTTTTCTACGAGTAACCAAGTTCGACTTAAAAACCGTCCCAAAAATCAGTTTGCAAAATAATTAAAAACGAACAGCATCAAAGGAAAGTACTGCTTAGTACTTGTCATTAGAGTGGTCACACTTAACGGTTTCCTCCACAGAATCAAAACTTTGAACCACCCTGTAAAGGATAATAAACAGCACCACAGGAAAGTACCAGCTGCTCAGTAGCTTACATTTGAATGGTCACACTTTAGGATTTCATCCACAGAATCAAAAGTTAGAACCGCCTTATACAGCATAATAAACAGCACCACAGGAAAGTACTGCTCAGTAGCTTTCATTTGAATGGTCACACATCAGGAATTTATCCACAAACTCAAAACTTATAACCACCTTTTACATATATACTAAACAGCACCAAAGGAAAGTACTGCTCAGTAGCTTTCACTTGAATGGACACACTTTAGGATTTCATTTACAGACTCAAAAGTTAGAACCACCTTGTAGCGATGTTCAGTGTAATAAACAACACCACAAGAAAGTATTGCTCGACACCTTCAATGTTAGAAGCACCTTGTGTAATACAATAAATAGTAGTAATACAATAAATAGTAGTACAGGGAATGTACTGCCCAACAGCTTTTATTTCAGTGGTCACAGGGTCTCATTGACAGACTGTATAAGTATAGTTAACCCTAATTTCACTCCCAGAGTCAGTTATGGAGACATTAAAGGTGATTCTAACTTTTGCGTCTGTGGATGAAATCCTATGGTGTGACCATTCAAATGAAACCTCTTCAGCAGAACTTTCAAATGACAGTAGTTATATTTTAGTATTATACAAAATGAAATTTGGGATTCCTCTTAAATTTTGATTTTAAGCACTCCTGGGAGTGAAAGGGTTAAAACTACTTTGCACAGCCGATAGTGAACAGCAGCAAAGGAAAGTACTGCTCAGTAGCTTTTATTGCAGTAGGCACATAACAGATCTCATCCACACATTCATACACTCAGTATCCAATAGTAAACGGAACCACAGAAAAACACTGTTAAGTTGCTTTTGTCTGAAGGGTTAGATCCTGTAAAACCAAGTTAAATAACTTAAAGATACAGCTCAAGGTCTGTTGTTAAGCCCCAGAATTAATCAGCATCAATTTTCTTCTTGTAATGTTAATCCAATATTAAGCATGTGGGCGATGAGAATTAAGAAAATGATCACCAAAGATTAACTTTTTTGATATTTGAACAACTTCTTCCAACTAGTACTGTAACAAATGTACGGCGACCAGTAAGGAGAATTGATATGTGGGCACTGGGGCTGAAAGAGTTAACTAGAAACAGCAAAGAAATAAAGGTGATCACAATACATGAGGTTGAACTGATTTTTAAGCCCAACGCGTCTGTGTTATTCAAAAAGACTTTGTATATCAGCCTTATATCCGGTTCAATGCCAGGATTAAGGATAGGCAAGAGTATCTTAACAATAGGTCATTTCTCTCAACATCATTTACAACTTGTTCAATTTTCGCTTGCATTAACTACCAAAACAGTTACATTTGCTGTAGTTTTAAGGCTTGGTTACAAAATGTGAGATACTGGTGACATATATGCCCAAGAATTACGGTTTACTGCACCTTTGAAAACTAAAACTCAGTAGGATGTACGATTTCACTCAGTAGGATTTCAAAAGTTCGGGAAACATAGGTTTGGTTACATTTGAGAAACACGCTACATATACATATATCCGGCATCCAAATGAAAATCTGGACCACGACATAAGTCATGGATGTCTATAAAGCTTACATGAACTTAACGTACCTTGGAGGTGACAAAGTACAGCATCTACGGAATGGATGTCTTAAATCAGGCTGTGAAAAGTTATAGATTTGCTTCATGGAAAGTTGTTAAGATCGTATGCTTCCCAAGTATTTTTGTTTCAAATAAAAATCACCGTATTTGTTCAGTTTTTTTAACAACTATAAAGTTTTCTAAAAAGTGAAAAAACAAACTTTTTCAAGTTAGAATGATGACTGATTTGTTGTACCTTAGCTGCGTACAACGCGAATTAGAAAAAAAAAATGAATTCAGATATAGAAATTATTGTTATATTTTACACTTTCCGCTTCTTATATTGTCTGTTGGACAGACGAAACTGATTTTACATTTTTTCAGTTTTGAAACAAGGAGAAGTTAAAATGAAGGTCAAGTGATTTTGCTTTGTGGGCAGGACTTTTTTCGTGTAAAAGTTGATATAGATCTTGCATTGCTAAGTCCCTGTTTACTGGAGAAGGTCAATGAATAGCAGAGTTCAAGTCACTGTAGCAGGGTCTCACCAATACTTTAATACTTAGGTTATCTTACAGAAGGGTCGATATTCTTTGATCCATTATGAGTCGCAAGTAGGCTCATTCCAAAAATACCTAGCTCATAACCGATTTTGAAAATTCTGATTATGGGCAAAACATGGAGAAACAAACTGGACCATGCCCGAGGAAAAGTACAACACAAATAAGAATTTCATCCACAGATTGAAAAGACATCACGACCTTTTACAGCATGATAATCCTTACAACAGGAAAGTACTGCTCAGTAGCTTTCATTTGGATTGTTACACTAAAGTTTCACCCACAGAGTGAAAAGATAGGACTACCTTTTACAGCATAATGTAAAGTACCACTGGAAAGTATTGCCTTGTAAGCTTTCACTTTGAATGGTAACACTCTATGGCTTCAGTCACGACTGAAAAGTCACAACCACGTTAATTGATCGAGATTTGACCCTGGGCCGGAGCGTACGTGGGGACAAAATCACAAAACCCACCGCAAAGTTAAGAGGGTGGAGTCATTTTAGTAGTAAGCTAAAAGACTTAGCAAACTAAGAGTTTGGTGCTTTACAGTCAAAGTTCTTTAAGAATATGATCTCTGTAGTTTTTTTCGTGCAATTCGTGCTCTATTCCGGAGATACACCTTGTCAAATATCATTTCACCATATATCACGAATTATAATGCTTCTCGCAGTTATAGCAGACTGTCTATTGCAGGCACTCTTAAAGTAAAACACAATACCCTCTTCAAACGTCACTTTAAAAAATTAGGAACTATGGCTCTGATTTAAGTGGAAAAACTGGAGACATTTATTAAGCTCGGCAACAGTGCATGCACGTGTAAATCTTATCGTGTACGTAAGGTAAATAGGATTAAAAGTATAATTCTTTAAAACTGAGGCAGATTATTTGATAAATGGCGGTCGCAATAACTTCTTATCAACTTTCATTCACATTTCGGTTTATGCCGTTGACAACTGCAGATCTTATATCAGTTATATTAAGTATTTACGGATCTAAGGAGCAGATATAGTAATGTGTCGTTAAGACTCTGATATCAAAATTGGACCTCGTAAGTAATACAACAGAAATTTTATCACGTTTTCCTTCAAATCAGAGAGAATTTTATAGGACACACAGAGACAGAAACTATATTGCCTGCGAATGGCAGAACTCATTTTCATGGGAAAATGTTTTAAAAGTACTTCAACACTTTTATCAAGCAGGTGTATAGATATTACGAAAGAGCGGAAATTAAACATTTATTCGTGAATTTTAGGTTTAACTGAAATGAGTTTTGGAAGTAATAAAATCGGAACACATCAGGGAACGTATTAAACTAATAAACGAGCACGCCATGAACCGTGAGAAAATATCGGTATTGAAGTAAACAAAATTTGCCTTGTTGATTATTAATTATTCAAAGCCAACATTTTATGTTTGAAGGGATGGAGCGAATATCAATTTTAAGGGTAATTTTAACAGATGAATTAGAATACAAAAGATTTAAACAAAAAAAGAAAAGATAAATTCAGAAATTGCTTCCACAGTTTAGTTCCACGACTTATGCAGAGAATTGAATCAACACAAAAATAGTTAAAAACAACGGTTCGAAAAAAAAAAACAAAATTAAAAGGAAACTTGTAACATCAATGTAGGATGAAAGAAGCATAGACATGATTCCATTTAAGTATGTTTATTGCTTTTTTGTAGTATAGAAAAAATGAAAATGTCTGCTGACTAAAACTGGTTAGAGCATTAAAGGAATTCTTCAATATATTTTTGAAGATGTTCCAATAGCCCACTATTCTTCATACTATAAAACTAATGACGTCCATTATGTTCTTACAAAATATCAAACATTAAGTTTAGTTGCTTTAGAAAAATCGTAGGCTTCGTATTATGACATTGTCTCACATTTTTGGGTCATCTTGAAGACGTTTCACGTCAAGTTGAATGTTCAACAAAAAAAAGTTAAAAGATTAAGTGATTGGAGAACGGGCAAAATGTTCTTGTTGCCAACGTTGCTTATTTTCAATAAAAGAATTCGGTATTGAAACTGTATTGAAATTAAAAATATTGTGATGATATAGCACTCTGAAATTAACCTTCTTTGGCTGTACACGTAGCGCTACGAATCAAGAAGCTACAGGTTTAATATAAAGGGAATTGTCGTAATTCGATTTTATCCAAAATACTGAGCCCTTCTGCATGGAGTGCACTCAATACAAGAGTAAAATTCGTTCACGAGAGAATACAAAGTGCACACTTAAACAGTTTGTTCAAATATACGGTATTATTTTCAGGAAAAAGCTGAACATATAAAGATGTCGCCAAATGGCTCTGGGAAACTAACTAAATATAGATTGTATCACTTTCAAGGAACTGGATGAGGAATTATAGACATTTTACCAACGATAATTTCCCTACTTGTTTCGCTCTGTTAAAATTGACACTTCATTGCAATGAATGATGGCTCATTTTTGTGAGATGTGTCAACCGCTCTTTCAAGAAATTATCCACTTTTTTGAAATCATTTGACCATCGTGATGAAAGTAGGAAAATGCGAGGGAGATTAGAAATGTAAATCTTCCAGCGTAAACACAGCTGTCCCAGCTTGAATACCACCGACAAAAGTTGCATCTGTATTTCACGAAACCAACCCATGATCATCAAGTAGGTAAATGGACTTCTTTTATCTCAATTTTGTGTTCGTATTTAAAAACTTGACCTGTTAGACTATTTATCTTCTACTTGTTGTTCTTGCTATAAGACATTGCGTTAAATATAAAAACTACACAACATAAGCTTCTATACCTCATTTTATTCAATGCATGTCATGTTACTGTTCGCTCGTAAATACAACTGTGTCCTTCTGATCCAAAGCGTTTTTGTTCAAATATCTGCTAGAAATTTGCTAACTCATCCTAGAATACAAACATATAATTTTGTATTTGCTTTTAAAATTAGCGTACTTAATAACCACCGACGAAGGACAAAATGATTTTCCTTCTTTCTCCTTTAGGAATTCTATATTGTGATTTATCATTAAACCGTTCAAAAGCATAGTACTTTTGTTATCCTATAACAGCACTCTTGCTGAGCCTGTCTCAATAAACTGGGCTAGTTTAAAGCTCTCACAATTCAGTTTTAAGTAAAATACAGAAACTGTGATTTTTAAAGCAATGATTTAGTTGAAATGGCAAAAGAGGGTGCCATTTTCTTTAACATCTGATCGTTTTTCAGTCGACGTTCCATAGGAATTACAATACGTAAAATATGCTAGACAAACGAAACCTACTTGTCATTTGAATAGGTAACAAACAAGAAATAAACTCAAACAGAGCCGGCATATTAAACTAGGACTGATTGAATACTTGTCCTCCACTGTTCACAACTGAGGCAGATTTCTGCATGGAGAGATCAAATTAAATGCAATCTCACACGAGAAAAACCTACCAAAGCTCTGAACCCATACTCTATATTGTGTCTCAAACGGAGATTTCTTCCTAATCTTTGATAAAAAACCAATTTAAAGGACAAAATATGTTACATTTAATTTAGGTGGATAGTTGCGAATAGCGATTACGCTTTCGGTGGGCAAAATGGGACACTATGCGTCTTATAAAATGAAGTATGGTATGCCACGATGTCTTTGAACTGCTACATTCTATATTTTTACAGATTCTTCCCCGCGGTAATATGGTTTTCTTTATCCATTCAAACCCAAGAGCAAACGTTGAGCTTTTCAAACTATTGTGTAAATGGAATCATACAGCTATTAGGCAGTTTTTTCTTTGATGCTGCCTGCTGTTCAATATTTTCCAGAGTTAAATTTATTTAATTTTTGTCCGTTTACCATTGGGAGTCACTGGGAGCGGAAGGGTTGAATCTATTGTGCACAATGAATAGTCTCAAGTCATTGTGGATTGAAGGAAAGAAGACTGAGATTTTGACACAAAATAATAATATCGATTAACTAGTTCCACAGAATATCTGAAATCCTGGGTTGTTGCTGTGTTTTCGGTAAAAGCGTCCATCTTTAAACGGAATCGTTATGACATGGCGAGAAACTTTCGCATAGCCTTGCGGTTTTCGGCCTGCGTACAAATTTGCAAAGACAGCTATATATATCGTGCCGGACTCAAATCTTAAAAGGCAGCATATCGTGGGAAGCACTCTTGCCCTTGAGCTATACTGAACGCTTTGTCGTTGTGATAGTTTTCCCAATCTTATTTACCTTTTCCTGTGCGTTAGTCAGTTACGCACATGTTAATATCGGAATTGGTTGCACCGCGGGATAAAAGAATTGTCAAGATCCACCTCTTTCATTTTTGGTCAGCCTATCTCTCATTTAACTATTGTTTTCTCGTACAATAACTAATGACTCAACGCCGCCCAAACCGTTTTGTCCTTCGGCAGTCGAGCATATCGCCGGTAGCTATTAACCTTTCCATTCCCTAACGCATCCAAATATAAAATAAAATAATTCACAAATATAAAACAAAATAATTCAAATTTTATGCACAGTCTCAAAATTTAGAACCACTTTGTACAGGATGAGAAACAGCACTAAAGCAAAGTACTGTTCAGTAGCTTTCAATTAAATAAATGGTCACACTCTAGGATTTCATCCACAGGTTCTGTGGTTAGATCCACTTTTACAGCAAAGTAAATAGTACCACAGGAAAGTACGTACTACTCAGAAGCTTTCATTTGAATGTTTATAGACTCGAAAGTTACAATCACAGATCAGATGTGTGTTAAGTCTTGTATCTGGAAGTAAAAGGGTCAAGATTTTTAGATTCCGAGAGGCCAAAATATCATAGAGAGCGTTAAGCAAGGAAGAAGCCCTGGTGTTTATTCTTCATAGGCAATTACACAAGGAACTATCCGCTTTTTAATATATCCTATCAACTATCTTGCCAAAGTGGTTGCTCCATAATAGCAGTTTTTAACGTCAAGATTTCATGATTGCACTGAAGTCGTTTCACTGGACATTTTTGTTCCTCTTTCTTCTCAGTTTAGTGGCAAACGTAAAATCCAAAACGGCATGCAGCTTAGCAGGCTTTTCTTTGAGTTTTGGGAGTGCCTACGATTTCGTTTACAAAAGGATAAAAAACAAAGTTGGAATATTAGTTCTTACATATTCTTTCTACATATTTTTAATATCTATTAATTGTGTCCCCAAATTAGTATGGGATTTTCCCAGGCTATGTGGCCTTGACACATTAATAAAGTTTATCATCATCATTTATCATCATCACATGACAACTAGTTGACCATAACATAAACTGTGATGACAAACGACTTGTGTCCAGTCTTACGAAATTCGGCTTCACCGATGAATTAAGAAGAGAAAAAGAAAAGAAATTATAAAGCGAGAGTTTGTAAACTGTCGGCCCTTGAATGAAGAATTTTATGCACGGTAATACCACTGAATACACTAGCATACATTTTTACTGTGAGTTCACTGGCTGGTGCCTTTTTTTTTTTCTTGACCACAACTGGAAGATTGAAAACTGACATAAGTAAAAACTTCAGTGATTTGTCTCAAACGACGAAGGATAATTATGTAAAGGAAATAACGAAGTCGTCGAATCGAAGTTCCTGAAAAGGGCAAGCATCAATTTTACCGAGTAAGACAATATAAAATTTCAAAGCTAAATGAACTGATATTCTTGATTTTGCAAGGTGGACTCATAATATAAAAGCTAAGAGCTTTGGGTAAAAACATGAAACGAAAAGATATTTGGAATGAGGATAAAAACGATTCAAAGAGTCGGTTGAGGTAAAGGTGGAGTTGGTACTTCATAAATAACACATATAGGTCTGTAATGTCTTTCTAGGCAACGTTTATTTCTTTCCTCCAGAGTTAGGAGAACTAAAATAAGGCTACCCCAAAATGTTGCTTTGCCCGAGCTCTGTTTACTGGGCTACAAAAATACGACTCAGATTGTTGAACAAATTTGGCTATGGGCAAAGGCCTATAGTGGCTTCTGAATTGACGGAAGCGACAACAATTACAAACCTTTTTATTCTGTGAATGAAATCCTAAAGTGCGACAATTCAAATACAAGCTGTTAAGCAGGACTTTACTGGAGTTCCTTTTAATACGCTGTATACTTAAGGTGGTTCTAATTTGTGAGTCTGTGGATGTTATCCTCAAGTGTTACAATTCATATGAAAGCTTTCGAACGGCACTTTTCCCGTGGTACTTTATCTACAGAAAACACAGGATGGCTTAACCTTTTAAGTTTGTCAATAAAACTCGGTATAGTATGATCCTCCAAATACAAACTGTTGTTTTCTTATGTAGAATTGTGATGGCAAATTACAACTGTGAATAATTTTGTTTGAAACAGCAGACAAAATACACGTATCACCACGGAAGCACAAACCATCAGTGCCGAGGTAAAAACTCGATTAACTATACACAAGGCTAAAATCGTCACAAAATCGTGATCAGATTTGCTCCTTCTCCTTCGTTACAAAGAAGCAATGCCGGGATATTGAATTGATTTCGCAAAAGCCTCGTCATAGATACCTCTCATACTTCCACTTGTCGCTAATTAATGTTGAAATGGAAGCTTATTCAAAGAGGCATTTGTAAAAGAGAAACTGTCTTCTGTCCCATATCGATCACTAACTCAGCTCTATTGTTCTAGTCCATTGACCCTTGTAAGATGGTAACTTAAAATAGCTTCTTCAAAGAGGGCGACGACAGGGGTGGAACGAAATTTGTGGTTAGAAGATATTTAAATAGAGACAATGAAGGTCTGTTGAGGCATCGGTAACTCTGTCGGCGACGTTTTAAAGCGAATCTCAGTTATTGTCATTTAAGACCCAAAGAAAGATAAGGAGACTTGAGGTTAATTTGTTCCCTTACAGCCTGAGGGTAACAAGCCAAGAAAGAATATTAAAACTGTCTTGACGAATATCAAAAACGTAGGCGTTAGACTGGATACGTCTAAGAAGAATTGGCCCCTTTAGATCAAATTCCTGGTTCTTTAAAGTTTCAGTGCGAAACTAAAGGAATAGTATGTGTTTTTCCTTTAATAAACTACATAGACGACACCCCAGTGCTTGTGAATCCAAACTGTTTTAATCTTTCTCCACTGGAATCAAACTTTTTTTTGGTTCATGTAATACGGTTTTACTAGGAGTCTGTGGGTGAAATCCTAAACTGTGATCATTCAAATGAAAGCTATTGAGCAATACCTTTCTGTAACACTGTTTGTTGAGTTGGTTCTAGCTTTTGAGACTGTGAATAAAATCCTAAAGTGCGAACATTCCATTGAAAGCTATTGAGCAATACTTTTCTGTGGCACTGTTTGTTAAGGTGATTCCATTCAATTGCATTGTGCATCCTTTCTGCGCATCATTTATTGCGTGATTAGCGCGCGTACGAGCGCGCGCGCGTTCGGATCTTGATAGGTTTTCTATGGAAGCTGAGCTGTTCAGAGAAATAAATGGTCGTTTTCTCCCAAACGAACTCGGTGACCCCACTTTTTTATTCCATTTATTTAAGGAAAATACGACTTTACATGATATATTCAAATTTTAAGAATTTTTCATTATTCAGTTTTGAAATATTCCGGTTCATTCACTGTTAAAGTCAGATTTTGGGCGTTTCACTGGAACCGTGCAGACACTCGATTTGCCTATAATTTCAAATTAGTTTCATTGTTATGGCAATTTTAAGACGTTTTACTGTAACATTGTACTTCTATCATAAGAATAATGCTTATATTTCATTGCCAGTTATAACTTTGTTGAAGTAATGGGTGTCTCTAGTACAAGAATAGGTTTTTTTAATATTGCTGTCTAAACATAGCAAAGTACCTATATACTACAGCTCAGTAGCCAGAAATCAGACACGGTGACCCCATCTTTTTATTTTATTTTTTGAATGTACTAGGTGTAATTAGTAACTCTGCAAAGTTTCAACAAATTCTCATTACAACTTCTTTTTCGATGGAATCACCTTAAGTTGGTTCTAGCTTTTGAGACTGGGGATGAAATCCTAAAGTGCGATCATTCAAATGAAAGCTATTGAGCAATACTTTTTTGTGGTACTGTTTGTCAAGATGGTACTAACTGTTGAGTCTGCGGATGAAATCCTAAAATTGACCATTCAGATGAAAGCTACTGAATAGCATTTTCCTGAGTATCTGTTAATATGCTCTTCAAGGTGGTTGATTAAGTATGTTGTCCAGTTTTACAACAATCTGAGGTAACTATTTAAATATAAAAAAGACACTCAGATTGCTCATTTTTGTAGAGACAATATAGTCGACGGGAGGTTGTGTCAGTTAAAATTATACAGGAATAAAGTGACGCACTGAACTAAAATTATGCCGGATTAAGTGCCTTCTTCCACACACAAAATGCACCTAGAGTATCAAGAGGAAAAATATCAAGTGGATTTTCGAAAGTAGAACAATCCATTTTTGACGAATTTTGCAAAACACAAAAGCAGAATTTGAAAAAGTTGGTCCAACGTTTCAAGTTGTAATCCTGATATCATAATGCATATTCCCCTTAATGTTCTCCATACATTTCTTCTGAAACTAGTAAAGAGAATTTGCCTCAATATCAAGACATCTTATTCCTGGTGATCACTTTCTTTTTTCCGATTACTTGAATGTTTAAACAAGTAGTGATAATGTAAAAGAAAAATTTTGTTTTCGTCACTGTTAGGTCTCGAAGGGTTAATAGTTTCACTTCACTAGTATATTGTCTTTGGACAAAACTGGACCATTACTTTTAAGTTTTCGTTAATGTAACCACGACTTTTGGCTTATCGAAGTGTTACTAAAAATTGCTGACAAAAGTCTTTTAATAAGTATATCGTCTAGTTTCACGATAATAATTGGCAGGCTTGGATATTGGTGAATCGTAATGACGGTACAAACCTTGTTTAAAATGGTTGCCATAGATTTCTTTGTTGGCTGGGTTTGCCAGGAAATCAACAAAGCCACGTGAAAGACGTATTAAAACAAGGTATCCTGGAAAGCTGGAGTGTATTAACCTTTGAGATTGTCAAGTTACGAATCGTCCAATTTCAAGAAAACTGATTTCAGGAAGATGTTATTCTTACCCTCCCCGCCCCCCCCCCCCCCCCCCCCCACCAAGAAAATGGTTCTTGCCATCCCCATCTCCGAACGTTTTGGACGAAACTAAGTTGCTGTAACTTCTCACCAAATTGTACTATGGCCTAAAAATCTACACAACGATTCACTGTGACCATGAATAAGGCATATTGACCTGAAAAATTCCAAGTCAAACGTTAAATGATTACTGCTTCTTGTGCAAATAAGGCGTAGCTCGGTTAGACCTCCTTGAATACAAACCGAGTTTTAGGGGAAAGTTTTATTATAATAATGCTACAACTGGATAGCATGGGTTTTTTAAAAGATTTTGTACACTGTTTATTATACGGCAATTCTTTTTTCCCTAATCTAAGCTCTAAACAGTAAAGTGATGGGATTTTGTAGCAATGGTTAAGAGAACAATAAGAAACAATTGCTCTAGGCTAGGGTTACAACAGCTACATATGGGCGGCCATACAAATGAAAGCTGCTGAGCACTACTTTCGAGTGAAATTCTAAAGTGTGACCATTCAATTGGAAGCTACTAAGCAGTACTTTCGTATGGTGTTGTTCATTCCACAATATTTTAGAAAGTGTTTGTGTGAATTTTTCCCTGTTTTGAGCTTGGTTCTTTTCGGAGTGAAAAGATTTTGGGTCAACACCTTTAATTTGCATCATGAATCCCACACATTGTTCACTCTCAGTTCTTTTATACTTGTCTCTCTGAGTAACAATCTTGTTATGCCTGTATGCATGCCTTCCTATACCTGTCTTAGTAACTACACAATGACCAAACGTTCCTTTTATACGTTAACATTTTCATCAACATTTGTAAACAAACAAGGGGGTTAGTTTCTAAAGAAACTGTGGTGCTGCGTCAGTGGGGACGTGAAACACAAAATTTTGGATTTATCAACTGAGTTGATAAGGTAATATTTTGTGTCATCAACATTTATAGCCTAGTCTTTTCCTTTACAAGGTAATCGGTGTGCTATGCTATTCCGATGTTCGTTTCTAGTTTCCATTTTGTGCGTGCTTTTGAGTACCCAGAATTCGAATTTTCCGGCAATGCAATCTTCGGTTCCCTGTAATTTAAAACATCAAATGGCTTTAAAAGTAGGAATGTCTACATTATATAAAAAAGTATTAATAATAAACAACAAAGGTTATAAACAAGTGAAGTTATTAAGAGAAGTCGTCTCAGACCCGGGGTCTCAGATAACGAGTATGAAAGATATCTTCTATGTAGGGTAGTAGTTAACTGATAAAGGCATTTTTAGGACAACTGCTGGTTTATAACAGTAGATGTGCAGGCACTAGTTCAGGAAATGAAGGAAATGAAAACTTGAGAATGTGGAAAGCCAAACAAAAGGAAATTGGAACAAAAGATTTCTTTCCCTAAAAATCCGGCTCTATCTACTACAGAAAAATTCAGCTACGAAACCGATGAACAATGTTACTTTCATACAAATATCCCCCTACATAGATATCCCACAAAGGCTTTAAAAAAACACTGGGCAACAATTGCTTACTGGGTGGTGTTGCCGTCTACAGCTGGTATATTGTTCCCCATTCAGTTTACAACAACGTTTAATGTTTAAACTGAGGCTGAAACGCGACTCGACGTTCTTAATTTTATTTGCTGATGGGAGCTTGAAACTGTTCTTACATTGTAACTATAAAATGGACCTGAATAGGAAACCTATAAATCAGGAACGACGCACGCGACATTCATGTATTCTAAAAATTTTGGTTCAATTACATTGTCCATTTACTCAGACCAAACTGTTAGTGACGTGCAATTTTAGAGCTCGTTCGCGTAAAAAGGTGGACAAAATAAATTAAATCTCAAACTGGGTAAGTTCTCAGCGTGTTCTTTAATCAAAATTTCGGCCAATCTCGGCCTCAAAGTTCTTTCAAAAAACAGTTTTTTATAACAAAGAAAGAAAGTACTGGCTTGACAGCCACCTACCAAAAATATATGACAACTTTGTAGTGCCCATAAACTCTTGATTCAGTAAGACATAATTTCATTTAGTTTTATTCAATAAGAGTAAAACTGTTCCTTTATTATGACACCAGAAAAGACCAGTTGACAACAAGTCATACAAACAAACACTGAAAAAATGTAGTCAAATTGCTCGAGGAAGAAACGAAGCACAATTGCCTCCCTTGTAATTTGGAAATTGCAAGTAGCACTAAGCGCTGAATTTCTCTTCCCTTAAAATTACTGTCAGTGGATGAAAACAACTGGGCTGAAAAGTGCACATGCTTAGTAAAATCATTGGAAATCTTTAAGTTCATAGTGAAAATGTTTGCATCAACATACCAAATTAAGTGACAGTTTGAAATCTTGTTGTCCGAAGGAACATTTATCGCTAGAAACAGCATTAAATCGATTCATTGGATTATATTGATTGCTTTTATTGTTCTCTGAATAGCACTGATTATGTATGCCTCACTGAATATCACTTGTCTTCGGTTCTTTTCACTTATTTTCTTCAGTTTAGACAAAATCGATGCAAAACTGCTAGCTTTTATTAAGAAAAAATGAAATATTGTTTACAAAAAGCCGCTCTCAGCTTTTACTAAACCGTCACCTTTATAAGGCGCTGTTTATCGTTCCCTGAATTTTTGAGAACAGAATGCAGGTTGTTTATTAGTTACTCAAGCAGTTCTTTTTCCTTCGTTCTCCAAAAATTAAGGATTTTTTGTGTGCAACAAGCCTAAATGTTTGCTCAGTAGTAAAGCACCATCTGAAAACTTGAGACGTAATAAATACGATTTAAAAACGAACAACAACTGGATTGAAATTGACCATAGAAACGAACCAGTAGAGGGAACAATACAACAAAGCTTTAAATTTAAAATATCAATCAGTTCATTAGAATGAAAAGACATCTTGATTTCACCGAGTAATCGAAAAAGGCTTAACTTATTGTGCCCATAAAAAATAAAGGTTCCAAGATGTTAAAATAATCGCGTCTTTTAAGTCATGAATAACTAATGCGACCACAATTAGGGTGAAAATGAAGGGAGCACTTAGTTCACTATAGTTCACAGGGTAATTGAATACGAACGCTTTTGAACAATGCCACAACTGCCAAAGAATTTAACTGAACAAATAAGAGTGTATCATGCTGTTAATCTTACTGACATTGATCTTATGCTAAGTCTAAACTACACGACTAACTGACATGTCAACCTTGCTTGAAAACCACTTTGTCGGTAGAAGCCACGCGTGAAAGCGGCGTGCGAAACGAAGAAAATAAAACTGAACCTTGCTGCAAGAGAATAAGCCTTCTATCTCGCGAAGGATGACATTGTTTCGTCCTGGGATGATAACACACGGTGTGAGCTATAGGATAAGTAAGTGTGAAGTAGTTAGGTTTATGATAACGGTGTTGTCAACAGCCGCGAGATATTAATGAAGCTGTGAAAAGGTGGAGTTCCCACGAAGAACACGCCGAGGGGCCGAGGACACCCCGCGGCGTGGAAACAGATAACAACGGCGTGCTTCACAAAACGGCTCGTTGTTAATTCATGATTCCCTATTCAGGGATGACATTTGAAGAATTTGAATCAAACAGGTAGAAAATTGCCTATAGCAAATGGACAAAGCCGTGGTTAATGAAAAGGGAACTGGCGGATCGACTAACGAGCTGCCAATCAAACTGATACAAGCGAAGTGCTATGTGCTTTTACTTCAGTCAAAGAGTGCACTAAGCAAAACCTTCCAAACTGCAAAATATCAAGAAACAAACGAAACCACATAGAAGAACTGCTCGACAGTGTTCACTTTAATGGTCACACCTTAGTTACCCACACACTGAAAAGTTAGAACTGACTTTCAGCTATATGGGCCAAGTTGTACCTCTGGGATTGGAAAAGCTACATTCGTCGAGAGGACTTAGATGAGAGGTTTCAGAATGAATAACTTGCGAAACTACTTGAAACAGATTTGTAATACTCGAAAACTCCTCCAATTTGAATTGAATTATCGCTTTTTATTCTGTTTTATTCGTTCAACAACAAGCTTATGAACAGCGAAGCACAGTCGAACTGCTTGTAACAACACAATATGAACACTGTATTCTTTAGACCGCAGGTTGTGTATTTTGTTTCGCTTTTACATAAATTTACTGCGCTGGAAGGTAAATGCTGTTAGCAGTAAAAGGCTGAAAGGCTTTGTAACTTATCTGTTTTGACGGCTGACACACAAAGATTGGATTTTCGGTCCTTTGAAAACTGAAAACAAAATCACCGAAATGGAGTCGGATCATACATGCGATTGAACAAACACCGGATGGCGAAAGCAAACATTAATTAAAGAGCTGGTGCCAAACGGCACTACACAATGACAAATTGAAGAAAGGAAGTAATTTAGAAAGTAAACTAGAAATCAAAAAGCTAATTCGCTCGTGTGAGCCTAAGACAAGCCAAGCAACGTGCGCCTAGAAAGCCATTTTGCCCACAAAGGTTGCAAGGAAATGCAAATAGAAAATAACCGCTGCTAGCTTTGAGGCAATAGCGAGAAAGCTCCAATGCCTACGATCTAAAACTCTGCAATGGCTTCAACTGTGGACTAGTCTAATCTTTGAAAAGTGTACGGATTAGTTAATATATGGTCTAGCAATCTCTAGAATTTCTTATTTAAATTCAAAGTTTAGATAAGGTTTGGCAAAACGGTGTCTTGTTTACTTCTTTGTGGGAAGTTAAATCTAGAACCTCGTAAGGAAAAAACGCTGGGGTGACTTAACTTGTAATTCTTGAAAGTGAAACCAAAGAAGGTACAAATTCGTCAATAAAACGTTAAGAACTCTACCATTTCTTCTAATCACGTTGAGAACTGACAGAAATATTAACTGCAGCAACATACTTGCAAGTGGAAATAGGGCAAGCAATAGTGTCCACTAACATAGGATTGAACGACTAAACAACACTTTACACGCTTTCTTTCAGTCAAGAATATCTTAAGCTTGTGAAAAAAAAAAGCTGTAAGGATTTTTAAATTATTTTCAAGAGCAATGAACTACAGATTTTGCTCGCCGACACAGCTTTGAAACTTTAAAACTGGACAAGTACTATAGAGTGAGACTTCACACATAAACAGGACTCCGGATGGCAGAACAAAGCTTTACAAATACATTTACTGGATAATAATAAGAAAATGTTCCTGGCAAAAGAAAATCCTTGCCATGAGAGATAACTTAGAATTTATTTAGAAACATCGCTGCGGAGTAATCAAACCACAACCCATGCATTCTCTTGCAAATCCACTTCACTTTTTTCAATAGAAATAACAAATGTAGCAAGCTAACATAAATCCAATTTAACCCAGTCTGAATCACAAAGAATGTTTTGATGATTCAAGCACGCCTTCAGTGAAAGAATAAGGAGTTGACAATGTTTTAGTGATTTTTCAGCGTTTACTTGTCGTCTCTTTCATGGTAGTTCTTTCGGCCACGCCTCGGTGTTTCACATCCATTTTCCACCCAGCAACGCGTTTCTGGGAGGCTCTTTTCACTAGCAAACCCTGTCGCTCTACTTCAAAAGCTTTCAACTTTAATTGTTACTATAGATCCCATGTTTTCAACTTATTTTCAGAGACTCAATGCTCATGGCCTCCTAAAAACAACAACAAAAAGCAAAATGTGTAGTGTTGCGTTTATGCTACCTTAATGAACTCACTTATTCTGCACTTAAAGCTTTTTGCTCTTTTTGTCTCGGCTGCTTTAAGCTCCTTGTGTTGTTTGTTAACTCCATAATGGAGTATGATTCCTTTCAAGGCGGCTTCTGTGTACTGCAAAAGTTCCACCCCAATTATTTTACCCGGACATTGTTAAAGCCACTTTTGTAAATCACAGCTTGCATTTACAATGTGCCCCTCTATTTTCTCGAGATTGATCTAGAAGAGAAATAAACACCAACGAAGTTGGAGCTGAAATGTTAGGCTTTTCAATTTCAAGCGGTAACTGTTTTTATAAAGTAAACGTTTAACCCTCAATTGGTGCATGACTTCGCAAAGTATTTGAATAATATTCAAGGTAGCGAATGCTAAAGAAAATTATCAGTAACTGCGGTCGCGACTATTAGAATCACTGGAGCCGTATTTCTTCAAATTTTAAGCATTTATTTCTCAAAGCAGGACGCAAAGGTAATTAGTAGCCTTTGTGTAATTGCCAATAACACCACATTTCTGTAAACAGGGCCCGTTCAAAGAGACCGCCTTCTAAGTTCTTTAGCCGCTTTAAAACCACCTTACAAAGAAAGCGCAAACCCGAGCGAGTTAGCGGGACAAAGTGCACTTTGCTTTGAATTGAGACACCACTTAGCAAATCAAACTCTCGTATCTCGAGTAACCGGAAAAAAGTAGCTTTTGCCTTTCAGCTATTTTCTTATGTATCTGGGACTTCAAAAGAGCCCCGCTTTCTCGGCTATAAACACACAGCTTAAAAAATTCTAAACCCCACGCCACTGTTGAGATAAACTAAAAAAAGTGTTTATTATTCCTCTCCTCAATTCGATTTATATACAAAATTCGAGCAGAGCAGGATATGGTATTTACATGAAATTGTACATTCTTATTCAAAGGATTCGCATTTTCAATTTTGTGAGTTTTACGTGTGGTCCACACACGGCAATAAATATTCAAACCTTAAAATATTCCTTCCTTTTGATACAGTCGGTTTATATTTAAATCTGCTACAACGAGTTTTTTAAGAGTTCTTTTACATCTAGCTATATATATATTACTGGGTGAGAAATAGAAGTGGGCCGATTTTATGGGATAAATATAGCTCGTGTCCACTTAGTTTCGTTCTCGCCTTTTGGCTATTGTCAGTAAAGTTAGTGTTCCACATTAATAAAAGTATCGACATTTGGAACTTCCATTTTATCATGTTCTTCTTGTTTCGGGGTCAACGCGAGCACGCTGCTTATCTGACCGAGTCTCTGTCCGTCTTGCACATCAATATTAAGCTCCATGGAAATGTCTTTGCGTTCTTCTTCCTCCTTAATGCTTTCCTCATCCGCCTTATCCGCGGTTTTCTTGACATTGTTCTGATGTGTTTTTTGGTGTTTCCTCAAATGATCGCTTCGCATGAATCGCTTGCCGCACTCAGCGCACTGGAATCGTTTCTCGCCAGTGTGGGTTCTCAGGTGCCGCTGTAGCTCATCCGAACGCGTGAAACTCTTCCCACAAAACAGCCAATTGCACACAAATGGCCTCTCGCCGGTGTGCCAACGGAGATGCGCTTTCAGATGCGAGGTTTTTCCATACACCTTACCGCAGCCAGGGATGTGACAAATATGCTGCTTTCGTTTCGTCGTATTTCCAGTCGTCGCTGCAAGCTGGCAATTTGGACATCTACACCTTCTACATCTCCTGGTGCCTGTAACTTGGTTCGACAAAGTCGAGCCGCACGCACTCGTTAGATGGTAAGACGCTGGGCTAGGATTTCCGTGATAGCTCATGGAGGAGATGTGACTTGTAGCAGCTACAGAGCTGAGCGCCAAACCCTGTGGAACTGCCCTCGAGATTGAGCTCCGAACAAGGGTTTTATTTGGCTCCACACTCCACCAATGAAGTCCACCGATCTCGTTACACTCGGGTTTAAACGAGGCAGTGTAAGCCAACGATAACGGAGCGTTTCTACTCGAGCCTGTACACGCGTGGACACCGGCCATGCAAGGGGAGACAGGTCCGCGCGAAGGACTCCCGTGGGAAACAGCGAAATTCTGATGGAGGTGGCTCTTCGGAGGCGCAGAGAGATAAAATTCTTGGAAAGGAGAGTAATGCGCGTCGGCTGGAGGTGTAAGAGGTAACATTCGCTCTCCGGGACAGCTCATAATTTGACTCATACTGACTGCATGTTGGCTCAACTCGGGGAGTACACTGCCGCTAAACTTGCCGTGACATTCGTAATCGCGATGAGCTCCTGGTTGGCCAATTCTACTGCAAGTAGCGGCTAACAGGGCCAGCGGTGATGGCTTGCGATACTCCTATAAACAAGAAACACAAACGTTGAGCACCGAGGGAATCACTGGTGAACTGAAACGCTATACCGATTTTAATAAATAATACACACAACTCGCAACTTTTAGCGACTTTTAAAGCGTCGAAAATCTTCAAAAGATATACCTACATGTGAGAACGGGAAATATTCAGGTCTCGCTAACGCGGCAGTAGCCATGGAAGAAATATTTTCTTGAGCACGATTTGAACGCTGTGTTGATTCGATACGATGTTTCGCCTACAAGAGCCAAGAGTAAATGAAACCTGCGTACCCTCCTACAGACACACAAAGCCTTCAGCTGGTTTGGGAGCCGGTGGCGGAGAAAACAGACTAAATGTAATTAGACAAACGGTGCCGCCTGCCAATAGGAGACCAGAGGCGGAGACAAGTCCTTATACTCTTCTCACAGCAATGTTGTTATCGTAAATAAGGTGCTATTATCACAGATGATAGAGGAGGAGCGAGAGGGCGGCGAACTAATGAACAGAATCAAAAGAAGGGACATTTTACGATTGGATTTCTATGATCAAAGGAGGCCGCCGCCAAATGCGCGCGCTGATTGGCTATCGCTTTGTAAACAAGCCGCGGGTCGACCCTTGAAAGAAAATCATTTGTTATATTATTGTGTATTTCCGTTATCGCGCCACATTATTGTCATCACCTTTAAAAGTACTGTCATCACTTGCAAAAGAGACCGCCTTTATTTAAATAAGAATGGCTCCAGCAATACACTTGTGAAGAAGGCAAACAGACTATTGTCCGAGTAACAAGCTATAAACAATTAGCTTCTAATGCACGAGGTACACTGTGGCTTTACGCGATAAAACTGCTCGAGGTGTTAACCTTTCATCGTGCCGCGCGATCCATCCAATTGTTTGCTAATCGTCAAGAAAAAAAAATAGAGAGAAAAAGAAATCTCTGTCAGGCTCAAAAACAGGTACACTTCATCCCTGGCACTTTCCGGCAATCGTTTCCAAGCCAACGCCAGTGTACAAACATTTTGTTGAAGCAAGCTTAAATTCGGTTTTAATGTCACTTTTATGGGTCAGAATGTTCTAACGAGCGTGCGTCGGGCGACTAATTAGAAACCCGCCCTTCAAGACCGCCTAAAGGCCCACCTTTATAGCTCGCACTCAATATTCGTGCCAATCAACCCACCTCGCATTCTGTTCTATTCTCGCGCGGACTTCACATCGCTAGAGCGAATATTCTATCCATGAACTAAAATTACACCCAGATATCAGCGCGCTCGAGATGACAGACCGCCATCAACTGTTTATGGGCAATTATTGATGCTCGTCGCTCTTCAAGTCGGCGGCTTCCTTTGAGTTCACGGATCAATTTCGACCAATTTCCTCGACTAACAATTAACAAGTTATTCGCACTCTTAGCGTGATTGAAAGGTGTCATGTATTTTTCACCGGCCTCAGGTGCATATTTCACTGCCGTTTATTTTATTATGCAGGTTAAGGCTTTTTTAAACCTGTAATTGAGACAAGCGATGCCAAAAGAAAGTTTTATTTTCTTAAGGATTGCGACCTTGATTTTAAACCAGCTTTCAATACTACACTGCTGAATGTTTGAATCAAACAAAGCTTGCGCTTATCTGCGACAATCAATTTTCTCTTTTATTCTTAAACCGATTTACTTGCTTCACGAAAAAATGAGAAATCAAGAAAATTTCTGTAAACAAGCCAAAGACACAACCGAGATTTAACTAAAAAGCTTTGACGGACTTTCTAAGCCGGGAGCTTGAAGGGGTCGTTGAATTGTGCCGATAAGATACCTTGGGCCAATATATTCTTCACTGGACAATAAGATACTCAAATACAATGATTACACATCAGCCACGACTCTTGGGAAACGGCCACTCAACAATAGCGATCCATTATACTTCAGTAGAAGAAGAAGGCCGACACACTATGCTTACCAAACCATATCCCAACAAACTACAATTTCGAAGAGTTTCAAGCAACAAAAATTGTTGAATAAACTGCCAAAGTGCTAAAAAATGTTCAATCATTTCGCTCCCACAGCTATAGAAGATTAAAAAGTTTCATCAGTGCGGAGCTAAGCCGCGTGTTGCATTCAAATAGGCCACGGGGGTTCACAGGAATAAAACAAAACCAATGATGTAATACACATTGCTTATCATAAACCCGAGGATTATAAAGCATTGGCGACAGTCCGGAGCCAAAGCGGCAGGGAACCATTTATAATTCACATTGTTGCTATTTAGCAAAACTCATAAATGTCGCCCCAGAAGAGAGAAAAAATATCCGCAGCGACAAACTTTATTGCAAAACTGTCGGAGGACAATTACTTATTTCACCCACAGCATACCACTAATTTGGTGCTAGTCAGAAGGGGAACACTTGCCAAAATTTTACTTTTCAAGAGCTCGCAAAAGTCACAATGCTCAGTTTTGTTTTCCCTTCTTGAAATTTGGTTACAGCTTGATGGGATTTTGGCCTTGTCAACAAAGTTTAGAAAGCGAGCTGTCAGTGAAAAGAGCTTTTCAACAATACTAATGTCTCGCAACGTCGGCTTCTTCAAAGGCCCAACTTTGTATTCAAAGATCTTTCTTTATAATATATTTCCCACTAATTGAATATTTATTCTTCTTACGCAGAAAATTGTCATTTCGTAAAAAGCATCCTGACAAAACAATAGAACATTCTACCGACTTCTTCGATTTCTCTTCTCCGTTTTAGCGAAAAAAAATAAAAAAAAACACAGAAGAGAAAACACAAAACCTAGCCACCGCTTTCTCAGAAAAATATTCCCTCACAGTAAACAAGACCTACGGTGTTTGCATCTCAACTGTGAAGGTAGAAATTCAATTTTCGCTGTCGTTCGTTATCGGGTTTTTGTTGGCGTTAATTCTGTTTGCTTTGTTTGCTTAGTACATGTCTAAAACCAACGAGAACACAAAAGCGAATAGGGTTAAGTTACAAGAAGAACTCCACAATCTGGCAAGCGACAAACGAGTGATAATTTTTAGCTTTCGGGCCTTCTGTTCAGTTGATGGATCGTTTTCTGAAAAGGGTTGGCTAATAACCAAAGACCCAATAACCGACGAGGATATTGAACTATTTTGCTATTTTAGCCGGAGGGGAAATATCTATTAACGGAATATTCACACTAAAAGATCTTAAAAAGTTTGCATTTCGGACTAAATGGCGCGAACCAGTTGTATGAAGGGAAAAGAACTGTTAGTTCGTTTGGAGAATCGCAAATCCTGTTAGCCGAAGACAGGATTGTAATTTGCTCTTATGTCATCTTCCCGTTATCTCTTGTGTCCTTTCCACTTTCCGTCGTTGCAGTTTTAATTTTCATCACTGTGATTTTTGAAACCTTTTAAGCTGTCTTTCTTGCTGAAAGTTCCGAATAAACGTCTCCGGCAAATCAGAGACCAGTCAATACTCTTACTTCAAATTTCAAAATGTGAAATTCGGAGATAACGAAACTTTTAATTCTCAAATAACCCCCTCTTTTGCCTGTCTT
The DNA here is from genome assembly GCA_964030785.1 of Siderastrea siderea. Taxonomy (NCBI): domain Eukaryota; kingdom Metazoa; phylum Cnidaria; class Anthozoa; order Scleractinia; family Rhizangiidae; genus Siderastrea; species Siderastrea siderea. The sequence continues at coordinate 8,326,997 of OZ034979.1, forward strand.
ACTAAGTTAAAAGAAAAATCACAAACTTGACTACGAACACAGATTATCGCGATCTTAAAAAAATTGCTTTTTATGTTTAACCCGTTCTCGCTGAGGTGTTTAAAATTGGGCCCACATGTTGTTTCATCCTTTATGTCTGCGTTTATTTTTTGCTTAAAATAAACAAACCCGAGGCAAATTGCATAAAAACTTGAGCAAGCCTCGGTAAGATTATAATTCCTTATGTATACTTCCTTGTGTTAAATCTATCAAATTTACGTCCGAAGAAAAAAACTAACTGTCAATCGGTCGGCACCGGGTCTAGGGTCGATAGGCATTAGCAAAAAGACTACCCTTTACAATCTGCCAATCTGTGCCAAGTAATTAAACCGAGGATGATATTAAAAAGCAAGCCAACCCACTCTGTGGAATTTGCAATAGAGGCGGCTGCTTTTGAACTTTGCTTATAAGCGCGATAAGGGTAACTCAACTAGCACTTGGGCACGTGCCTTGATTGGCAATGATAAAAGTGACCCTTGAGATGGCGCTACTATGTCTCGAATACACACAGAATACGCTGTTTGGCTTGAAAACTAACCTATTTCCGAGCAATTACGGCCTTAACGAGTTTTCCGTTTTTGAAAGGGCCAGGTTTTTTGGGCCGGGTTCCGCCTCATAAAGACCGCGAGTCGCTATGTCTATGGCTTAAGGCTAGCCTTAGCCGTCGCATGATCTGTCATAAATAACTCGCTTTCCCTCCCATACTTTTCACCAAGGAGGCACTTGAAAAGTTACTCATTTGAAACGAAAAACTCCTTCTTCTTGACCGAGGTCAAGGTTAGAAACGAAATCAAGATGACTTGGCGAAATCCAAACTGGTAAAATCGCTAAGTGTCCGAAACAAACAGCCACCTGGCTTAGCTGAATAGCTCTATTTTCAATTTTGGATGAAAAACAATTCAAGCGCGATCTACAAGCTCGTTACATTTATTATTTCCGTTTGTATTTTAGATAAAGCTGCGATTAAGCGCATAAGTCATAATTATTACGACCTAAAAATTTATCTAAAACCTGTAAAATAAGGAAAGGAAATTTATTTAAAACTGGTATTCATGGTTCCCGCAAAGCATGAATCCGGCGATATCGCCTCCGGTCCAAAATAAAATATTGTTACTTCTAAAACTTGAATCTTGCACTGCACAAAAATACAAACTTTCTAAACCGAAACGAGGAACGCGCGACTTCATATACAATCTCAAATCTTGCCGATGGCAATTAAATCAGAACTTCATAAAGCCTTAAAATTCTGTCAGGCAATTCTCGACTCTCTTTTTGAGAACTAGTTTACATGATCCAGAGAAATCAACTATATTGTGATTATTTTTAGTATAATTTTTGGAGAAGAAACAAGCAGTGACAGAGAATGCGAGCCAAATCTTAACTACAAAAATGCGGATTGCCTTAGGTTCACAACTCGGTATCTCTTTTTCAATTAAAGTTTAGCAGTGTATATACTTTAAAAAGCGCGATGAAAAGAGGAAATAGCAGCGATTATGAGACGATTAAACTTGTTGATAATTTCCTGTGACAAACATCGCGAATTATCTTCTTGCTGATAAACCAGACAGACCGCATACTGCTAAAACTATCCTTCAGGGCATAAGCTGAAATAATGAGAAATCTAAGGCTTGGGAATTTACAGGACATCGACAAGACATCGAAGCAATAATAAGAAGCTGTAAGATATCAAGCTAGGCTTGCTCAAGAGGCGTGCAATAAATCCCGTATTTAAATTAAATACATTTTTGACCTGTTATACATGTAGTACAATTGCACTATTGTTTTAAGGTCTTGTAGTCATTGTTCTTCTTTTTAAAGGAGGGCAAGCTTTTATGTTTAAATCCTTTCACTGTAAAAAATGTCCAAGATCAGAATTAAAACAACAAGAAAAGAAAAACGAAGAAAAGTAATCCTGCTTGACAAAATATTAAAAACAAACAGCACCACAGGAGAGTACAATAGTTCTTGACATTCACACACTCAAACACTGTAGAACCATACTCCATGAGAAAGAGCTTTATCCAGAGATGCACAAAGTTTTAAAATCCTATGTATTTTAGATTTGTTTATATTCTTCATAGCAAGGGAATCGTGTTGAGTAGCTAACACGAAGAATGACCACGTTTTCTTGCCACAATTTGGCAGGATTGAAAACCGTTATAAAATTATCATATCGCCTAAAACGTGGTTGACAAGAAAACTTTAAATAGAAAAGCATTATTTTGAGCAATTTCAACCATTAATTTGAAAAACTTGCACGATGCAGCACACAACAGAAAGTACTGTTCATTAGCTTTCATTTCAATGGTTAAACCTAAGGATTTTAAAAACAGACTCAGACTTGGAAGTTCAAATGAACCACCTTGTACAGCACAATAATCAGCACTACAAGAAAGTACTGCTCAGTAGCTTTCATTTGAGTGGTCACACTTTGGGATTTCATTCACAGACTCAAAAGTTCGAATCACCTTGTACAGCATAATAAACAGCACCACAGGAAAGTACTGCTCAATAGCTTTCATTTGAATGGTCACACTTTAGGATTTCATCCACAGACTCAAAAGTTAGAACCACCTTGCACAGCATAATACACAGTTGAACGATCACATTTTCGGGTTTCCTCCACAGACTCAGCATAATAAACAGCACCACGGGAAAATACTGCTCAGTATGAATGAATGTACCAAAACGTGTGATTTCATCCAAAGGCTCAAAAGTTAGAAACACATTTATCGGTACCGTGAATTTTCTTTTCGAAATGCACAGCCTCCTTCCAAAGCTTTGGTTATTAACAATTTTAATGGGTATTACATGTTATTATTTGTCACATCAACCCAAACTTTTAAACAAAACAAGCAGAGAGCAGGTAGTAATACCAATAGAACGCTGTCAATAGAACCACCGTGCCAAGAAAAAGTGACCGTAACAACCAGGTAGTTGATTTCAACTGTACGGTATTCTATTGAAAGACGCATTATTTATGTCAAATATCTGAACATTAACTGTTATCAGTTAAAGGAACGGACAAACTAAAATGGAGTGTTTCTTTAGCATCACTAAAAGCAGTGTTAAGTGTCGTTATCTGTCGTTCCACCAGTACGATAAAATCAAACAAAGTCTAACCTTTACATAAAAACGGAAGAGCTGGCCGATCCTTCGTACTTTTAAGTATTAAGTAATATATTTACATAAGAACGGCACCGCACTCATTACTTAGAGGCCAGAGCGTCAGTTTTCCTTTGGATACATTTTGTTAAAATTTCACCGTCCTGCAGTTCTACGAGATTTTTTGAAGGAAAACTACACTCTGATTGGTGAATTCTATCAGGTCTTACATTTCTTTTCATCGAGTAATCGAGTATGTATGGAAAAGAACACCGATCTAACAAACCCCCGTTATAACGAATACATTTTGCCAGTCCCTTCGCACTTTGTTATGTCGGATTCATTTTTCAATCCACCAATTTAATATGACAGCTAACATGAAACCTTGGAAACTTCACAAGCGACAACAGAGGGAACCAAAATTTATGTTGGAGCACCGCAATTGTGCAGATCATTCTTTGTGATTCTTTGTTTTGTCATTCACACACCATAGATGAAAAACTTAACGATGACACTTCTTCTGTTGGTCAGTGCTCAAAAGCCATTCAAAATCCACTGTGCAAATTCCTTAAACGTAACAAAGTATAAGTTTGATCTCATTTGAAGATCGTAGCAACAAGACTACTCCACATCTTACAATACCTCGTTCATAACTCATAACTATGAATTAACTAAAAAAAATCAAGTTTTTGGTGAGATTAGCTCACACAGTACCAAACTAACGATCAACTTAAACTGCAAACAAGAAACAAGACAATTTTTTTTAAAGGTATTATGAGAACTTTACCTGACGTAGACGAAAAAGTGAGCACCAATTATGATTAACCAATTTATATTTTTTTCTCTTTAGGAACTGCTTCATCCACGAGTGCAGCATGGAAATAAAAAGCACAATGACTTCGACACACGACCGTGCATAAAGTGAAAAGAAAACGCGGAAAAACCTGTTTCTTGCTGACATGAAGATCTTTACCAATGAGTATGGCCGCAAGATATCTACGTAAGATGAATTTCGAACAATTTAACATCAACTTTGTTGCAAGGGTTAACGTTCCTTTGAAATCTTGCTGCAATAAAACTTACTGTTAAACAGTTGTTCTTCATTTTTTATCTGCCCACTGGGCAATGAGAGCATAGTTGGTTTTTGTTTTATTTCTTCTTTTCAGCGAGTAATGGTTCGAGTAAGGCCTAACGACAAAGAATCGGCGAAAAGGCCCATTTGATAAGACGTTCAGTTTTTTCTGTGTACTTACAATCTAAAACTCTACCAAATAAGTATGCATACATAAAACGTGCCCTTCCAGAAGACTCTTACCTCAAAACCGATAACAAAGGTGAAAAGATAGATACGTCAATATAGTCTCAACTTGCGCTCGATTCAAAACTAGCACTATTACTATACAAGCACAAAAACCATGATAAGATGTCTATAACAGTTCAGTTTGGACTTTTCTTCCATGTTACTCAGTTGAGCGCAATAAAACTACAACTTTTTCTGCTTCCTCAAGATCTTAATTTCCATCTGTCGCCGGAAAACAGCATGCTAACGGCTGGAAACCAACCTAAATGCAGACAATGTGAACAGCACGCTGGCAATATTAGGAAGAGAACAGCTAATGTCTGCGAAGCCATGGTTGGGGTGATTCTAACTTTTGAGAAAGTGAATAAGATACAAGGGTGTCGTTCTTGTGCTCGTCTTCATTTTTCAGTTATTTTCATTAGAAATGTTTTTCAATTTTGCGGCTAAAATTTGTTCATCACTCCACTGAGTAATAGGCAGACCCTAGCGCCTAATGTTTGAGAATCTTTCTGCCTCTCTATTCCCAGACGCCCTTTTGCTTTGACGTACCACAGCAGCTGCGATTTTCTGCAGCGCCGCCCCGGAGCGCCGCAGCAGGCAAACCGCACAGCCAAACCGTACCACGCCAAACAATAAACCAAAACATTTTGCTTTCAAATCAGCAGTAAGCTTTGATAAGTCCCTTGTAGGCAAAAGCGATAAAAAGCATATGGTGGACTTTTGAACTTTCCGGCAGACTTTTGCTCTGTGGTAGGCCGATGACTCGCAGAAGGTGGTGCTTAAGGTGATTCCATTCAATTGCATTGCGCATCCTTTCTGCGCATCATTTTTTGTGCGATCGGTAGGTTTCTAGAAAACTGAGCTATTGTTAACAAACAAAAATGCGTGCTTTGTCTGTGACAAAGCACGCAAGGAAGTGACGAGAGCACTCAAGAAGTGTAGGGTGAACACGAGTCGCAGGCGAGTGCTTCTCCCTACTTCTTGAGTGCTCTCGTCACTTCCTTGCGTGCTTTATCACAGAACAAAGCGCGGTTTTGGCTTTTTTATTTGTTTTATAATATAGCTTTGCTCACATTTGTAAAGAAATTGGCTTTAATTTGCAAGAAAACAAGTTTTATTCATAGCATGCAAGCGTGCGCAATAAAGGTTTTCAGCTTGCCAGCGCGCGCAGAATGGCGTCACGGGTTACTCCGTGCATCTGTACTCTGATAAAGCACGCTGTTTCAACCAATCAGAGCGCGCATTATATCGGAACTTTATTATAAAGAAAAATAAATGATCGTTTACTCCTAAACGAGGTCGGTGACCCCATTTTTTAAATACACAAATCTAAATGGCATACGGTTGAGTACCATATATCGCGATTTTAACTTGAGAAAAGTTAAAAATTCTCTTTTGAGATATTTATATTTCAATGCCGAAGAGAATACGTCTTTAGGTACAGCAGGGTATGTACACACGCGGCAAATTCTTTAATTTATTTCATAATCTTAATTCCTGTTCAACTAAAATAGTACATAATGCAAGAAAAATGTCTATTTTATTGAACTGCTCCAATATTTCAATGCAAGCAATGACATTTTAAAGAAATTAAGGTCTCATTTCTGATTACTAGGGTTTCTCGGGAAGACCTTGCGGGTCGTGTAGTTTCTATTAATGGCTATCCATGTTGTGCAAAAACGACCACGGTGACCCCTATTTTTATTGCATGTTTGAAATGTTCGAAACATAATTTCTAATTGGACTAAGTTTTTAGAACATTTTAGATATTCCTTCTATTTCGATGGAATCACCTTAACGGAGCAGTAATGATTTGGGTTTCCACAATTGTCATATCAATACACTAGCTTGAATTAACAGATTGGTGATTTTCACTCCACCACTGAGTCAAACCTAGAGACCAACGTTGTCAGGTTTTTCTGCGGATGACTCATACGAAAGTGTAACCATTTCAATGAAAGCTATGAGCAGTACTTTCCTGTGGTGATGTTTATTGCGCTGTACAAGGGGTTCTAACTTTTGAGTCTGTGAATGAAATCCTAAAGTGTGACCATTCAAATGAAAGCTACTGAGCAGTAGCTGCTGCTGTTTGTTATGATGTACAAAGTGATTCTATCTTGTGAGTTTGTGAATGAAAAATGAAATCCTATAGAGCACTATCGTAATGTGGTATGCTTTATAGGGTAGTTTATCATTTGAGTCTGAGGATGAAATCCTAAGTCTAAAGTGTGACCAGTCAAACGAAAGCTATTGAGTACGTTCTTATTCTCTCCTTATAAGACAATGGACTGCTTAGATCTCAAGATCATTTCACTGATTTTCAGCGTTTTTAAAAGCTTTGGCCTCGTCATCTGAATCGACTGATATGTGCACCACGCTAAGCAAAAACCAAGGATTCTTTTTCTTGTAGGTGGTGCCATTCGGGGAAAGGGTGGGCGAGTTTCCTCTCTTACAATACAATGATCTTACGGCTGCAAATAACTTTTTTCTTCACAGGACAGATGTCCTATTAAAGTCATCGTTTTGGACGGACAAACCAAAAACGTGGTCAGACATCATATTATGTTCAAGTCAATTTGTTTAATTTCCATCAGAGCGACATTTGACTGCAACAACGTCACTACAGTGCACGACATTTTACATCTGCGCCATGTTGTAACCGGGCTTCCTTTCTTGCGTTTGCCTTAGGAGTTTCAATCAAGGAATCTAAGCCTGTACGCTTTCTCGACACTCTCAATGTTGTAAGAATTAAATTCTCCGGAATAGTTCTTTTGAGTGTTTTCCATTTTTGGTCAAAACAAATTGTGAAAGTCTGATGTTTTTAGCTGAACAAGTTCGGGTCAGCATTAAAATTGCCTCGCGTTACCTTTTTGTACCGAAATACGCTGAGTGTGATCTTCTCTGTCTCTCATCATTTTTGATAAAGTTTTTTACTGAACCAGTTCAGGTCAGCAATAGACATGCCTCAGTTAACTTCAGTTAACTTCTTGAACCGAAATACAGAGTTCTTCCTAGTTTCCATCTTAACAGAGGTTTCCCAACAGGTAGGGCAATTCTAGCCTGCGTCGCAGACACTCTACACCGCCTGTATATCGACGGTTTCGAGTTTCGACAACGCGCGGGCCGGCTGCAACGCAGGCTAGGCAATTCTGGTGGGTATGAAATGCTGTCCCCACAGGCAGCCCAGGCGTAAACTCACGCACTGCGCCTGCGCTGGCATTGTTATCCCATGCGACACAGCGGCAAAATGAGTGCGCATGCTCGGCTTTTTTGCGGGCTTCCGGTCATTTTCTTGTTTCCGGTTATGATCAGAAAGCTGTTATAACAGAGAAGGCTCCAGTTTTGTGTAGTTCGTAACCAGAAAGAAAGAGTCAGCGAGGTGAGGTTGGTTTTGCTGAAAGGGTTTGAAACTTGTTGTACTTTGCATTAACGGTTTGGTGCTTGCAACAAAAGTTTAGTTCATGATTAGTTCGGAGCCGCGAGTGTTTGATTAAGCTTATTGTGTGGCTTGTGTTGGATGCAGCGCGTTGATAAAAATGCATGAAGAGAGAGAAGACCGAGACTAAAACTCTATTGTGTCTCCATAGATTATTCCTTTAATGTATCAGAAGAGTTCACTCGGGCTGCTTAACTTCCAATGGACCGCACTAAAATCAAATTCGGAAAAACAACAACAGTTGCTCGTCTTCCTAAAACCTGTTTACGATCACGAGTGCTGCGAAAACAGCCAGTTCCATCAAGACCTTTCGCCGTTTTGGGATGATCTGGCAAATTCAAGTTGAGGTCACTTTAGCACCGATACATGGTAGATTGTGTTACGAGCGCTTGCCAAGAAAGAAAGATTGTCACGCATCAGTTATAAACAGCTGCATGGATCACAATTTTTTTAATCGCCTTATTTTCGGCTTGTATGAAATAAACCTTCAGCATGCTTTAGCTCTTAGAATCATGAGCGATTATAGTTTCTTTCTTTTTGCAAGGAATTTATTTCCAAAATCATTTAAATTTAAATTTATAGATTCGTAGCCGGGGATAAACTCTTCCAGTGGTGCGGTGTGATGCCGGAACGCCGTGATCGAAGATTATATTTTGCACATTTATTTAATAATTTCAACTTCGCCAATTATATAAACCTTTTCTGTTCGGTGATTCTAGAGTAGTTCTCGCTTTTATTGCTTTATTAAAAAGCTTCTTAAAATAACAAACTTTCCTCTCTTTGCTCTCTGTCTGTAAAAAGTCGATTGATTGCAAGTTTGAGTTGTGACTAAGGACACCTTGTTTAGCATGGAAACTGAGCCTAGGAAAAAATAAGACTTCCCAATAATTGCCTAAAGGTTTCAGAATTTTATTCCTGCAGCTATCATGCCAATTCAAGTTAATTAGGCACCTTAGAACGACGTATAAGTCAGAATCAGTTTTAGACTTCGTGATGAATAAAGCAAGCAAGTGTCGTTTCCTCAGCGGTCCGCATGTTGTTTTCGCTTTATAGCCTGAATTTCAGGCGAGTTTTTCTGTGGATTTAATTTTGACTACCAGCTTTTTCAATCATCTTTTTCTTGCAAACTGGCTTATCCCGCGTTTTAGCCCTTAAACAACAGCTAAGTAATTTACCTTTAGAAAAAGCGAAAGCTAGCACTGCTACGGCAAAAGTATAAAGTTATCTGACACAATTCATCTTTCACTTACGAGCCATTGACTTCGAGCGAAAAATTTACTATGGTGGCGAAGACAATTAGTTTGCTAAAAACGATATGTGGAAGAAGAGTCTCTCTAGGAAGTGTCTTCATGGTGAAAACCTTATCTGTTTCGCGACGGCCTTATCTCCGCGAAAAGAAAACATATGACGGGAATTTTTGAATTGCCACCATTTTCTCCCGAATGGTTTCTCTTGAATCCAGTCTCTCTGCTTGCGCCCGCCCGCGAAAATGGCGGGAACGAGTTAGCGCACGCGCACTCATTTTGCCGCTGTGTCATCCCATGCGACACAGCGGCAAAATGAGTGCGCGTGCGCTAACTCGTTCCCGCCATTTTCGCGGGCGGGCGCAAGCAGAGAGACTGGATTCAATAGAAACCATTCGGGGAAAATGGAGGCAATTTAAAAATTCCCGTCATATGTTTTCATTTCACGGAGATAAGGCCGTCACGAAACAGATAAGGTTTTCACCTTGAAGGCAGTTCCTAGAGAGACTCTTCTTCCACATATCTTTTTTAGCAAACTACTTGTCTTCGCCACCATAGTAAATTTTTCGCTCGAAGTCAATGGCTCGTAAGTGAAACATGAATTGTGTCAGATAACCGTATACTTTTGTCGTAGCAGTGCTAGCTTTCGCCTTTTCTAAAGGTAAATTACTTAGCTGTTGTTTGAGGGCTAAAACTCGGGATAAGTCCGTTTGCAAGAAAAAGATGATTGAAAAAGCTGGTAGTCAAAATTAAATCCACAGAAAAACTCGCCTGAAATTCAGGCTATAAAGCCGCGGCTACACGAGCGATTTTTTGCTTGCGATGGTGATGCGATTTTTTTGAAATTGTCGCCTCGCTAGCGCGCGGCGAAAATCGCATGTGTAGCCACCCTCTGACGAAGTCCGTGATTTTGTCACAAAAAACTCAACTCATTGAATTTCTCGCGACTTTTTGCTGCGATTTTTTCATCTGTCGCATCACCTGTGAAAGGGTGGCTACACATTGCGATTTTCTCCGCGCGCTGGTGACGCGACAATTTTCCAAAAAATCGCATCACCATCGCAAGCAAAAAATCGCTCGTGTAGCCGCGGCTTAAGGCGAAAACAACATGCGGACCGCTGAGGAAACGACACTTTTGCTTGCTTTATTCATCGCGAAGTATAAAATTGATTCTTACTTATACGTCTTTCTAAGGTGCTTGATTAACTTGGATTGGCATGATAGGTGCAGGAATAAAATTCTGAAGCTTTAGGCAAATATTGGGATTTCTTGTTTTTTCCTAGGTTCAGTTTCCATGCTAAACAAGGTGTCCTTAGTCACAACTCAAACTTGCAATCAATCGACTTTTTACAGACAGAGAGCAAAGAGAGGAAAGTTTGTCATTTTAAGAAGCTTTTTTTATAAAGCAATAAAAGGGACAACTACTCTAGAATCACCGAACAGAAAAGGTTTATATAATTGGCAAAGTTGAAATAATTAAATAAATGTGCAAAATATAATCTTCGATCACGGCCTTCTGGCATCACACCGCAGCACTGGAAGAGTTTATTCTGCAAATCTATAAATTTAAATTTAAATGATTTTGAAAATAAATTCGTTGCAAAAGAAAGATGCTATAATCACTCGTGATTCTAAGAGCTAAAGCATGCCGAAGGTTTATTTCATAGAAGCCGAAAATAAGGCGATTAAAAAAATGTGATCCATGCAGCTGTCTATAACTGATGCGTGACAATCTTTCTTCCTTGGCAAGCGCTCGCAACATCTACCTTGTATCGGTGTTAAAGTAACCTCAACTTGAATTTGCCAGATCATCCCAAAACAGCGCAAAGTCTTGATGGAATTGGCTGTTTTCGCAGCGCTCGTGATCGTAAACAAGTTTTAGGAAGACGAGCAACTGTTGTTGTTTTTCCAAATTTGATTTCAGTGCGGCCCACTGGAAGTTGAGCAGCCCGAGTGAACTCTTCTGATACATTAAAGGAATAATCTCTGGAGACACAATAGGGTTTTGGTCTCGGTGTTCTCTCTCTTCATGCATTTTTGTCAACGCGCTGCATCCAACACAAGCCACGCAATAAGCTTAATCAAACACTCGCGGCTCCGAACTAATCATGAACTAAACTTCTGTTGCGAGCACCAAACCCTTAATGCAAAGTACAACAAGGTTCAAACCCTTTCAACAAAACCAACCTCACCTCGCTGACTCTTGCTTTCTGGTTACGAACTTCACAAAACTGGAGCTTTCTCTGATATAATAACTTTCCGATCATAACTGGAAACAAGAAAATGACCGGAAGCCCGCCAAAAAGCCGATCATGCGCACTCATTTTGCCGCTGTGTCATCCCATGCGACACAGCGGCAAAATGAGTGCGCATGCTCGGCTTTTTCGCGGGCTTCCGGTCATTTTCTTGTTTCCGGTTATGATCAGAAAGCTGTTATAACAGAGAAAGCTCCAGTTTTGTGTAGTTCGTAACCAGAAAGCAAGGGTCAGCGAGGTGAGGTTGGTTTTGCTGAAAGGGTTTGAAACTTGTTGTACTTTGCATTAAGGGTTTGGTGCTTGCAACAAAAGTTTAGTTCATGATTAGTTCGGAGCCGCGAGTGTTTGATTAAGCTTATTGTGTGGCTTGTGTTGGATACAGCGCGTTGATAAAAATGCATGAAGAGAGAGAAGACCGAGACTAAAACTCTATTGTGTCTCCATAGATTATTCCTTTAATGTATCAGAAGAGTTCACTCGGGCTGCTCAACTTCCAATGGACCGCACTAAAATCAAATTCGGAAAAACAACAACAGTTGCTCGTCTTCCTAAAACTTGTTTACGATCACGAGCGCTGCGAAAACAGCCAGTTCCATCAAGACCTTTCGCCGTTTTGGGATGATCTGGCAAATTCAAGTTGAGGTTACTTTAGCACCGATACAAGGTAGATTGTGTTACGAGCGCTTGCCAAGAAAGAAAGATTGTCACGCATCAGTTATAAACAGCTGCATGGATCACAATTTTTTTAATCGCCTTATTTTCGGCTTGTATGAAAGAAACCTTGAGCATGCTTTAGCTCTTAGAATCATGAGCGATTATAGTTTCTTTCTTTTTGCAAGGAATTTATAGCCAAAATCATTTAAATTTAAATTTATAGATTTGTAGCCGGGGATAAACTCTTCCAGTGCTGCGGTGTGATGCCAGGACGCCGTGATCGAAGATTATATTTTGCACATTTATTTAATAATTTCAACTTCGCCAATTATATAAACCTTTTCTGTTCGGTGATTCTAGAGTAGTTCTCGCTTTTATTGCTTTATAAAAAAGCTTCTTAAAATAACAAACTTTCCTCTCTTTGCTCTCTGTCTGTAAAAAGTCGATTGATTGCAAGTTTGAGTTGTGACCAAGGACACCTTGCTTAGCATGGAAACTGAGCCTAGGAAAAAATAAGACTTCCCAATAATTGCCCAAAGGTTTCAGAATTTTATTCCTGCAGCTATCATGCCAATTCAAGTTAATTAGGCACCTTAGAAAGACGTATAAGTCAGAATCAATTTTATACTTCGTGATGAATAAAGCAAGCAAAAGTGTCGTTTCCTCAGCGGTCCGCATGTTGTTTTCGCTTTATAGCCTGAATTTCAGGCGAGTTTTTCTGTGGATTTAATTTTGACTACCAGCTTTTTCAATCATCTTTTCCTTGCAAACGGACTTATCCCGAGTTTTAGCCCTCAAACAACAGCTAAGTAATTTACCTTTAGAAAAGGCGAAAGCTAGCACTGCTACGGCAAAAGTATAAGGTTATCTGACACAATTCATGTTTCACTTACGAGCCATTGACTTCGAGCGAAAAATTTACTATGGTGGCGAAGACAATTAGTTTGCTAAAAAAGATATGTGGAAGAAGAGTCTTTCTACGAAGTGTCTTCATGGTGAAAACCTTATCTGTTTCGCGACGGCCTTATCTCCGCGAAATGAAAACATATGACGGGAATTTTTGAATTGCCACCATTTTCTCCCGAATGGTTTCTCTTGAATCCAGTCTCTCTGCTTGCGCCCGCCCGCGAAAATGGCGGGAACGAGTTAGCGCACGCGCACTCATTTTGCCGCTGTGTCATCCCATGCAAGTCAAAGACTTCAGGTTTCATTTATTAATATTTCTTTTCTACAAGAATCTGATCATGAATGACAATAATGAAACAAATTACATAATACACTACTTTTAATACCTGCTTTGACTTCTTGAATTTTGAAGAACTCAAAGTGTATATGACAGATTTTTTTTTATTTGCCTGATCGAATCTAAATAGCATCCTGATATGGATATCAAAAATTGTTTTTCGATTTCGATTTCCCTTCCCTGCGCTTTTGCCGGTTAAAAACGTGAAATTTTACTTCCGGTCATGCCAAAAACCGCGCAAAGGGAGACCTCGGCATAGTCACCTTGTGACGTCATACCAGGAACGGAGTCGATGCCAAAACAAACTACGTGGGCCGCATTGCAGAGATCTAATGCCTTTTATTTTTCTTTATTCTGCAACCGCCAAATTAAGCACGAAATTATTTGAAACTGCTGATGTTACAAGTAATCTGGGCAGTGATTTGGGGCTTTTAGAGTCCATCGAATGCGAATCGCTAACTTCTGAAGTTGACAGCGAAACAGAGCTCGAGATCGAGAAAGAAGCTAGTCAGAACGAGAAGATCCTTACATAGACAAGCCGCTTGCCGATGAATATTGACTTAGACAATACTATCAAGAGATAAAGAAGGCAGAACGAACACTAGAAAACGACTTGATGGTACCGAAGCGCTCGAGACATAGTAAGAAATGCAACGATTTCTCATCTCCCGGTGTAAATATCTAAGCGAAACAGAACTAGGGAACGAGAAGGACCAAAAGGTCCTGAAATAGACAATCCGCTTGCCGATGCAAATTGACTTAGAGAATACTATCAAGAGATAGAGGAGACAGAACGAAGAAAACAGAATCTAGAAAACCTATTTGATGGTACCGAAGCGCTCGAGACAAAGTAAGAAATGCCACGATTTCTCATCTCCCGGTATAAATATTATAATCGTTCTCGGCTAAATAAACATTGTTCGGGCTCGGCTAAAAAAACGCCTGTTATGCAGGTTAAAAACGCCGGAGATTGTCTTTGCTGCAAAGAAATTCAGAAATGTGTCGAATCTCTCTCTCATTGTTTTCGCCCGAAGCCGCAGACTTGCTGAACTTGACACAACAACAGGATGTGTAACAACCCACCCGGTACTGTTCAGTGTTAAGTGGTAGATTTTACCTGTCTCTACCACACGAAGCCACTGAGTGAAGACACGAGCGACATTCTAACAAAAATCTATCAACGGACTTCAGTTTGAGAAAATCCAGGTCATAAGTCACTTCCTTCTATTCTTATCCTGGTATTACCAGGACTAAAGTTTGCCGGAAGAAAATTGAGTTGAGATCAATATACCTAACCTATTTTTTGGCCAGTGTTACCGAATGGCCGACCAAAATCTGCTCTTTCCCGTCAGTGAAATCCAACTGCGGTCGGATATAATGTTCAGGCGACTATTTTTTAATATAGTTTTGAAGATGAATGAAAACCTAGATCGAAACCGATGGAAGAAAGCAACAACGTCAAGGATTGAAAAGCGAAAGTGACTGGTGGTCCCTTAAACAACTAATCGGACATCAAAAATCAGGCGCAATTACTATATCATAATCAAACGAGTGTTCAATTTCTGTGAAGAGCTACGACACTTCTTAAAGCTTACTTTCCTAAAGGTTCGAATGAGAAGTTCAGTAAAATGAGTTACCTTGATTAAGGCAACCAGAGCGCAGGTATCATCTACTCTAAAAAACACAGAAACACGTTCCATGATGCAACTGAGGTCACTAGTATTTTTTAGTCATTTTCTCTCATTATCAAACGAATTTCAGTTTCCAAAGGAAACATCGCCGCTTTTAGATGCCCACAGTCACAATTTAGCTGCTTGCCAAACAAGACGGTAAAAAAGATAGGTGCAATAAAATAGAAAGCAATCTTCACACGATATATTTGCAGCTGCTGCTGATGTATTCGAAAATTTTGAAGGCAAAAATCTTCAAAATAGAGAAGATTCATTTTTCCACGGGTGGTAAAAATTTGGGACTAAACATACCTCCCTTTGTGCAATATTTGGGACCATAGGTAACAAAACCTGACAATAAACTTCACGGCTTGTCGCTCGTCACCACAGACGTTGGACTATTTGATACTTGAAAAGTCGTGTCCATGTGTCATTCGTAAGAATTGATTGCAAAATTAAAAAAAGAAGAAGAAATAATCTCATAAAGCTTACCGCTTTCTTCACTGAGAGGTTCGTTCGATACTTCGAAAAAATGGGAAAGGATCACATATGGGAAAAATGTGGGAGAATAGAGTGCATAGCGTCTTTTGTGTGACAGCTCGAAAAATTCAGTTTAAAAAATCCAGATTAAACTTCATGTAGCTTACCGCTCTCCCCTGAAAGTTGGTAAAAGTTGGTAGGAATATGAATATGGGTGCAAAAAAAGAGTATGTAACCTCTTTTATGAGATAACTCGAAAGATGTAGTCTACAAAAATTAAAAATTAACGCTACTTAGCTAAACGCCCGCCCGACCTAAACGTTGCGCGCAAAGAAAGGTTTTGAATCGCTCTAAGTTTTATTTCAGTCAAACAAAGTTCGCGTCAGTAATCAGTGAAGAAAGTTAAAAGTGAGTCCTAGAGTGGACAAGAAAAGTGGCGCGTTTTAAGGAACTTTTTCTGCCTTGCAGCGAGACCTGACATGTAGCTCCCATTCAAAAGTAGAAACCTTTAAAGGACTGTTACATATTTTGAAACAGAATTTATGGTTTTTCTTTACAATAATGCCAGGCTCGTCTTTAGCAGATATACGAACACAAGAAAGTAACAGCTCGTGATTAAGATTCAATGGGCCAGGGTCTTACCTCGTTCAACCGGGATCCAATCCTCCAAGGGGGGCATTGAAATGGAGGCACTCCAAACATCTGTATACTTGAAATGGCGATCGATGTAAATTTAATTTTACCGGAACAGTTTTCAGAAAGTTTGGCGCGAGATAGATCAGTCGCACAGGATTATCCAAGATACGAATTACGGGATTTGCTAGATTTCAAGCTGTTGATTATTGAGTAGCCAATATCAGCGACGTACTGTTTTCGTACAAAACTTCTCCGTAGTGATAAATCTTTTTCTCGCAGACGAACAAGCGACAAAAGTATACATCAGCGACAATAAATATTAAACTGATTCGAGGCTAAATAAAGGCTGCGGGGCCAACCTGCTTGTGTTGTGCCCACGAACTGTCAGTTATTAAAATTGCGATCCACAGTTTTGCATAGTTTCTTTTCATAGGGCGGAGTCTTTTTATATCACAGCTTGTGATTCAATACCACTTGATTAGCTTCGCGGCTCCGTCAGTTAAACAAATTTTATAAACCGGCTAAACATAATTTACTGCCACAGTTAATATTTCTAAAATTTACATTTAGCGAATTTTAATTAAGGTCTTTTAAAAAGAGACCTGCGACACCATAAGAGAGTAACGCACGCTAGTTTTCGTTTAATGGTTACTCGCTGGAATTTCATCAAACCCAGACGCAAAAGTTAGAACCACCTTGTACAGCATAATAAACAGCACCACAGGAAAGTACTGCTCAGTAGCTTTCATTTGAATGGTCACACTTTGGGATTTCATACACAGACTCAAAACTTTGAACCACCTTGTACAGCATAATAAACAGCACCAAAGGAAAGTACTGCTCAGTAGCTTTCATTTGAATGGTCACACTTTAGAATTTCATCCACAGACTCAAAAGTTAGAACCACCTTGTACAGCATAATAAACAGCACCACAGGAAAGTACTGCTCAATAGCTTTCATTTGAATGGCCACACTTGAGGATTTCATCCACTGACTCAAAAGTTAGAACCACATTGTACAGCATAATAAACAATACCATAGGAAAGTACAAAAGCTTGGATAACCTTATACAGTATAATAAACAGGACCAAAGGAAAGTACTACTTAACAACTTTTATTTGAATGGTTATACACTCTGGGATTTTACCATGACACTAAAAAATTAGAGGAACTTTGCACAGCATAATAGAAAAGACCACAGGTGATTACTGTTCAAAGGTTTTACACTTTAGGATTTTACCTACGACAGAACCACCTCGCATCATACAACATCACAAGAAGGTACTGCTTTGGAGATTCGTTTGAGCGATCACACCTCTGGATTATGGCCAAGGACTGAAAATTGAACCACACCACAAGCTTCAAAGTCTGAATCAACGAGACAGAAAGGAGGGTTCTAAAAATGCCTACAAAATCCTAGACAATATTGGGAGGAGGAATCACATTTGCAATCACAAATGTTCTCTAATTTTTGCATTCACATTTATCTAAGAGAGAACCAAAACTTACAGGGAAAAAAGGGAAATATGAATCAGTATGTAATAGTTATACATCAAAGTTTCCACAAAATTGTTAAAATTCAATTTTAAACTTCTGAGCTGGAAGCTAGCAGAACTATTAGAATCATCTTGTACAGCATAATAAACAGCACCACAGGAAAGCACTGCTCAATAGCTTTCATTTGAATAGTCACACTTTAGGATTTCATCCACAGACTCAAAAGTTAGAACCACCTTGTACAGCATAATAAACAGCACCACAGGAAAGCACTGCTCACTAGCTTTCACTTGAATGGTCACACTTTAGGATTTCATCCACAGATTCAAAGGTTAGAACCACCTTGTACAGCATAATAAACAGCACCACTGGAAAGTACTGCTCAGTAGCTTTCATTTGAATGGTCACACTTTAGGATTTCATCCACAGACTTAACAGTTAGAATCATCTTGTACAGCATAATAAACAGTGCCAAAAAAGCACTACTCGCTAGCTTTCACTCAGCTTTAGGATTTGTTCAGACTAAAGAATTAGAAACACGAACAAAGCTTTTTTTCTGGGAGAAGATGATTCAAAGATGGAGACTGCATTTATTCCAGCTGTAGAAATTGCTACAGGTAAAAGTGCCCATTTCCGAAGTCACCGTCATCACTTTTTCAACGAAGCTCACTGACCTCAGCCAAGAAATAATTTTTCTTATCTTCCCAATTAACCAAAGCGGATCGAAACACAAAGAAACAACAAACAGGTGAGAACCTTCAGTTCTAAGTTACACGCGATAACGTTCTAAAGTCAACAAACATGTACACCTCAGGGCAAAATGTGGCCACGACAAAAAGCGTCCGACAACCACCAAACAAAGATGTAAAGAACGCAAATGTTTTGTTCATAACCAAGTAGGTTTTGGCGCCAAGGGATGGGCACCCTGCCGAGGTAACAATAAACCGCTTACACACGGTCACAAAAAGCACCAATGATGAGCTTTGAAAAGCGGTGCGTCGGAGAAATGTTAAAAGTATCTTTTGAAGAGATGTTCGTCTCTGTCGCCTGGTCTGCAGCATGCAAACACGCAAAGCAGAGGAAATTGCGAGATATGATCAAAACGGGTCATTCGTTTTGATAAGAGTCGACCGCGTGAATTAACCAGCTGAGATGAAAGAAGATCCACGCCTAAACAAACAGCAATGTAAAGTAGGTTTCAAAATGTCTCAGCCTTGCATGTTTCAAGTTTCGATCAGTTTTGCATGTTTAACTTGTTTTGTTTTGTTCACTGCTTATCCTGATCTAGACGAAGACCTCGCTATAAATTGCTACTGTTTGTACAAGGGAACCTGGCTACATTCACGGAAGTCATTTCAATGGAAATGTCTCGTAGGACCGCATAGGCGAAAAGAACTGATCGGAAAAGAGAAAAGAAAGCCCAGTCTTAAAATTGAAACAAAAACCTTCACTTGTAAAACAACACCGGGGGAAAGTCCTGCGAAACAGACGAAAAGGTAGAACCACCTTGTACAGCATTATAAACATTACCACAGGAAAGTGTTGGCCAGTAGCTTTCACGTTTTAGGATTTCATCCACAAAGTCAAAAGTGTCTCAGAAAATGACAGAGATGACCATTTCACTCCTAGGGGTGGAAGGGGCATATTTACTAGAGAGTGAAGGGCTTTATAACAAAACTCAAAGTAATATTTTCCGTGAGCCCACACAACTACTACCCTTATCACTCCACCAGAGAGATCAAGTTAGAAAATATTGCAGCTTATCTATGTACAGCTCTACTTGTATAGCAGAAGTTTTATATATACATGTATGTTAAAAACAAGACAGTATGAACTGTTTTAAAAGTCTTGCTCTTTTTAACTGGGTATTTAATTTTGGAAGTAAGCATTTTAAAAGAGTCTCCTTTATGTATAAGTATGTCTTAATTAACTTGGCCTGAGAATCAACAAGAAGATTGAGAACCCACCCACAGGGTTTGAAGGGAGATAACTTTGGTAGATCTTGAAACTATGCAGTGAATAAAACAGTATCCAACCAGAAAAGTTCTGCATATTCTGATAATCAACACCATGGTGGGGGGGGAGGGGGGGTACTCCCCTCAATTTAGGATAGGTGTGTGCCACCAAGGTTCTCAAACCCTGACCCTAATTTAAGGATACATGTAGATAATCGAGAATCGATACCCTCTTGAACGCCCACATACAGCAACACAACCATAAACATCCTTTTAAAATCGCCTTGTAGTACAGTTTTAACACACCATAAATTTTTCGTTTTGCACATTGAGGTGGATACTGCAATTGAATTACCCTATCTAAGAAACATCTAAAGATCCTGAATACCAAAAAGGATACCCTATTTAAGGACTGAGCACCTCAAACACCCTACCCTATCAGGCAGCACATACCTATATAGCGTACTCACTTACGTATCTAAAGGAGAGTACCTCCCCCGGGTATCAACAACAGCACTGACAAAGTACAGAAATGAAGATGGTGACAGCTGGTTCATGTTCTGTGGATGGATACATCAAGCCACTCACATGCTACCATCAGGCAAAAGGAATCGGGGCAGACCTCTAGGCACATGGAGAAAGGCATTGAAGTCAGAAATAAGAGATGGTGGCAGTAGGATGGTCCCTTTCCCAGTGCTTGGTGTCGCAGCACAGGGTAAGATCCTTTAACAATATGTCCTTGTTGGTCACCGCCTCACCATTCCGTTGCTCCACCAGGGACAGCAGGTCGGAGACAAGGAAGACCTGCTAGAGGTTCAACTGATTTGCCCCAGTTTTTTCAAGACAGACCAGGCTGACTGGTGAGGTTTTGTTGATGGCTCAAGCTCCAGTGGGAGCTAAGAGGATTAAATAAACTGGTAAAAATCCTCCACAGGATTTTAATAGGATTCTAACCTAGGACCCAGATAAGATCCTTCTTAAGATCTTGTGTGTAGGATCTTACAGGATCCTGTTTGGGATCCTATAGAATCCTACAGGATCCCACGGAGGATTTTGTAGGATCCTACAGGATCCTGAAAGATTTTACAGAATCGCAAAACGCGTTTACTAGACAGTGGCATTTATTGGATAAGAGGTGTTTATTAGAGAGTGGTGTTTACCTCAAAATGCCCATTTCAGAGGGGCATTTATTGGCTACATGGTGTTTATTAGAGAGTGGGTGTCTAAAAGATCATTTATGATCTGACAATCATAAATCTATCTTACGAATCCATCTTATGATCCTAGGTAGGATCCTGTAGCACCATTCAGGATCATACAGGATCACAGAAAATCCTAGAGGATCCTCAAGGATTTCTCCCACTGGGTTTCTTATTTGATTTGAGATTTTAGTCGTATTGTGGCTTTTCTTTGGTTTGGTATTGTCAGCTTCTCAATCGTGTTTGATTTTTTTAGATTATTATTTGCCTCAGACTTTAGGCTAAACATGCTTTGCACTTCAGGTTTTGTTTACTATCAGTTTATATATCCCTTCTATAGCCCATCAGTGCTACAAACAGTTGTAGGTAATATTATCTTCTTACAAATACAAATTGCTTTTGTGTGTGACCATTTCAAACCTTAGGTTTATATCTTAGTTAGTCACATAGTTTACGTATAGTTACATCTTTAGGCTAGTTATGTTACGTTAACTTTTTTTTATTTCTTAGTTTATACTGTAATTATAGTGTATTGCGAATCTTAAATGCGCCTATAAAAAGGCTTATTATTATTATTATTATTGTTATTATTATACTGTATTGAGTAGCAGTAAATCTTTTAAGTGTTGGAAGTAATCCATTTTACTCTACTCAAAAAGAGCATCAATTATCATAAATAGTTTTCTATTTCAAGTAAATAAACAAATAAATATTGATCTAATTTTTAAAGAATTAAGGTTTGTTATCCCAGTGTTTTTAATGCTGCCATAAGGAGCATAATCGCAGAGGAGTAGGAGGGATATAGTCATAGCAATAAATAAAATAATTGGAAATAATTTTGAAAATTACTGGGTAAGAGTGTTTAGGAATTATTGGTAATTGTCATGCAGTTTTTTCCCGTAAAATACAGTCTAGTTCTAAACTGTAATGTAACATATTTTTACTCTACAGTACTGAATCATAATTGTAATGTTTCTGTGTGTTTACAATTTTGAACAGTAAATGTTACAATACTAATAAAATGTTCATAGTAAAAAATGTTTTATGCTTTGTCCCAAAAGACGTTACCCATGATTTAAAGATACCAGCATTTAGAAGTACTGGTATATACATTTAGAAGTTATAGTATTTAACTCGGCCCAGTTACTTATTTCATGACCAGGCAGTAAATCATTGGTTGTAGGCTGATGAATAAAGATCACCACTTCTGCACATATTATGGGCTTTTGTGTTTTTTGTGTTTGTAATTGGCTGGGGGGGGGGGGGGAGTGGGTTTATTATGGAATTTTATGGCATAGTCACACCCTGTCATTACGGACACAATATAGCAAGATGCCTGTAAAGTGGTTATCCAAAAAGCACTTGTTCAGTTTTATTAAAATAAAGGAAACTTATACCTGACCATCCTGACCTGGGTATAATTCTCCAGTTGCTTCTCAAAGCAGCTCAAATTAACATCACAAAGGACTTCATGCTAAGATGATCTATAAGGATGTTTAAGCCAGTTATTACAGTTCCATTGGAGATCAATGAAAAGGGTACCCAGTGGGCAGTTGCAGATTCAGACCTTTAATTGATTAAGGTGGGGGCCCAGAATTAAAAAAGGAGTGGAAATACATCAGATTTGTGAGACATGATACTGGTGCAACATTCATCCTGGTATGAGATCAAAACTTTATATTGTGTTTAGTACATAAACTGTTTTTATGGTGGTGTGAGTTTTATTTTGGAACGAAATAGTTAAAATTAAAAGGAATCTAAAACAAGCAGTCACACCCCATTTACTTGATACTGGTATAGGATTTGTATTGGAATGAAACTCTCAATCTGGTACAACAATCGGGGTGAACTCACTCTGGGATGACTTGTACCGCTATAGGATTTTGAATTGGTGTCATGTAAATGACCATAGAGACACAAGAGGGCACTGAGGTGACTTCGTACTAGAATGAAAGTCACACTGCTGTCATGTTAACACTCCTAATTTCTGGCAAGCACTAGATCCCAAGAATCCAGTGTTAAATGTAGCAATTTTAAAGATTGGTTAAAATTTGCCAAGACATATCATTTTATGGTACACCACTCTACAACTCCCATTACCATTGGAAAGGGTCTAAAGGAGGGGTCTTTAGAGCCCCAAAATTTTTGACATGGAGCCCAGAGCCTGAAGCCTTTTTCTACCTGGGGGCTGGGCAAGAATGATGATTCTGTGATTGGATAACACAAATACTTAGCATAAAGATCGTGTGCACAGCAAGTGTGCAGAACTTTCAATGTAACATTTTGATAGAATTCACTGTATTACATTTTCCTCGAGATGCAGTAACAACTAGAAAAGTTCATAATCAAGTGCTAGAAAACTTACGGTGCCCCTCAATGGTGTCTTATTAATTCTGAGGTAGCTGCGGAATACCCTGCCATGACTACAGATCACCACTATCTTCTCGTATTGGCATATCTTTGGAGAACAAGATAAACGGGGACAACACGCATAATTGTTAACTGATGAGAAGCAGGAGATTCTGCACAATAGGAAATCGAATGGTTCTTCACAAAGGTATCTGTGTGAAGGGGAGAGAGGGCAGGAAGTCTTGAAGTCTAGAGGTAAGAAAAAGGATAGGAAGTGGGAGAAATAAGGAAAATGTTTTGTGATAGAAAAAAACACAAAGAGGCATGAGTTGCCAGGGAAGGAGGGGGCGGGGGGGTTACTGGGGGTGCTTTCCATTGTGCGGTTCCAGAAAATATCCATACCCCTCCCACGGAGGGTTTTTTAATTTTATACCCCCACCCCCTTGAAATTTTATGCCAAAATTTCCAGAAATTCGGTAGAAACATTAATGGAACACTTCGGTCCAGGTGAAAATTTTGCAGAAAAAGTAGTCCATCTCCAGAGGGGGTCCTCTTTGACCGGTCGCTCCGGTCCGACCGAAACTTGCCATTCCATTTTCGAAAATTCTCGTGTCCAGTCCCAATTCACTGACAAATAATCAAAATTTCGGTCAAAACGTAAATGGAATACTTCAGTCTGGTTGGAATTTTGTTTCTATCGAAAAATGTCATTCCATTTTCCCTTGGTTAGTTCCACTGCTCTCTGACCGGTCGGTCTGGCATAATGTAAAGCACCCTGGGTGTAAGGGTCCTAGAAGCGGAAACTTTACCCCCCCCCCCTTCCTTCTCCCCCGGTTCCACCCGCCCTCCCTCCGCTTCTGTCGATCGCGGGTTCATGTAGACCAATTAAGCCCAAACTGTGAACTATGCGGCCATTTATCTGATAATAGTGAATAAGAATCGACTCGTTTGTTTCTGTTATCTTGGTTTTTCAAGCTTCCAGCTAATATGTGTAAATGGGACGGCCAGGTTATGTAATCGCTGCGCGAGCAGGAAACGACCGATCTCAGAGTGAAATTAAAGGCACCGAGGATTTTGTGTTTTCATAGAATGTCATTTGAATTTAACGTTATCTTTGTCTATGAAGACCTTTAATTCCCAAAACAATAAGTTACGTTACGTTAAATCAAAAAGTTGTAAACGTAAACAGCTGCTGTAAACTGTTCGCGGCCTACCTTTCTGACGTATGTACACGTTCTCATGAAGTGAGACGAATTCGCCGTTTCTAGATCTCAGCCGCTTCAGTGACTTGAACGAGATTATGGAAGACACACTGAACAACAGCAGTAAGACGTTTTTCACACCAAATTGTCTTGCCGGCCGAAGAAAACAATAAAAATCTCGGCAAATTTCAAACAACAAAATTCACAGCTGGCGACGTGCGTGCACCATTCACGTCAGCTGGCACGAGTGACACGACAACCAATCAAAAGCAAGCAAGTGATTTTGGCGGGAAAATCTTTTGTGTGATGGGAGGGGAGACAAGGGAACCAAGAAAGTGTTTCATTTGCCCATGGCTACCTGGCGAGTCGTCCGGGCCACATGCAAAAAAATGGTAATAATAATAAAATAAAAAACACACAAAATCCATTTAAGTCTCGTGATCTGAATGATCCTGGAAGAGAATTGTAAGAGGAAAACGCAAGACAAGACAAAACTTCGAAATGTAGTCACCAAGTTCTGTCTGGTGTTATTATTTTCAGTGTCTAGTTTTGCTTTTTAAAATCTACCTTTAACACTTCGCATTACAGCAAAAGAGGACTAATTACAGTCGAACCTCTCCATCCACGGTACAGGACTTGCATAATGCGGACATCCTTCAATTACCCACAGTTCATTTGGATCTGGAGACCACAGCTCATTAAAACGCCACCTCTATAATACAGACAACTCGTTACTACGGACAGATTACTTTTGCCCAGAGAAACCAAGATTCATACAAACATCAACTCTACATGCTACAATAGTCAACGAGCACTCGCTCCTTCCACTCTGACTGCGCGAACGCGCGCGAAAGACTACCTACGCGTCGCGTTTCAACGCCGCAAGTGATCTTCGCGTGCACTCGCGTGTTTTTCTTATCGGGCTAATCCCTGATCGTAAAGAGGGACTACAATATGCACAACACCAAACTACATTCAGTTACAAAAATTATACGGACTCCCAGCTTTACGCAGTGCTACTGCCCCTCCTTTGCCGCACCTGCTGTTTCTTATTAAAAGGGAGGGGTTCGACGGTACTTCGTATTTGCTCAAGACGGCAGATAATAAAGGAAACATGTCCTCAATTTACGGAATTAAAACTTTGAGAACTTAACCAGAAAGAAAATGCTTGATTCAATTGCCAGTTCCAGCAATATTGCTGGGAAATTTCGAAGGAATCCGAGCCAAACTTGCTCATTGAGATTTGATGACAAACTTGTTTGTGTCCACGATCCTTTAAGTAACTAAGTACCGTTAATTTTTGTTCACAGGAGAAAATTCAACTTGTCACAGAAGACTAGTTCATCTGTTCACAAAAACAAACTGTCCAGGAAATATGTCAAGGAAAAACTGCTTGTCTACATTACGTGTCAGTGATATATAACGTTAAATCTAAGTACGTTTTCGCCGATTTTCTGAGAAACATGTTAAAACTACGTGACAGCTTTCCTTAAAATATTTCCAACAGAAACGGCTGCCATAGAACTATGAGAACCACAATTTCTTTCAAAAGGTCAGAAATTAAACGCCGACCACCTCTGGCTGGTTCCGACTTTTAAAAGCATGATGACAAATATGTGTTTTGAAATTAGCTCAAAGTCTTCAGTTTGTTTTTCTAAATTTCCTCCATGTTCCTCTATCCATTGCAAACAATGTTCGATAAATACTCTTTCATTATTTAGCCTTTTTCTTGTCTGTTAAACCAGCACCAGCGTTGAATTTAAAGAAGATGATATCCCCGTCTTGAACCACGTAGTTCTTGCCTTCCTGACGGTATTTTCCTGCAGCCTGCCAAAATTAAGTAAAATAATTGAATAAATAGACAAACAAATAAATTGACAACCGAGGTGAAATGGCAATGGACTGAGCCGTGTTCAAGAGCACGCTCATCCCAAAAAGCTAGACAAACCAAGTCTATACCTGTATACAGTAGATGGAAGGAATAAGAGACGGGGAAGAAGGCAGGAGCGAAGAGAGAGAAAGGAGAAAAGGGGACAGGCGAGGAGAAGGGCGAGAGGGAGCCGGGTCACTGACTTGGAACAACTTCTCCGAAGTCAATTTCAGATTCAAGGCAAAAGTGTATCGTCAGTCGAGAATTCCGACAAGCGACATAGCGTTTAAACAGCGGCAAGAACGAAATGAAATGGCGACAATCTAAAGACTGCTGCCATGAAATTGTGACAGGAAGAGAGAGAAGCTGGAGTGATCTGTACTGTTGTTAACTACAGTACCTTGGCGGCCGCCTCAGATCCATGCTCCTTGAAATCGTCAAATTTCATCACTTCAGCCATGATGAAGCCTTTTTCGAAGTCTGTGTGAATCTTCCCGGCCGCCTGAGGGGCCTTGGTTCCTTTCTAATGAATAGAAATACATACAAAAACATTGAAATTAATAATTGCAAATTCTTTACAGGAAATCCCATCAAGCAGAAGATGCTGTTGATACGATGTATTGACGACAGACAATAATGTGCAGGAGTAGGAAGCAAATTTTTACTGACGCGCACACGTTTCAAGGTCCAACATGCATTTAAGGAAGAGGAGCAAGACCGTTAGTAAGAGCTTAAGGTTTTTTTCTCTTTAATCAAAAAAGAGAACCACGAAATGTTAGAGTGCTTCTTTCAAAATATGGCAAAGCAATGCATGCCTTGCCCATCTTGCGGTGAAACTTGTGATCACAAAAATATAAAAATATACATATTATTTTTACTAGAAGAGTAAATGGACCACCAGAGCTTACCAAAATTGTCCAGGCTTTAACCTCATCTTTACCAGCGGTGAAAAAATATTGAAGCTGAAGAGCCTTGAAGCCGGTGGTGATGATTTTACCAAGAGCGCTGGAGAGAAAATGCAAAAAAAGTAGCACAGACAGTGATATGAACTAGCAGTGTAAGTGCACAGATTTACAGGAATTATATTCATGCAACAGAAAACCACCTATATTTTATCACCAAATATTTTATCGCCACCTATATTGTACTACCAAATTATAAAATTATCCGTAATTCAGCCTTTTGGTTGCCAAGGATGTTTTAACAAACTATCTATCTCCATCTACAGGGCTCGACAAAAGTCCCGTCCGGTCGTCCGGGACAAGTAGATTTTGACGTCGAGCAAGTAACTTTTCAGGGTCACTTGCCCGACGGGCAAGCGCTCGGGCAAACTCTCCATCAAATGACATTTTAAGTCTGTCAAATAAGTAGTGACAAATAATTAAGCACTAACAGCATACACAACCGTTTAGCAAAGCTGCGAAAATTGTTAAGTTAAATATCAATCTGATCTGACGTTTTTATCAGTTGATTTGTCAGTTATGCAATCGCTTGAAATGACTTTTTCGAAAACATTTTGAAAGGTGTTTCGTTTTAAAGTGCATTGAAGCACTTAAACATTAATCGGTTTTGGTAACAGTAATCAACCAATTGTTGAAATCCCTCCCTGTCCTGTGAATTGGTAAACAAAGTTCAGAGAACAGGTGATGAAAACGCCGCTGTAGCTAAAACAGCTTTAGTTTTGTGCTTAAACTGGAAAGCCTTTTTCAATTTTTAGGCAAAAATCTACTAGCTATCAGCAGATCCTTTATGCATCAGTCTTACAAAGGTTTCTTTTCCTCATATTACTAGACAAGTGTGTTTTTTTTGCGCTAAATGCCGCACACCATATGCAGACAGAATTGAAGAGAGAAAGTGGAGTAAACATATAAGCGTGAGCTTACGTTTTATATAAAATTTTGAATGTGTGGTAAATTGCTTCTCAATCTGTGGTAACTGTAAGTATATATCAAACAATCAAAGGTCAATTCAGGGTTATAAACGCAAGCATATTTTCGGGCTTTTTATGCTCTGAGGTCTGGAAAGATGACGATCGGAGAACTACACTGGTTGGTTAGCATGCGATCAAAATCTGCCTGGATCAAATTTCTTTTCACAACAAATGTCGAGGGCTCGAGAATAACTTTTCAGCTTAGTCGCCAAGTGGCTAATGAGAGCTTTGATTTCACTTGCCAAAATAAATTTTCACTAGCTAGACTTTTTTGCATGTTCTCATACTGTGTTCAATATGTCTAATCTTTAGCCAAGTTAAGCACTGTTGACATGCCTCTCTGTAATCTCAAGAGTGAAGAACTTGAATGTTGACTATTCTTTCCAACGGTTAAAGATCCTCACACGAATACAAAGTACTATGTGCCTTCAGGGCAAATTCCCAGTTGCCATGTCGTTCACACGCCTCTCTTTTCCGTTTCGGTCAGATCATGACGAATAACTCGAACAGTTAACCTTATATGAGCAAGTCATCGTACGGAGAAACGTTGGGAAGACAAGACTAACATTGTACGAACGTTGTAAGGTACAGAGAGATATCAAAAAGACAAGACTGATACAGCACTCAACTCACGTACGGAAAAACGTCTCCAAGAGAAGACTAATAAATTATAAGCGTATTTAAGTGCGGAGAAACATTGCGCAGAAAAAAACTGATAACGTTCGAACTTACTAAGGTACGGAGAAATGTTGAGAAGTCATATCAAACACGTTGGTTGCTCATGCACTACAGTAGGGAGAAACGCTGCCAACATACCAAGATACAAAGACTAATAAAATACGCAAGTACTAACTTACGGAGAAACGTTACTAGACAAAACTAATTCCGTCCACACGTGTTCGTGGGTCTAGAACTCCTTTTCACGAGAATGCTGACTTTTTAGATGATTTTAGTGTTAATGCAACGAACGCGGACATTTTTATATTAGTTTTTACTATGTTTTCTTAGAGTACTTTTAGTAGACAGTATTTGAGTTAGTTGGCTATAGTCTTGGGAAATTGTTATAGGTCATTGCCAATTTTTATGATTCATGCTATAGTAGTTAGGTTATATATTGTTTAATTTTTTTTTTCAAATATTTCTGTAATTCATTTACATATTTTCAAATAAAGTACCGGGTCCTATTTCAAAGTTTAAAAAAAACTGATTCCGTACGTAGGCACGTGTGTGACGTACGGGAGAACGCCGAACGGACATACTGGACTACTACAGTGGGACAATAAATTACGGAGAAACTAAAATCGCACTAACGTATGGATAAACGTTGAGAAGACAAGACTAATACCGTATGAACATACTAACGTACAGAGAAACACTAAGCAGTGTCGACTTATCGTACGAAAGTACTAACACACTGAAAACCTTAGGAAGAGCAGAACGTTGTCGTGCGAACGTGCTAACATACAAAGAAACGTTGGGAAGGCTACGCTAATAAATCGACGAACCTGCTTACGTACGGAGAAACGTTCTGAAGACGTTACGCTGGGAAGAGAAACTATTGTACGGACGTAGCAATAAATGGAAAAAAGTCGATAACAGAAGACTAAAGAATTGTGTGAACCTTCTAACGTGTAGACAAATATCATTTGAACGCACTAATGGACCTTTCAAGGAAACGTATGGTAAACGTTCTGAAGACGGCTAATTTCGTTCGAATGTAGAAATGACGGAAAAAAAGGGTTGGCATGTGAGACAAGAATTAGTAGGGAAAAACGTTGAGAGGACAAAACAAGTATCATACGAACATTATGATATCCTTTTACGGAATAAGTTTTAGTTTCTGCTCACTCAATTTGCTTTTGGGATCGGATGATCAGAAGCAATCTTCAGTTTGGCTTCCATCCGGTGCTTTAGTGCTTTGAAATTTTCACTAACCAAAGTGGCTAGTGAAAGCGCAAAACTTACTAGCCAAAACGGAATTTCTACTAGTCTGTGACTAGTTGGCTACCGTTAGTCTCGAGCACTGCAGTCGTGCATTTTGAACGTAATCTGTTACACATGTAGACCAATGTTTTATTTAACCGTCAACGTCTTCCAAATTTCCTCGAGGGTTTTATCCTAAATTAATACGTACCTATTACACGTGCGTTAAAAATAAAACTCTTAAAACTCTGAACCACGCTAACGTAGTGCATTCATTTAGTAGACGTAGATGTTACGTACTAGAACAGTATCATGAAATCGACAGGAAATCTCCCAAAACGTTCAACAGAAGGAGAGCATTCACTCACTAAACACCTTGTGAGATCTTTGTCCCTGCCTCATGAATTATTAATGAGCATGAGAAACTTTTTTAAACATGGGCAGGTGAGAAATTGGCTCGGGCAAGCGAATTTTGTGACTCGCTTGCCCGAAGGGCAAGCTGAAATTCAAGTTTTTGTCGAGCCCTGCATCTATCTATCTCAATTGGGAACAATTTGAGTTGTAACTAATCCTGCAAGCAACTACTTTTCCAAAATGGTAGGGGTATGATGGTGTGGCGGTCAGCACATTAGATTTCAGATCTAGAGGACGGTCGTTCAAGGCACTGCCATCGTGTTGTTTACTCAGACAAGAAACATTATTCTAGATGTATATTAAATGGGTACTGGCGACACTCTGCTTGGGGTAATCCTGTGATGGACTAACATCCCATCCAGGGGGGAGCAGTAATGCTCCTTGTCACTTAATGCTGGGTATCCTGTGATGGACTAACATCCCATCCAGGGGGGAGCAGTAATGCTCCTTGTCACTTAATGCTGGGTATCCTGTGATGGACTAACATCCCATCCAGGGGGGGAGTAGTGATGCTCCTAGTCACTTTATGCTGGGTATCCTGCAATGGACCAGCATCTCATCCAGGGGGGAGCAACAATACTCCAAGTTGCTTCATACTACAGAAACCAGAATAAGCCTGGCCGTGTATGCCTTCTGTGGCTTGTCGGCAACTTTATCTTTCCAATATACCAAACCACTACAGTTGGAACCTGTCATACGTCACTGAGACCACTTTTTGGGCTGAGGATTTATACTTTTTTATATAATTATTTGGTAAACAACCAGGTGTCATATGATTCTATCTCACTGCCAACGCAAATTGGTGAATGAGATACCCTGCAGGGTTTGTTTGCCACTACTAGCAGCCACAGCAGCATGGGTACCAGACTTGTAGTTCATCACAAAACGTAATTCACAAAGTAAACTGTTTTCTGTTCGCAATCATGGGTTCCAATAAAAGCCGGTTATCAGCGGTCTACCGCCACTTATAGGGCCTCTTATCGCCGTCTGTTAAGAGTTTATTTTTAAGAGAGGAAAGGGACCTTTTCTTGGTCACAGCCGCCTTTTCCACCTTCAGCAGCCACTTATGAAAGAAGTTATTGCAGCCCCTGCCTGTGTAATGTCGGAAAGTTTAAAACATCATGAAGACTACAAAAACGATATCACACTGCTTTTTGGGTTGGATATGGATTTGTGGATGGCCTGGACTCCGAAACTACTACAGACCAATGGCTCAAAATTTAGACCCCCTGTAGTCTGAACTGTCATGAGCAACCAGCACCCAGAAGCAATCACTTAGGCCTGACATTTTGCAGCTGCCAAGAAGTACTCTATTCCTGCAAAGAAGTTAGTGTTCCCATTTAAACCACAGCGTTTTATTCTCAGGGTAGGATTTTTGAATTTTTTGAATTTGTCACTTGTCAGGCTGCAATGATAATCTGAATGTGGGAGGCAAGGCTGGCTTGATTCTCAGATAGACAAAGGTTGGCCACTCTGAATCCCTGAGTGTAGTCAGCATCACTATGGCTGAAGCTAAGTTTAGCTGTTGCGCAGTTTGGTTTGTTCATAGCCAGGATATATAAAGAAATGTTTCCTCCATGATGAAATTTATGGACAAGCTCTCACCTTTGTGTTCCAACTTCTTTGAGATACTTCTGGGCCTCTTCTGGATCCATCTCTAGAATCTGCAGAACAAGAAAAAAAATAAAAAATAAAAATAACATCCTTAAAATCTCTCCAAGAAGTTGTATTGCACCAGTGTGTATCAGTGAAGCCCCCACTTCCACGCTTGCACTCGTTTAAAACCCTGCAACATTCATTTGTGCTCATACTTGACTATCTTATGAGAAAAAAAGAATGTCTCTCAGCCGACTAAATGAACACCTGTAAACCTGGTACAGATTTCATCCTGATTTGCACAAACTGTTCCCTCTACCTAGTCGCCTAAAATTAAAATTACCAACATAGGTTAGTGTTGGGCTTAACTCCTCAGAAAAAGTCTTCATTTTTTATTGTAACAGAACCCTACCTACCTACCCACCTTAGATTCCAGGGCACCACTAAAAGGAATTATTACAGCTCCACTGTCATGTGCGTCTGTCCACTCTTTTATCTTTGCTAGCCTGGAAACAGAGAAACAGCTTTTATATTAGCAGCGAAAATTGATTCTTATCTCCAGGTTAAACATAATATAGTAGAATTCTTTTCTTCGGCAATAACAGACAGGAACTTGAAATTTTCACTTCTATCCCAGAAGTATTCAGCAAACGATGATGCTAATAAGGCAGCTTGTTTGACACATGATCCTTTTGGATCATGTGACTAAAGATGATTGAAGACCACTATAAGATCGTAGCCTCAATCCAACCTCCATCTCTCCAGAGTTCAGTAGGGCTGTAGGGCTGCAATAATACACCGATGCATCGGTGAACCATGATATTTTCTTCAATGATACGAA
The DNA here is from genome assembly GCA_964030785.1 of Siderastrea siderea. Classification (NCBI taxonomy): domain Eukaryota; kingdom Metazoa; phylum Cnidaria; class Anthozoa; order Scleractinia; family Rhizangiidae; genus Siderastrea; species Siderastrea siderea. Next base: position 8,359,836 of record OZ034979.1, read on the forward strand.
TATCGATATTTAAATAAGATATCGCGAAATTATGATACAATAAAAAATGCTACATCAACAAATTTGGGAAATCACTGTCTTTATTATTCCATACCCAAGCTCTACATTTTAGGCAATTTGATGTCGTGTTATTGCTGTGTACTGTGTAGTGTAAGTTGTTGGTAACTAGTTTTGTCGCGCACAGTAATGTATCGTATTGCGTATTGTGTCGTGGCTCTGGCAACGAGATATGTATCGTATCTTGGGAGAATGTATCGTTGCAGCCCTAATGTAACAAAGAAAGATCGGAGTCCCCAACAAGAATCGTTCCCATGACCTTTTTGTACACTGGCCAAATGTTCTAACCACCAAGCCACTACAAGACTCATGGCAAGCTTGGTCACATTTACTTAAGTCTTATTGACATTTTTCTTATTCCTTCACCAAGCTTAAAATTTACTAACTTTCTTTATCATCACCCAGGATGTTTTTGACATTGCTGATCCCAGCAGGAGGCGTAGTGGTTAGTGCCTTGGACTCCAGATCTGAAGGTGGGTGGTTTGAGGTCCAGTCCCTACCATCGTGTTATTTCCTTAGACAAGAAACTTTACCCCACATTGTCTCTCTCCACCCAGGTGTATAAATGGGTAACGGCGAAGTACTGCTGGGGGTAACCCTGCGATGGACTAGCATCCCATCCAGGGGGGAGTAGTAATGCTCCTCGTCACTTAATACTGGGTATCCTGTGATGGACTAGCATCCCATCCAGGGGAGAGTAGTAATAATCCTAGTCACTTTATGCTGGGTATCCTGTGATGGACTAGCATCCCATCCAGGGGAGAGTAGTAATAATCCTAGTCACTTTATGCTGGGTATCCTGTGATGGACTAGCATCCCATTCAGGGAAGAGTAGTAATACTCTCAATCGCTTCATGCTACAGAAACCAGGATAAGCTCCAGCTGAGTGGGTGTCCTGTGGCTCCTGTGCGACTTTAATTTACCTTGCTCAGAAGTTCAGTAGATACAACATCCCACCAGTGTATGGAAAGTCATGGGTTCAGGTACTCAGATTTTTCTTTGTTCCACACTTGTGACATACTGAATATTCTGTAGACACCCAGTGTGCAGAACAGCTAAACCCAAAATATTAAAATCCAATTGGTGCCAATAGATATCAATAAGCAATCAATTGGTATCGTCAATCCATATACTGCTAAGTGACTGAAGGTCTCTGAGCAAAAGACCTTTGTCACGCGGTGGCCATGTTGAGTCCGCGGAGAATAAAAAGCTTTGTTTTTGCACGTCTAAACTCGTTCTCAAGTTTTTCACTGCGAGGCTAGACTTACAAAATTTTTTGTTTTTATGCTAAATAGTAGCCGCATGAAAAGGGTCTGTAACCTATACATACAGTAAGGTAAAAGGATCTTCATCATCGACTGCCTATTGATTGCCACTGATAATCATAGTGATTGCTATTGATTGCCATCTACCATAGGTTTGGTCAATTGGATACATAACAGTGGGGTACAATGCAAGAACCATGAGAACAGATTTAAGGAGCCCTAAGTTATTGAAAATGAAGGATGAAAACAACTGACCATTTGTTCTTTTTCCTGATGTAGTCTTTCTCTGATAAGTTGACTAGATATATCACAGGTTTTGATGTAAGCAGTAAATGCTTGTTGAGAACCTCGATCTGAAATGAAAGGCAGCAAGTATCTCAGACTTATATGCATAAAAGCAATCTTTGTTTCTGAAGAAGTCCTAAAGCTTACTAAAATCAGATCTTTGACAACTTTGACTTCTTCAACAGCCAATAGAGGCAAACTAGTTCACAAATGTGACATCAATGATACTTTAAAATGTGAAGGTACAATGGAACCCTGTGCCGTACTTATCTATAATAGTCTGAAACTTTTCTTTGCACATGATATATTCAGTTTGCGGTTCAGACAGATGGACTGAATACCGGTAAACGAAAATATAAAATATGAAGGTAACCAGCTCCATGAAGCCAAGCTAAGTTTTAACCCTCTTAGTTGGTGTAAAAGAAAATATATGAGCCTTCTATCGGGACAAAAATACTGTTGGTAATAAGTGGGTGTCAGTGTTAAGCGGGGCACTGTTATTTAGAATTGAGAGATGTGATTGTTTCAAGAAGGAGGGGAGAATCATTACAATTCACTAAAAAATTATTAAAAACTATTAAGTCCTCAATGACAATAATGCCACTAAAAAAAGGACTTACTTCTTTTGCATCCCATGTTCCAAATCTTACATGCTTTTTCTCCTCTGATACAAAGTGGCAAATTTTTTTCAAACTTTCCTAGACGGGAGAAAAAATTTAAATATACCATATTTTCTCAATGAAACACCAGGGGCATTTATTTAAAAATAGACCTCATAGACCTGGCATTTACTTGAACCCACCGTTTTATTTAGGGGCCTGGCATTTATTAAACAGGGGTATCTTTCATCAATTTGATGCTTCAATTTTTTGGTCTTTAGTGCTTCAAGTTACTAAATTTTGCATAGTAAAACAGGAATAAAATGCCACTACTCTGTATACAGGTAGTCAATAAAATTCAAAACAAGTTGGGAGAATTTGGACAGGTGCTCAGTGGACCATAGAGTACAATACGCCAACTTCCTCTACTGTACTGCAGTGGTTCACAGACCATTTTTAAAATGGCTTTTAATAACTAATTATCAGTAAGAATCAGTTAAATATTTGTGGACCCAGCATTTATTTGAGGTCTAGTATCAAATCGAGAAAACACCTCACATACCAGAAAATAAAGTTTTCTTAGATGACAGAATATTATAAGGGATAGGAATGTTGAACTGATCAAGAAAAATTCTCTACTTATCAAGACAGTGCAAAAAATCGACAGTTAAAAAACAGCGCACATAAGACTATGATCACTTACATATTCTCCTAGTCTCTTTTTGTCCCCACCTCTCACAACTGTCTTCTCCATATTGTTCTAAAGAATAAAGTGAAATATAAATAGCAAAGGCAAAAAGTGTCACATAAATAGCCAAACCAAAACATAAGAATTGAAACTTACAAAGAACAAGTGCACAGTGTACTTTTGGTATGGAGACTTTGGAAGCCTGTTCCAGCATATCAAAGGCATAAGGCTGGGAGGGGAGAATCCCCTGTCTCAGTTATATTCTGTAAGTATAGGTATGTATTCTTCAGTTCAAAATTTTGCCTTTTAGGTCTGAAACACAATTTTTGTATTTCAATTTTGTATTTTTATATTTCCTTACCAAAATATGACAGAAAGACAAACAAGCAAACACAATACAGATTATGCTTGTAATATATTACTTACCACTTTATCTTTAAGGTATTCTTCATCCTGAATAAGAAAATGATAACACATTAGAACTCAAGGCTGTGAAATGTTAATAAAGCAAATGTGTGATGTTGATAACCTTTCAGACAAATAAAAGCTGTCAAGCACTACTTTCCTAAGCTGCTGTTTATTTAGCTATACAAAGTGATTCTAACTTTAGACTCTGTGCATGAAATCCTAAAGTATGACCATTCAAATGAAAACTTTTAAGCACCTCTTTCCTGTACTAGTATTTTTTTTTCGTAAAAACTTCCCAATGAGATTAAATTTGTTTAGACACTCTTTTACACTCAGGCACCCTTAGTGTACATATCATTGATATTGTAATATCAATTTTTATCTCTTTTCTTAGTTTTTAATTTTTTATTTTTTATTTTTATTATAATTTGCAGGGCCCCACTGAAAACCGCCAAGGCGAGTGGGCTCCCTGGATAATTATTATTATTATTATTATTATTATTATTATTACTATTATTATTCATGAGAGAGTTTGGTTCTTAGTCATAATAGATATTGCATATATTTTACTTACCTTCTTTCTCAGCTCTTCTGAAATAATTTCCATGTCTCGCACTGGGTGCACCTCTCCCTCAACATGAGTTACATCTTCACCCTCAAAGGCACCTGAACGAAAAAAAAAAGGGTTGGATACAGTTGTGGCAGTGTGGACCAAAATTCAGTTCCTCAGGTATGCATGTGAACAGCCAACTGGCCTTCCTCCCACCAGAAATAGTTGATATAGTTGTTTCTTATGTCTGAATGCTTGGTCCAACTAGTGGTGTTCAGTTGATTGCTTCCAGAAACAAAGACCTTTGGTTTTTTTTTGGTTTTTTTTGGTTTCTGAAGTTTGACAAATGATGCCAAATAATGGACATTTTGGCATCAATTTTCTCACAAATGAAGTGCAAATTGGAGGGAAAAACTCTGGGTAATGTCCTTTGAATAAATTGAAGCTCACAAGCAAACATTCAAGCAATTTCAAGCCAAAAAAAGCCTTAAAGTCCACATAGGATGGTTATGCTCAAAGCACTTCATTTACTTGCCAAGGCTAACTAAACAGAATTTTGGTTACTTTTTCATTTTCATTCATCACTGTTAGAGAGGAGAATAACAAATCAATGTACAACATGCATACAAAGAGGATGGGAAGATTGGGGGGAATGGGTGTAAAGATCAGGGGCACGAATTGTTAAGATTCTTAATGGCATTATAAAGAAAGATGGTGAACTTTAAGCTTGGGGAATAAATAAGAAAGATGTTGTATTCAGTATGTCACAAGTGTGGGACAAAGAATAGAAGAAAAACTTTATCATCAATCTTCATTAATTTTTATCATCACACCAAAGGCTTTAAACATTGCTGTTCCTAGCAGCTACAGGACAGCTGTCATAGTGAACTAAGTAAATATGACCACGCTCACCACAAACCCTGCAGTAGCTCATGATCAGTGGTTAGAGCATCTGACCACCGTACAGAAGGTCATGGATTCCATTCCCACTGGGGACTCAGATTCTTTTCTTTCTCCCACTTTTGTGACATAAATATAACACATTTCTTATTCAATAGTTTCTGAGCCCAACAACCTTTTGATAATTTTGGCAACTCTTTTAAGGTTTCCGTGGCAAATGAACAAAATGTGAGAGGTGGACATAGATTTGATTGTCAGTTGAAATGTAGCCATCAAAAAGTTACAATGTATATAAGGTTATCTATGGAAAAGATGTCAAAAAAGTTGTCAGAAACTAATAAAAACATTGTGGATATTTAAAGTGGGAATGCATTATGGTATAGCAAGTAGCACAGACTGTAAAACAAACCTCCACAAAGACAGACTAAATTAAAAAAAAGAATTTTTACTTACGAATCATATGGAATATAGCATCACATGCCCATATGTGTGATAAAAAGGCATTTCCCAAGCCCTGCAGGTGAACATTATATTGACAGTACATCAGATGCTATTATCAACTCATAATTATGAGGGGTCCCGTGGAGTAAACAAAGGTTCAAGTCAGGTCACACCCTCTCACTTTGAGTGATTTATTGTCCTTGCAAGTAAATATATTATTATTGGACTGTAAAATGCCTAAGGCTGGGAATAAAAAAGTAAATCTAATGCCCCACACTGCCCAGGCCCCATCAAGCTTAAGCTTGATGCACACTAATAATCATAATCATACAAATGTAATCATAATCATAGTCATAATCACAAACATTTAGCTTCTTACATGACTTGTATGATCTAGTGGTAACTAGAGTCTTAAATAGTGTTTGCAGAGTTGCTTGAAGAAGGCCATCTTGAAATGACTTCAGCCCAACCAAGAGTATTAAAACTACATGCAGACATTTTTTGGCCAGAACACAAAAGATCATTATTTTGCACTGTTACAATTATGATTATGTTCCCAAGATTTTCAAGTTCCTACTAAAGTTAGGGCAAAGTAATCATAATCATACCAAAGTGACAAATCATTTTCCTGTCATTATGATTATGTCCATTACAAGGGTCCTTATCATTACGTTTTTAGGCATTCCCACTGAGACGTAAGCCACATATCATCATTATTTTGCCCTTTTGCTGATGATTATTGTGTCGCTACTGGGAACCAATCCTTAACATTGCCAGGTGGATTATGTTTTCTTTCCTAAGCTTTAAATATACAGTCGCTAATTCCCTCTATTACCCATTCATTTTATTTCACACAGAATTTGTTGACTGTTGTTATTATTTTTATTATTCACCTGGCCTTCATGTGCCCCTTGAACCAGACCAGCAATGTCTGTCACATGAAGGAATGCTGGAACTTTACTGGAAATAAAATAAATCAAAAACATTTTTTATGACATTTTCTGGGTTTTTCTTAATGTAGTAAAATAAAATGCAATATTTCATTTGAAATATCTTGTAACAGCATTGCCAGAAAAAATGAATGAAACATTGTAACACCTTGTAACACTGACACATTGCAGGGCTTGACACTGGGTCACCAGCCAAAGACTGGTGCTGTTACATGGTTTGGAAGAAATTTAAAAGGTGACAAGCCTCACTACACTACACATGTCTGAGTTGGGTTGATTATACTCAAACCTGTTGTGAACAAGTTTAGTACATTTCTGCAGAACAATGCAGTAAGAATAGTACACCTTTGCCATTTGTGTTTGTGAGGTAGGTTTGCTTAATACTATGTCAATCATATACTTAGCTACCACTGACATACAAATTAAAGTTTATGGAAAGCTTAAGCACCTTGTTTGATGATTTGCACATGTTGCTTAGCTAATGTCCTTTTACATAAGCTGCAGTCTCAAATTTACCGCACAATTTCAGCAAAAACTGTGCAGCTTATACACAAGTTTTTATCACACATGTACTTCATTGGGGGTCATAAAAGAACACCATAGTGTTTCCCCAACACTGCAGAGAGTCACAGTTGCAGCCAAAACAGCATGACGCTAACCCTTCTATTTTACTAGTAGTTAAATAGAAGATTAACAGAGTGCGTTCGACTGGTTGCATTCTTTCAGACAGCCAACGCTTCTGGTTCCCTAGTTGTCACCAAGGAGACGAAAGCCTTTGAGTCCTTTGCTTTCCCCTAAATGAAAGCATGGGTCTTTGGCATGGGGAATTGTTGTTTTGACTGAGAATTGCTGTGAAATGATTTGACCATGGTGAACAAATTTTCTGCTGACAACAAAGGTCCTTGAATATGTGCTAGCAATGTCTTTCCTTCAGTGGAACAGTAAGCACCCAAGCCAGCTAAATCACTTGGTTAGAAGGCACAAAGGCCCCAAAACATGTACTAAAAAAAGGCCTGGAACTAAGTTTCCAGAAATCTTTGATGACTTATTTACAAAAGAAAATTCACATGACAAATTTTCTATGACAAATGAAACTGACATGCCAGTTTAATTAGCAAAGACATTTGCAACATAAAAAATGTGAAGATTTTCTCATCTACACGAGCAAATGCAGTTTGCAATAGTATTTGCTAGTGTGCATGGGGCTTTGGGCTCTACAACTTTACAGGGAGGCATCTCAATTACTCAATGTACAAAATAATCAATTCAACTATAAACCCTTCGGTGGTTTGTGCACGACTTTACATCAATGAATTTGCCAGTGACATGTTTTAAAATTGACCATCAAGGTAAGCACTACACAACAAAGATGTTTCAAGGAGCTTTCTGATGCCTCAGTATTTGACATTTCTCATGCCAAAAATAACACAGCTAGGCTGTTGCATGTCTCGGCAAGTAACAGAAGTGTCCACTTTTATCCTGCATTTAATGTTGCAGTTCCTTTTAATAATATAGAGCACAGAGATGCGAACATAGTACACAAAATAACAACAATATTTGGCGTTAAAGGGGGGGAACACCTCTCCGCGATCGGCGTGACAGACGACTTCCATTGGGTGACCACACGGCTACTTATCTCCCCAGCGCCAAAACCGCGCTGGATCGGACAAGTAGACAGGTCAAAAGCTAAGACGATCTATAAGCCTAACTCATACGGCACTACGAGCTGACCTCCGGCCAGCATCGTGCTAGAGTTATGACTTTCTCAAGCCTACTTATCTCCCCAGCACTACGAGCCGACACCGCCGGCACGTGCTGGATCGGACAAGAATAGGCAGATAAAGAACGTAAATAACGCAACTAACCGATCGAAAACAAAGCTTGGGGAAGTCGCTGCGAGACTTAACCGAAAGCGAAACCCGAGTGGTGAACCCAAATTTATTGATTACAGTAAGGAATCCTCCAAAGGGAGGGAGGGTGGGAATTACAATTTTTAAAGAACCTTGGAAAACCTTACAGTTAGCAAGACAGCTAGTGAATGTGACTTTGGACCTAAACTAGGCCTTTTATACCTAGACAGACGTCGCAAACTAGACCAATAGTAAATAAGGTACCATGCACAAAGTAAACTCATGCGGTGCTCGAACGAGACATGAATGGCGATATTTATGTTTTTAACCATACAGAGCGTTTGATGGAAAACTACTAGACAGTATTGCAACATTGATCAGTGAATCCCCATTGTACGCCTTTGTACCTTCATGAAGAGAAAGGGAATAATGGTACATTCATGTCACGTACATCTTACGTGAGTTAATCTAGTTACAATGTAACAACATAAGCTTAGTTCGTCTCGCTCCATTAACTGCGTTTTACAGATTGCTGTAAAGCTTTATTAATGTCGCAGTTCCTTTTAATAATATAGAGCACAGAGATGTGAACATAGTACACAAAATAACAACAATATTTGGCGTTAAAGGGGGGGAACACCTCTCCGCGATCGGCGTGACAGACGACTTCCATTGCGTGACCACACGGCTACTTATCTCCCCAGCGCCAAAACCGCGCTGGATCGGACAAGTAGACAGGTCAAAAGCTAAGACGATCTATAAGCCTAACTCATACGGCACTACGAGCTGACCTCCGGCCAGCATCGTGCTAGAGTTATGACTTTCTCAAGCCTACTTATCTCCCCAGCACTATGAGCCGACACCGCCGGCACGTGCTGGATCGGACAAGAATAGGCAGATAAAGAACGTAAATAACGCAACTAATCGATCGAAAACAAAGCTTGGGGAAGTCGCTGCGAGACTTAACCGCCACAGATACATGCGAAGCAGGTGTCCTCCCAAGCAAGCCAAGCCTAAAATTCAAGGAAATGAAATACTGGCCATCCGCGGCGCAGCAGACAGCAAGACATTTTTTGGTGTTCTAATATAAAGCTGATAAGAGTCCGAAGACCACCTTCCTAAAACCTTAATTAACCAGTCTGGTAAGCCTGCAGCAGCAGCGGTAGAAGCGGCACCAATGCGAAAACTATGCCCTTTGAGAGACTGATACGGCAGACCGGCGTGACGGGCCGCGTCCCGAAGCAGGTTAACCACCACCGACCTAGTAAGAAAACGACCTGACTGGAAAGAAAAAAGGGGTCCCTGCGGACGGGCGGCTAGAAGATAGTCACGCATAGCTGACACTGCGCAAATAGGTGAAGGAGAACACGCGATTATGAGTGAGTGTCCTGTGCGAAAATAGTCTGTCTTAGAAGCCTTTAAGAAAACAGACATCTGCTGCGGGCATACCAGACTAGGATAAAATGACACACAGTCGGCAGACAGGTCGAACTGAGGGCGAAACTTAGAGGTTCCTTGGTAGGTAAACTCGCCACAGCGAAGAAAGGCAAAAAAGGCTAAAGTAAAGGCAGCCCAAACCATACAGTAATCACGTTCCCCCAGCCAGGAGCGGAGTACGGGTTTAATGTCTAGTAGCACTCCCGGGGTGACGGGTTGACGGAGTATACGGGCCTTACCCTGGTAGCGAAGGATACCCCTAAGGACCTTTTTCAGCAATAATTTGCCCACGAGAGGGTCCCCATGCCCACGTGAAATGTGCAAGTTGCGAACGGCGGCTAAATACAATTTGATGGTGCTGTGCTGCACCGTCCTGGCTAAATATGAGGCAAAATAGATAAGGGTACCTTCCGAGGCGGGTAGGATATCCCCATCATTAGACATGAGCCTGTTCATCAGACAAAACTGAATAAATCGTTTTTCCCCAGAGCCGTACGTACGGTTGGTAGACCATGCCAAGCCCCAGGTTGCGTAGGTTTGAACTTCTTCCCTTAAAGGGTCATGAGCGAAGGCGGGATGGTGCAAGGGATTCTGTCGGCCGTGGGAGCCGCCGCTCGAAAACGTGCGTCCTGAAAGCATGAGAGGGCATCAGCAATATCGTTACGGACCCCAGGGACATGCCGAGCCCTAACAAAGAAATTGTGCTTCATGGATATGAGGACAAGGAACCTAACTAGGTCCATGATACGGGGGGGGACTTCGAATGGCCTGAATTGATGATAGCGACGACTGATTCGTTATCGCACCAAAATTGGATACGCTTCCCGGAAAAATGCGGGAACCAGATAGCACACGCTACCACAATCGGGAAAAGTTCCTGCCACACAATGCTTATACCCTGGGCTTTGCTAAGTTGCATATGAGGGGGCCACCTGCCCTGAAACCATTTCCCATTAAAATAACCCCCAAAACCAACCGACCCTGCGGCATCAGTGTACAATTCCAAGTCCGGGGAAGGGGTAATGGCAGTGTCTAAGAAGAAAGAACGCCCATTCCACCCCACAAGAAAAGCTTTCCACATGGTAAGGTCCCTAAAAAACTCTTGGTTTAGCCTGATATGGTGGAAGCGGCTTGGCACCCCCCGGGTAAGGTTGATCATGCGTTGTAGAAAAGTGCGCCCGGGGACGACTGCCTTGCAAGCAAATTGAAGTGTACCAATCAGAGACTGCAACTCAACCAGCCGTACCGACCGACGCTTAGTAAATGAATTGAGTAAATCCCGGGTGCGTTGGAGTTTGTCCGCGGGAAGCCTGGCTTCCATCCGGGTGGAGTCTAGTTCGATACCCATAAATTCTAGGACGTGAGAAGGACCCAGGGTCTTGGAGGCGACTACAGGGGCATTAACGGACATGAAAACCCGGAGTAAGGTACTAAAGCTAGACAGACATTGTAAACGGGATGGTTCGGCTATGAAAAAGTCATCAAGAATGTGCAGGACATGTGTTAGGCCGTAGTTGTTCTTTAGAATCCACTCCAAAGCCTCAGATAATAGGTTAAAAAGGAACGGTGCGCTCCGTAATCCGAAGGGGAGATATAGGTCCACATAATATTGGCTTTGCCAGTAAATACCCAAAAGGTGCCAATCGGCGGGATGTATGGGTATGAGGCGAAAGGCCGATTTAAGGTCGGTTTTTGCCATAAAAGAACCCCGCCCCAGGGACTGGAGGATACGTATGGCATCGTCTACCCGAATATATTGTAGGGCGTACGGGTCCTTAGGGATATGGTCGTTAATACTATCCCCCTCCGGGTATGACAGATGGTAGATGGTACGCCATTCCGAGAAATGTTTCTTGGGTACCACACCCACAGGGTGACATTGGAGGTCGGGAATGGGAGAGGAATCAAAGGGGCCCGCCACACGACCTAACTGGATTTCCTTATTACGATTAGACGAAACTACCTCAGGGTGCTGTATAGCAGAAATCAAATTACGAGATACCCGGGGTTGCCGAGGGCCAGTATAGCCGACATGTGCGCCATACCGAAGGGCAGAAATTAAATCATGAACAAAATTAGGGTCGGGGTGGTGGGAAAGTTCCCTTTCTAAGATATCTACGTTAATAGGAGTGGAGACGGGAGGTAAATGAGAGTTCGTGGCAAGAAGGTGGACCTTATCTCTTGCTTCGGTCGCTGGTGTTGCTGGAGCCCTGGCGTCGCGGACCGGTTCTTGAGAGACCGTTGGGACAGTTGAGGATGGAGTGGCTGGAAGACCGGCATCGGCGGCAGACGTGCGGGAACGTGCAGGAACTGGAGGTGCATCCCAATGACCGGTTGAAGCGGAAGCAGACAGGGCCGCTCTTCGGTTGCTGGCGCGAGGAGTCAGCGCTCGGGCAGTCACTCTGGCTGTGGTACGGGCTAGAGCAGAGAATACAGTGGGGCTTAGCAAGGCCCGAGAAGGTGACCGTCCAAAGTTCTAAGTCAACCTGGTCCCAGCTTATACCCAGGTCATAGGCGGCCCTGCGGCGGAACTGTTCATCGTACGTGAGGAAAGCCAGACCCTTAAATGAGGTTGCCGCCCTGCTAATAATCTGCTGATACTTGAGCAGCTTGAGCGATCTCCGAGGGTAGGAGGCGACAATGACCAACATATACGTCGTGTATGCATCTAACCACTTGTGGAAGGTGTCTATGGTCGGCTTGTGCTTCCGCACCATAGTGAGAGGGGAAGAGGAGCCCGGGACCGAATCATCAAAATGGAGCTGGATGTCGCGGACCTGGGACTGAGTCAAAGAATCGGGCAGCAACAACGTAAAGTCAATGTACTCACCGCGGAGGATTTTGTCTTCCAAGTTTTTGTCCACAGGACGGTGAAGTCCGATTGGGTTTGCTGCACCAGGTCGTGGAGTTGTGTTGCGTGCGGGAGGAGCCAAGGCTTGACTTCGGTAGGGCGCAGCGGACGGGAGAGGATGGCTCTGTAAAGCCTGCTGCAGCGATAATCGCACCGTGTCCTGAATGGCGGCCATTTGGGCTGCGGTGAAAGGGCTGGACTGATGTGGTTCTTCAGAAAGATCTAAAGGCTCATCCAGGTCTTCGGTCGAACCAACAAACGAAGAGATTTCGCTTGCCTCGCCGTTAGCTGCCGCGTCCGTATCCTCCGAGACATTTGCCGCTTGTTTGGGACGACTCGCTCGCTTCCTCGAGGTACGTTTCTGTACTCGGCCATTTCGCGGCTGGTTGGCGGGGCGAGGACCTTGAACAGCGCCTTTTAAACGAGATACGAGCTCCGCTTTGGATCCAGTAATAGGAAGATTTAGAGCTTGAAGCCGTAGGCGAAGGACTTCCGTGGACAGCGACGCGAGATTATCCTGGCGCTGCTGGCGAGTATTCGCAACGTTTCGATTGCCACGTGGACGAGCCATGATGAAATTACAAATTACAATTTTTAAAGAACCTTGGAAAACCTTACAGTTAGCAAGACAGCTAGTGAATGTGACTTTGGACCTAAACTAGGCCTTTTATACCTAGACAGACGTCGCAAACTAGACCAATAGTAAATAAGGTACCATGCACAAAGTAAACTCATGCGGTGCTCGAACGAGACATGAATGGCGATATTTATGTTTTTAACCATACAGAGCGTTTGATGTAAAACTACTAGACAGTATTGCAACATTGATCAGTGAATCCCCATTGTACGCCTTTGTACCTTCATGAAGAGAAAGGGAATAATGGTACATTCATGTCACGTACATCTTACGTGAGTTAATCTAGTTACAATGTAACAACATAAGCTTAGTTCGTCTCGCTCCATTAACTGCGTTTTACAGATTGCTGTAAAGCTTTATTAAAATTATATTTAGCCTTCCTGTCAGCCTTTATCGCATGACTTACAACAACACGACCAGTTTCTGGCTCTGAAAGTCAGCAGAAATCACTCTCAAAATTCTCTAAATTCAGCACCGTACATCCTACCTCCCCCGCTTGTGTTTGTAAGAGCGCTTTAAACTGTGTCTCGTCAACCAATTTGAAAAATTTCCCAGAAAAGTTAGATTCTGGCTTCGAAAAGTCTTGTGAAGGCCTTTGTGGTTCTCTTCAAATTATAGCACTCCGAGTCCATACGAATAATCGATCTTTTCTTGACTGCTAATACATCCTAGGTGTGCCGCTTGTGTTTATAAGTGAACTACAAACTGTGACTTGTCAGCAAACTCAAAAACTTTTCTAAAAAATGCGAAGGAAATAAACAAAATATCTCAACCAGAATCCATGGTCGCCTGTACTCATGTGTTTACACGCGAAATTGATTGTTTGGGGCCTGGGCATCATGAAAACGCGGCCAAAGTCCATACCGGTTTCCGGCTGAGCGTAGGCCCCTGCAAAATCTTCGGGGGGTTATAAATTGGCGTTGACGACAACCCATTACAGAGAAAATGTCTATTTTTTCTGGCTGTATGACACAGGACACCCAACACAAGATTAGGAATGCATTCTCCTTCGTCGAATGGAATCAGATCTAACCTTCGCCTTTCCAAAAAAGAGATCTTGGGGTGGGATGAAGTCAGCAAAAGACAAGTTACTGTATACAAAACATTTTAGAGTGTTCACACCACATTTAGGCTTAAGGAGTCTGTTTCACGAGGTATACACTACATTACCGTGAAAGAAAACTATTCTTTTTCTCAGTACAGTGTCACCTTACCTTGCAGGCTTGTGAAATTCACACAGGAAATCCCATCTTTCATCTGGAACAGCCACTCGATGTGCATTGAAGGAAAGCAAAAATAAGGAAAGGATTATTTTAAGTGCCAAGTAAAATGTGTGGTTCAGAAAATATCCATACCCCCACCATAGAGGGTCATTGGAAATTCTGAGGGGGAGGGGGTCTTAAAAGGCCAAAATTTTTTAAGAAAAGTATGTGCCTAAACTGGAATTTCCAGAGGGGTGGGGGTTCAAACCAAAAAAACCTCCATGGAGGGAGTATGGATATTTTCTGAAACAACACAACAAAAAATTAGTTTTGAAATAACGTCAGCTCAAAGGTAGACTTGACATGAGTTTGAGCACTGGCTACCATAACAAAAAACAAACAAACAAAGCACTGACAATGCTCAGGAAAAAATCCGTGGCTACTTTTCTCATTTCCCTGCCTAGTTTAAAAATTAGTGATGGCCCTGACACATGGGTGAGTTCAGTTTTGTACACAATGAACCCTCTTGGAAAATAAAATGTAAGCTAGTAACACCTTTTACCCCAAATTTTCATGCCAAAAAGGGTTGCTGATCATCTGTGAGTACATCTGGAAAATGTTCAGTAAATTTTCAGAAATTGAAACTATCAAGCAATACTTTCCAGAGGTGCTGTTTATTATGCTGTACAAGGTGGTTCTAACCTCTGCGTTTGTGGATGAAATCCTAAAGTGTGACCATTCAAGTGAAAGCTATTGAGCAGTACTTTCCTGTGGTGCTGTTTATTATGCTGTACAAGGTGGTTCTCACTTTTGAGTCTGTGGATGAAATCCTAAAGTGTCACCACTTAAATGAAAGCTACTGAGCAGTATATTCCTTTGGTGTTGTTTATTATGCTGTACAAGGTAGTTCTACATTTTGGGTCTGTGGATGGAGTCCTAATGTGTGACCATTCAAGTAAAAGCTACTGAGCAGTACTTTCCTGTGGTGCTGTTTATTATGCTGTACAAGGTGGTTATAACTTACCAGTCTGTGGAGGAAATCCTAAAGTGTGACCATTCAAATAAAAAATATTAAGCAGCTACTTTCCTTTGTTGTTGTTTATTGTGCCACAAAAGGTGATATTTTCCTATAGCAATCATTCAAATAAAATCCTTTGGTAGTACTTCACTAGTATGGTTTTCTGCTTTTCAACATATTTTATACAATTCTAAATGAAATAAAGACTGTTATTTAACTTTGATTTTGGGAGCTGTCAAGCGTGCAAGCATTATAAGTAGTGATTTTGACTTTTGAAGGTCACCTGGAAGTTGTTACAAATATTGACACAATTGGAAGATACTTATTTTCATTAGGATCTGAAAGAAAAAAAGAAGGAAAAAATCAATGTTAAAAGATTGGTATACCATAACAGTGCAGTTGTGTATTTTCCTGATATTGGATACATTAAAAAGGTACGCTTAGCTTTTTTTTAAGGACATTGACAATCTTTGTTGATCTATTTTGCATTCAAATTCAGTCGCATGCATGTGATGGCATTTATTAGTCATATCAGGGTGAGTTTTAAGTTTGGGCGTCTGAGTTGCATATATTGGGGATCTCGTTATAATTTATTGGAGTTCATTATTTACAGGTTCTGTTCCATACTTTTAGCGTAGCTCTAGGTGGACTGAAGAATGTTTGTTACACCGGGGACTTCCTTATTAAGGGGTTCGTTATATCAGGGTTCAACTGTATTAAGGTAGGTTAAAATACAGATTTAGTCAAACTTTATTTACAAGACTAGCCAAAGGTCATCAAAAATAGGCCACGTTAATGGGAACGGGCTGTGTCAAAATATTATTGGCCGTGTCAATGAGGTAAAACAAGTAACCCTTAAAGCCCTGATGTGAAAATGCATATTCTTCTTACTGTTCTCCATGAAGTTCATATGGAACTAGTAAGGAGAATTTGTCTAAATATCAAGACATCTTATCCTTGGTGATTGTTTCCTTTATTCTCATCGCTTGAGTGTTTGAACAAGTAGTGATAATGCAAAGAGAAATTTTATTTTCATCAATGTTAGGGCTTAAAGGGGTAACAAGGGTTAGTTGGGGAATAGACTGAGTTGTAAACACAATCAGCCAGTCAGGCTTGGAAAGACAAGAAATTTTTTTCTGAAAACAGTCGGTGTTGATGCAGTTGTCAAATCCAGCAGCACCTTCCCCATCTCCTCCCTTCCTTCCCCCTCATGAACACCCCCTGGGGCATTAGTGAGGCAATTTCTAACATGTTCCATCCTAGGGGTCAGGTATTTTGTCTGCTCCTACACATTTTGATGGGTCTTGTGTGTAACTTCACAAAATTGTGATAAAAGAGTGCTAGAAATATACTGAAAGGTAATGTTTCTCTACCTCATTGTAATCTTAATAAATTTTTGATAGAATGTTGACAAGCCTGGAGGCAGAGAATTTGACGGCCCGTGTACAGTTGCCTGATCTCTTTGAGAAACGCTGGAGAAGGCAGCTGTGATTTACTGTTGCAAATTGTGGTACAGTATCCTGGTTTTCTTGAGGAAAGCAAGAAGCCGTATGCAGGCTAAGAATTTGACTTCTTTTTCCCCAATACCACAGGGCATTTGGACAGCCTATTTGTCTCCTTCATGGGGCAGTTATCAATCTGTTTTCAAATGTGTATGTAATGACTGGAGGAGAGGGAGAGGGGGACAGGCACTTCTGGAAATGACCAATACGTCATATAACTGATGGGCTAGATTGCAGAATACCCCGCAACTGAAGCTGTTCGGCGCAGCCACCGAAAATGGCTACGCCGTCGGAGCAAGTACCAGGTATAGTAAAGGACTGGGAATGAGTTATTTGTATAGTCCAGACAAATCAAGCAATTATTTCAAAGTTTTTGAATTGCTGGTTGATAGTTTTTAAAATAGACAATATTCATGAGGAATCTTTCAATTTTGCACCCATATGAAGGAGGTGTGTCAAATAACAGTTTGTTGGCCCGCGCCCCTCTGCACCCCCGTTGTGTGGGTCACGTGACCTTGATCAGCCATGTGGTTTTCGCAGTTTGTGCTTTGAGCGGTGATGCTAAGATTGTTCGCTTTCATGACCTTGATGTTCGAACATAAAGCCTGGAGATGCCGAAAAATATGTAAGTTATCGTTTTGACTGCTTATTTGAGCTGGTTTTGCGTAATTCGGTATTTGTAAGCTTGAATTGCGATCTCTTGTACAATGAATGGATGAATGAGATGTAACACTTTTCGAGTAATAGAATAAACATTTTCAGTGGCTATAATTCGTCTTGTGGTTTTCTCCAACAAAGTGGGTGTCCATAACCTGAGAATAGCTGACAAGTGAAAAAAAAATCCTTTGCAAACCAGAAATATAAGCTTATTGTCTACATGACTCGTTCTAAAATCTTCATTCTTATATTAAGAAAATGTTTAAAATGTTGCAGTGAAAAAAGAATGGAAACGAAACGAAATACGTCTATCCAAAGACCGATTATAAACGCTAAGCTACGTTCCTGAGAACCAATAATAGAGGTATAAAATAATTTATTATTTTATGACGGTGTAGCCGCGTAGACGCGTAGCCATTTTGCAGAAATCTTAGAGAGCTATGAATTTATTATAACGGCGTAGCTGTGTAGACGCGTAGCCACTTTCCAGAGAACTTGAGGGCTATGAATAAATTATGACGGTGTAGCCGCATAGACGCGTAGCCACTTTCCAGAGAACTTAGAGACTTTTGAATTTATTATAACGGCGTAGCCGCGTAGACGCGTAGCCACTTTCCAGAGCACTTAGAAACCTTTGAATTTATTATGACGGCATACCCACGTAGACGCGTAGCCGCTTTCCAGAGAACTTGAGGACTATGAATAAATTATGACGGTGTAGCCGCGTAGACACTGGCCAGAGAACTTAGAGACTTTTGAATTTATTATAATGGCGTAGCCGCATTGATGCGTAGCCACTTTCCAGAGAACTTGAAGGCTATGAATAAATTATGACGGTGTAGCCGTGTAGACGGCTACGCCGTGTAGCTAGAGATGCGGGGTATTCTGCAATCGCTCCTAACTGATGTAAGAAATCAATTAATCAATCGTTGATTGCTATCTGCAACCAGTATTTACCGTACTCACAATGTTTTCCTTCATTGATTCTTATTGATTTCAGACATCAGTCGACTGCTACCGATTGTAATCAATTTATCGAGAGGCAACCCCCCGAAATAAGGATAGTACACGTACAGTACTGACCTATTGTGCAGAATGGAAAATTTTCTGCTGCCGCTGCACTTTTGGTCAAGACATTGAAAAAGGTCGATTTCCTGAAATTTACACGTGGATAAACAACAGTTTTCGATTAATCAAAATAAATAAAAAGACCTCTTTCAGTGTACTCGTCAACACACGTGATAAACTCACCCTACATTCGGAAGCCCTACAATTCCGCATTTTAGAGACGTTCCAAATCTTCCCATTAATGGAGTCGGCTTCTCTTCTTCCTTCTTCTTCGGAGGCATTTTAAAACTGAACGAAACAGAAAAACACCGTGAAAATAACCTGTCTTCAAAACTTGCAACAATCGGTGCAATTCTTGCAATATGGCGGAACACCATAACAGAGCATACTCCATTTCAAAAGCCGCTGAGAGACATTTAATTGATCGCAGTCACGATGAAATGGTACACACTCTCTGATTGGATAACGGTCAGCTGATCGTTTTTGGCGGGAAAATGGATCATACATATCAGCAAACCAAAAAGTCTCCGCGTTGAAATTAAGTCATGCATCAACAAAAATTGTGATAGCTACACCAAGGAATACGCAGAAGGGCCAATGTAATACCATCAAAACGGAAAAAAAAAACTTAAAATTCAACACAGGACAGGAACGCGCATGGATCGCCCGAAAATGCATGATAAAAAAATATCTGTGGTGGGTTGGTTTTTAAAACTTTGACTATAAATTCTGTTACTGATATAAAGTGATCAATTTTCATAGTCAGGTTCCACCATGAGGGTCTCATTCCTAGGACCCTCTCGCCATTCACTTGCACTCTCTCAAAGGACAGTGCGAGTAAAGTGAAAACTTACTTATACTTCTGACATTTTGATATCCACAAAGAGGTCTTTTGTTTCCTATGACAATATTTTCGTGCAGTGTAATTCACGGAATACATGAAGTGTAATTCACGGAATATGTGAAGTGTAATTCACGAAACTATTTACTATACAGCGTCATGGGATACAACTCTCATTTTTGTGAATTTACATGATCATGAAAATTCCCTTAGGGGTTTGGCATTTCAGACAGAGTAGTGCTGTGCCTTGCTGCATCTTTATCACTAGTTTAGTCTCTTTTAAGAGTCATTGTAACACTCCAAGTGTCACCCAGAGGAAGCTATTGTTGACAGGGGGCATGCACTGCAGATGTTTTTTTTTCTTTTTTTTTGAGGGGGGGGGGGGGGTGGCTACAGGCTAGTGAGAATTGGGAAATAGACTCACCAGTATGTGAACCTATGATCAGGCCAGATTTTAGCAGTGCTCTTGTATGGATCACTTAGTAGTTTTTGTTACCCAATTTTCCCACAGGAATAGTGTACAAAGTGAAATGAAGAAAAAGCCTGATTACAGGTTATTGTAAAGTATAACTGTATAAGGTGGTAGCTGACATCCAATCTCATTATCGTAATTGTCATGGAAGCACCACAAATCATAAATGATCATCATCAACATACCAGTTCACAGTGTTCTTAAGTTAAGGTGATTCCATCAAAAAGAAGTTGTGATAAGAATTTGTTGAAACTTTGCAGAGCTACTAATTACACTTAGTACATTTAAAAAATAAAATAAAAAGAGGGGGTGACCATGTCTGATTTCACGCTACGGGGCTGTAGTATATAGGTAATTTGCTATCTTTCGACAGCAATATTAAAAAACCTATCCTTGTACCAGAGAAACCCATTATTTCAACAAAGTTATTACTAGCAATGAAATATAAGCATTACTCGTACCATAGACGAACAGTGTTACAGTAGAACGTCTTAAAATTGCCGTCAAAATGAAACTTGTGTGAAATAATAGGCAAATCGAGCGTCTGCACAGTTCCAGTGAAACGCCTAAAATCTGACTGTAACAGTGAATCAACCGGAATATTTCAAAATTGAATAATGAAAAATTCTTCAAATTTGAATATATCATGTAAAGTCGTATTTTCCTTGAATAAATGGAATAAAAAAGTGGGGTCACCGAGTTCGTTTGGGAGAAAACGACCATTTATTTCTCTGAACAGCTCAGCTTCCATAGAAAACCTATCAAGTTCCGAACGCGCGCGTGCTCGTGCGCGCGCTAATCACACAAATCACGCAATAAATGATGCGCAGAAGGGATGCGCAATGCAATTGAATGGAATCACCTTAACAATGTAAATGAGATAAACATATTTAAGCACCTCAAGTCCCTTGATGTTTAGTTTAATAAAAATACCTCATACAGTAAAAAATCACGTATGTACATCAGTCTCAAGAAATGTATTATGCAAGTATACAAGTTAAAAACTAACAGTATAAAGAATTAAATAACCCCCCTCCAAAAAAGAAATGTTAGTAACCTTATTAAAGATCAAAGTACAAGATCAAGCACTACTGCAACTTAAGAATGATTTTTAAACAAGTTGTTTTTCACAGAATGGTTGATTTCATCAAACATTCTGTAAGACACTGGAAAACATTCCTTTACTGACGTCTCGGGTTGAAACAAAATTCAGTTTAGTTGGTAAGTTAAACTATCTCATGTGCCCACTTTTAACATCACAAAACAATACAAACACCAAAAACAAATCAAGCATGTTCCAACAAAGTTACAGTGTTATACCATGATCTTTGTTGGTTACCCAGTAACACATTGTCTACCAATGTTTTATATATCCAGCAACACTGGAATGATGTTTAATTTGATTGGCCCAACCTATGAGCAGACCTCCCCTTCTCGCCAGCCACACTCTTCAGTAATCACTGACCTTTCTTTCTGACCTCTACCTCTCTAGAGATCTGTACACAGGCTTGTTTAATTGCCTCAATGGAGTCACTTATTTTCAAGTATGGTACTTTTTTAAAGAAGCTAAAAGGTATATCTGCCCTAGTGAGCCTTATTTTCTTTGACAAGAAGAGAGAGAGGATGGATTACTCTCCTAAATCCACCACTATCTAATGCAACCTTCTCAAAATTTGCAAACAGCTGGCAATTCTACTGCCTTAACAGATGATCAATTGCTGCTTTTGTCAGACTATTCTTTTGTCTCCTTACCAGAAAGAAGGAGACTAAGTCCTGGCTAAATACTTCTACCTTACCAACTAGCATGGAACATTTTGAGAGGGAGACTAATACATAAACCATTCAAGTTTCCCTCACTAAAACTGTCTATAATTACACTTTGATTCCTCTCTGACATTTACATAAATGCTTTGAAAGCTTTTTTTTGTTTATCACTGTAGCGTGGACAAACACTAATGTTGTGATGACTCACTTATATGTAAACGTGTAAGATCCTGATTTTTTAAGGTTAACGTTTTAAAAACTGATAATTTAAATTATTCTCAAGCAGCTGAAAAAATAAATAATTTAAGTAACATCTTTAAAAGAAGATACATGAATATAATTATAAGAGAAACAATTGATGCGTTTTCTCCATTTCCTTTTCAAATGTTCAATATTTACAATATTATATTGCCCCTGAAGAAATACGTTTCAAAGTGAAAACCATTGTCCATTAGGTTAAAGACTTAATCCACTATAGTAGAATGAGAGATCATTTTTGCTTGCATCATAAATACCCATATTATTTTTGAATAAAATATGTAAACATTCAACACTGTTTCATTTGGCCTCCATCCAAATTACTCAGCCACAAGCTACGCAAACACTTCGATTAGCATATCGCCTAAACCAGGCTAACCATGAAATCAACAACATGTACATTTCAAAAACCATTATAAAATTAACACGCGATGAGCAAATCTTTCTTTCCCGTTTAAAAACCCTACATGTTTACCGACCATACGATGAACAATGAGTGATTGGTTGTCTTAATTGTTGAAGTGCTTTAGAGGCCGAAAAAAACCAGATTTGTTTCCTTCTAGCATTCACAAGGACTGAACTTTTAACCTTACTAAACGCCTTGCCCCGTGTTAATATTTTGCGCCACTAAAATTGCTGTCCCTTGAGTTCCATCCATTCGTACTGCGACAAATTCGTGAGCAACACCTATGTCGCTAAGATATTGTTCGGTCGCCTCGCCTGTAAAATATTCATTTTGACTCAACTGATTTTGATCCACAGCGACCGCTACACCAGGTATACCTACTTCACCAACGGCCGATCGCTCTGATTCGGCATTTTTTATATCGACCATTTTCTCTTCCATCGCGGGCTGTATATTTTGCACTTGTAGTTCTTGTTGCGGAACAGGTTGAATTGGAATGGGTTCCACGGGTTGGACCATACTGGCTTTCCCCGTCTTTCCGTTCGAATGTGTCCTTACATGTTTTGATAAATGGTCGCTCCGCATGAATCTCTTGCCGCATTCTTTACACGCAAATCGCTTTTCGCCTGTGTGAGTTCGGCGATGCCGCTGCAATTCATCAGAGCGAGTGAATCTTTTCCCGCAAAACAACCAGTTGCAAACGAACGGCCGCTCGCCTGTGTGCCAGCGAAGATGCGCTCGTAAATGCGACGTCTTCCCGTAGACTTTCCCACAGCCTGGTATATGACAAATATGCTGTTTACGACCATCAGCTGTCCTTCCTTCGCCTTCTCTGCAATTTGGACAAGTACAGGCTACGCGACGAAGCCTGCGATTACTTGTGGGGCTAACATTTGGGTTAACTGCGGCGATGTTTACATTTTCTTGCGAGGCTTCGGGCTGAACTTGTAGTTGAATAGTCGCGTTTCCGTTTGCTGCGTTTGAAGGCGCCGCGATAACATTTACCGTCCCCGCAGACAGCCATTTATTCGGTTCTGTACTCTCTTGTGTAAGAATAATCTGTCCTTGAGGTGTTCTTGTCACTTGAACGTACGCAGGGTTTTGCGATGCACTCTCCGAAGGTTCCTGCGTTTGTTGTTGTTGCATGGTGGAAATACCTACGTCGCTATTTCCTGCGTATGTTGGCGATGAGACCACATATTGATGTGAAGGACTACTCGTTGTTTTCGCCCATGAGAAAGGCTTCGCTTGCCACCATTGAGCGCCAATCGCAGAATTAGCCTCCCCTGTATCCGATTTTATGGTCCAAGTGCCTGTATCAACCGCTTTGCTCAAATCATACTCGGGAGTATAGACGAGATTCACACTGGCTTCGCTGCAGCTCGTTACAAGCGGTTGTTGTGACAATGAACACACGTTTTGTACCGTAGGACTCGTTGTAACGGCTGCATAATACATCTGCCCTTGTTCCACCTGGCTTATGGAGGCATATAAGCCCGGACTGGAGTGGTTTTGCGCTTGCAGAATGTTCGTTGTGTTCGAGTGATACACATTGTCATTCGCGTGCGTTGATGTTGCATGTTCCGAAGTCCACGAGGTCGGGTACTCTTGCGAGGGTGAAAGCTGGTTGATCGGCGATTGTAGGACGGTATTTTGTGCTTCAAACCCTTGTCCGATCTTGCTACAAGTCGCAGCCAGCAATGCCAGAGGAGAGGGTTGGATTTCCTGGATGGTGGGCGGGCACAAGAAAAGGGGGTGTGAGTTATAGTATGAGAAGATGAGTGCATGTACTCCGTTCCAAATCACAATGCGGCACAAAAGGTACATTTACTACTAACCTGAGAATTTGGTGGTGGTTGTATATACTCCATTTGTCCCCGACGTAGCGTGATGGCGGTCATTACGAGAAATTGTCCGCTGATTACTTTTACCAAGCGTTTTTAGTGCGCGCGAAACAGTAAAAACACATCGCGAGCACACTTTTTGTGACAACGACTAGTTCGGGAAGACAGCTGCTTACAGAAGCACTCAAATGGTTTCTCGATGTTGACCAATCAGCGAGCGAACTGGTTTCTTTGATTGACAGCTCTGGGTGCGATTTTAAATGAAAGCCATGTGCTTCAGCTGTCAGCGAGATACAGCCTCGTCATAAATACGAGGCGAAGAGAACCCTTGCGCATGATATCTGTTCTCAAGAAAAGTTTACTATCAAGTTAAATTGTCTAAATTAGCTTTATACGAGGACGATTTCTGAATTCAAGCCCATCTGTCTCAAATTAGTCTATTCTAAAAATGCGGAATTTATGATTTCCTTCCCTAAGTTCCGTTTCTTGGGTCGCACCCACGAACGAAATTGTTTCTTTTCTTTTTCTTCTTTTTTCAGCTTTACAATCGTGACTTTTCTGTATTCAATTACGATATTTATAGACGAGTTCCTTAAGGCACTTAATCGTGTTTATAAAGCGGCTTATTTTATCTCTCAATGGCGCATGTGTCTTATGTCCTCGAAGCCAGGCATTTTGACGCCAAGCAATAATAAACTTGGTCCTAAATGCGACGTTTAAAATTTCATTTCTTTATCTAGAAAGAAGACAAATTCCTTTTCGGATATTAATTAAGCTTTGGGAAATCTCTCAGGTATCATCTCGAGAGCGATAAATGTAGTTGACTCTGTGAATAAATCGTTGAGGCATTCATTTAAAAATTACACACAAAGTCATTAATTGCGCCTGCCGAGAGCGAAAATGTTGTTCTTCTTTTTTTCCTTTCTTTCCTTTTTTTTTTTTCTTTTTTCTTGGCTTAAATTGAGTACTTTTATCCCTGGTGATAATCTTTGATTACTAAACATTTGATTGTCAAACGCTTAAAGAGAACAGGGTTGAGAGATACGGCCTGTCAAGTCAAGTCATTCTTCCGAAAAAACCAAGAACATATCTTAGCGTCCTCCTTTATGACCTAAGCGTATCAGATTTAAATGCTGTTCGAGACATAGTTTTTCCAAAAGAGATATACAAAAATCATAGACCAAAAAAATAACGGCAAGAAAACTTTGCAGCTGGTTTTTATGTTACAAACGGCCATCAAGAGACATAAGATTCTCTGCACTTGTGTGAAAAAGAGAAAAATGTATTTTGACTGATGTTGATGATATGTTTAAAAACATTCGGTTAATGCTGCCCTATAGCTCTGTACATGTTCGGAAACCAAATAAACTGCAGTATTATTGTTTCTAATTTTATGACACAAATCGTCTCTTTTGACGGTAAAATCGGCACTTTTATAAACTAGAGGAAGGTAGGAGCTCGCCAGAAGTGTATAAAATTTTGCGCAATTTTGAGAAGTTTTTGGGTAAACTTGAGCACTTTTGAGTGAAATCTCCCGTATTATGTTTTGCCCACTCGTCTGAAAAAGGGTATAGAATGTTACCATTTTGGCCTGAAAAAGGACGATTTCAGGGATTATGTTATCACTTAATCCGATATCAGTTACTAACTGAAAATAATACAGTCGTACCTCGATTACTGATCGAGATCCGGACTTCCCCCGGTTGGACCACCAAAACAGTCTGGATCGTAGGAGAATCCACACAATAGATAACAATGAACATTTTTATTCAGTTTCGAGTTACCTCAAGAAACGATTTAGCCTTGCAAATCATTGTTACTTTCCTTTCAAAGGAAGCTGTATTCACAGTCGCTGAAAAACCCACATGGTTGGCTTCATCATTTTTCTCAGAGTGATCAGTTTTCACCAGGAAATAGGGTGTATAGGAAAACGGTTTAAGAGATTAATCACACTTCTTTAGCTTGAAGTTGTTACTATCGCTACTCTTAAGTGTTTACAAATAAATTGGGACCACTACAAAAAATCTGGATCGATAATCGAGAAGTCCGGATAACATAGGTTTGACTGTTTCAATGTTTACAAATCAACCGGGACCACTGAAAAAAATCTGGTTAATCGAGAAGTCCGGATAATATAGGTTTGACAGTATAGTATGGCATTTTGGTCTAGAAATCGTGTTAAGGCGACGAATTCTGGGTGGCGTGTATACCTTGGATCCAATTTCAATAAGTACCCGGAAATTTCAGTCTCTTTAGACACCGACTGTGAATTTAAATCACTTCCTCTGAATCGGAAACACCCTCAGACAGTGTCAACCATGTTATTTTACAAAGATAAACTCATTTCGGAAATACGTCGGCTTAGATAGCCAGACAATCGAATGTTCACTCTTGCCAAGGGTGTGCAAATGTTTAGCTGTTTAGAATTAGACTAGAGGCCGTGTTTTCTCTGAGTGATTGTTGTTCACTACTAAATTTTCTCCTGATCTAATTGGCTTTTATTGATCACGTGACATGATGGTGTTGACCCGCGGAGACTCAACTATCAGGCCGGGGAAAGGGTTTTCCCTTTCTCCCCTCCCCCTCCCCCTCCCCCTCCCCCTCCCCACTCCTTACATTTTTTTTTGTCCCCCCTTAATTTTTGCACGGCCAAAAAGCGAAAAATGTTTCGAACGAGCGGAAAAAACCTACGGAAACGACGCCACACAGGCTAGTTCATCTGGGGAAAGTACCCGGATGGATAGAACTCATTACTTATTTGTCTCAATCATCAACTAGACTAGTGGTCTGACTGTTTTAGCAGACATAAATGATTATGATAGGAAGATGACGACATTAGAATGTATTTACAAAAAGAAAGCAAAGCGACAAGGACAAAGCGCGCAACGAAGGACAATCAAACACGCGCAGCGTGTAAACTTCACTGATCGTTGGTCTACTCTGGGCGAGGAACATCTCATACATAAAGGGAACCCTTCATAAATACTGCGATCAAGGATTTATAACACAGCATTTCGATAGATGAAAATTTTGATGCTTTAATATGACCTGGTTAAAATTCCGTTAAAAAATAAAGTTACATAAATTTATTGACTTCTTTAGTCCTTAATTTCACTATTCCTTGTATGAACCATTAGTCTAGGATAGACTGCAAGCAGTCTCTCTTTTGCTCTAAAATCCGTGCTGGATGAACTGCAAAGTCACGAGGGCGATATTCGAGCGGCGAGCCGCGAGTAGCGTGGGCGGGAGAGTATCGGCGGCTCGAATATCGCACTCGCTTTCTCGCCGCTCCTCCGGCA
The DNA here is from genome assembly GCA_964030785.1 of Siderastrea siderea. Taxonomy (NCBI): domain Eukaryota; kingdom Metazoa; phylum Cnidaria; class Anthozoa; order Scleractinia; family Rhizangiidae; genus Siderastrea; species Siderastrea siderea. Next base: position 8,387,085 of record OZ034979.1, read on the forward strand.
GGGATTTTAGAGCAAAAGAATGACTGCTCGCAGTCTAAGTCTAGGACAACGTCAGTTTTTTTTTTTGGGGGGGGGGGGGGTGGGGGAACGGTCTATTGTTTTGAGAAAAAGCAATAGCCGGCCGGAAAAAACCGGATGTCGAACGATCACCCTTTTTCCAAAGATGCTCTTTCATGGGTGGAGAGACAGGGGATATGACAACGTAGTGAGCCGACAGTGCCAAATAACGTGTGAATTGGTCAGCGGTCCTAAGCGCGGGCTTATTTCAAAATGGCCGCCATTTCCCGTGGATTTTGCCATTAGAAAAACAGAGCAGAAGGTTAAGCTCGGAGTTAAGCATTTCTTTGTACTTTTATACGGCTGGACTTATTTTCTTTCTAAATTTAGTTGGGGACAATTTTCTTTTGGCCTAGAACTAAAATGCGGAGACCTCAGTAACGAGTTATTGTGATGTCGTAAGGAACACTGGACACTGCGTTATTCAGCTCTGTCTCGTGACTAAAAAAGAATACAGTTCCCAAGCAAGGAAGAACGAACACAACAATTTCAATTTGAAAAGACTCTTACCAAGTATTTTTGTCCGGGCAAAACAGTTTTAACTTTTGAGTAAGTGGATGAAATCCTTTATGAAAGTTCAAGTTTTGTAACGACTCTCGTAAAACTAACATTAAGTGATGACAATGTCAACAAACGAAAAACTTTGCAACGAACCAACCACAACTCTAAGCAAAATACAACCAGTGCCGAGGGCGTCGAAACGATTGGCGTTAATTTTGCATCTGATTGGTGGTAAAAATTCTTTACGTTGAATGGCTGAGGCACACTGCATAGGTTGCACGAATCAATTACGTAACAATTTTCCAAAGTCGCAAGGCCGAGAAAGTGAAAGCCGTTTTCAACTCCATGTTCTTCCGAGCACCAGTAGCCTGCGTAGCTGGCGGTTTTGTTGGGGAGCGCCGCGAGCGGCGAAGCTGCGAGGGGAGTGGGGACGAGGTTTTGCATTTTTTCCCTCGTCCCCACTCCCCTCGCGGCTTCGCCGCTCGCGCGCGCTCCCCAACAAAACCGCCAGCTACGTAGGCTAAGCACCACGGCCCGGTTGTTCAAAAGCCGGTTAACGCTAACCTGGGATTAAAATTTAACCAAGGATCCTGTTTCTCCCGCTTAAAAGTGTTTTCACAGCAGATTCCAAGTGGCAGTTTGAAAGCAACCAAAGCCAAAGTGTAGGGCAACAAAGATTTACAAGAATTTGCATCGTTTTCCTGTAAAAATGAATTCAAAATTGTGCTAATCCTGGGTTAGCTCAATCCTGCTTTGAACAACCTAGGAAAGAAATCCACTAGAAGGATGTCATAAGAGTTACTTAATCAATTTACAATATTACTGCATGAATTCTCTGGCAAATTTTCTCATTTCTACTTTACAAGTAGTCCTCGTTTTTATCACGAGAAGTCCGCACGCGCACATGGGTGGAAAGTTCGAGAAGCTCGAAGCGAGGTAGTCACGTTTCCCGTACGTGCACACGCGCGTTATCCTTTGCGGTGAACCATCCATGATAAAAGGAGGCTGCTTGTACCTTGTATGTGTATTGTTTGCAATATGAAATATGGGAACTCAAAGTCGTACTTTGTCTTAGCACAGTATTCATATCGTCTAATTTTCATTTCATCATTGTCCATTTTCGTAGATGTTTTGTCACCGTTGTTTTCCCTTCTTGGCCTTGCCACTCTTCAGAGCCTCGATTTCATCCTGTTGTGACGTCAGTTTCTCGGTCATTCCGCACAAGTGTTCACTCATCATTGATAACTGCGTTTCGTAGCTCCGTTTGACCGTCTCCACCTCGTCCTAGAAAAGCGCGGGAAAAATATCAGTGCGCACGATGCTAGAGGCTGGGAAATACGTGCAAGCAGGTAGTGACAGACAACCATTGGTGCCTTTGGCTGACTTCTCTGTGCAAGCACATGGGTCAAGCATCTGAAGAGCTGGCGTTTCTTGGTGAGTAGCAACAAAGGTTAAATAATCTTGGGAAAGGGGGACGTTTATTTGAACCAGTCAAAAAGGGAAGAAATAGAAGAAGCTAATTTGAACTGGAACTACCTTAAATCTTGAAAAGTGGAAATATTTTAATTGACGTCAACCCACATCAGCATAAGTTGCAAGCTACAGTTATGATCATAAGTAGCTGGGAAGGGTGTAAAAACGCCCGTAGATGATCACTGTAAACTAAGAATCTAAACCATTCAAACACCCAACCCCGTCACCCCCTCCCCCTTTTCTAATCGTTTCAGTGAATTTGTTGTAAACGCAACTTTGCCAAATGAGAAGGGAGCAGGGGGGGGGGGGGGGTAAGAGAGAACGGGAAAAGCAAACAACCCACAAGCAACTCCCCAGCCATTAACTGACTGCAGTTCTATTCAGCATCAGAATGTGAATCAGGCCTGTGAGGGATATCAAAAGAGTTTTCCAAGAGGCTGTCCGGTGGGGAGGCTAAAAAAGGCTACGAAACTTACCTCGAGTTGGCTGACTTTAGACGTGGCAGTTTTGAGGTTTTTCGCCAGCTCTTGTTTTGTCTTTTCAGTCTGTTTCATTCGTCTGTACAAAGCGCGACACTAGTAAAGAATAAGGGGTCAACAGTTAAACGGGTAACTTTTAATTCCAAGAAGTGATCAAAATGCAATATTTCCCTTTACATGTCGACACAGAGTCAAAACGTAGGAGCGACACGGTTGCTTACGTGGGATTCTCAATACAGCTAGTGAAACACTAGCTAAACGGGATATCATGAACGGAAAAGTTACGCTTAACAGATTCCACATAAAGCGTTTAGCTAAGAACTGATTCAAACGGGTTTCCATGAAGGTCCGGTCGCGGAGACGGTTACTAACGAGGGACTCTTAGTATACTGTATATCCGATTTGTAATAACAAAATAGTTTTTCTTTTCAATAACTTTGATACCTATATATGTAGAAAATTAGGTTATTTTATATTTGAGGCAATACAATTAAGAGATACTTGTAATAAAAGACCACGTGACTGATATTTCATAGTAATCTTCATTATTAATTCATGTGATTTTATTAGGCAAAACTATCTGTAAGTAGGACTGCCAAAAAAGTTGTTTTTGTTGTTGTTATAGTGTTTGGCTGAGAACTGATTCAGACAGGCTTTCATGACACAGCCTCGTACCCAGTCGCTTCTCTTGTCCGCAAAGTGGTTATGGATAGAATTTGATGAGTTCGCGGTGCATCAAGGGAAGGATGGAGGGTCAATTTTTCTCCCTCCTTCCCAAAAAGCTTTGCACACATTGATCACTTTCCCATATTGTAATGCGAAAATGAATAAATAAGTAGCGACTGGGTACGAGTCTGTTCATGACAGTGGTCGCTTAAGGAGGACTATCGCTTTTGAGAGATTTCGAATACAGGGAACAGATGAGAACTGATTCAAAGGCAATCGCCTAAGGATGGAGATGGTCCCTTAGGAGAGATTTTCTTACAGGTTTGACGGGTTCAAACAGGTTTTCAGGAAGTTGGTGGAAATGGTCACATGGAAAATTCTTCACACAGTGATTTCACTAAGAACTTGATTATGCAGGATTTCATAAAGGTGGTAGCTTAAGAAAAATGGTTGCTTACGAGATATTCTAAATGCAGTGTTTGACTGCGGACTGATTCCGATGGGATTTCATTAACATAGTGGAGAGGAGATTGTAGTTCTGTTTTCAGTCACACATAAATCAACTTGTAAGAAACCTATGGACGTGAGAAGCTCTTTACCTCCGCATTAATGGATGCTGTCCTACTCTCAGTAGATTGAACCTGCAGAGAAATAGTATGTAAACATAAGGGACTTTAGACAAAAATAATGTTCATGTCCCGGACTCTAGCCGGAGAATGGCAAACGGCGGTACTATAATTAACACACACGTCAAAATAAACCTTTTTTTCTGTGTGCGTGTGTGTGTGTGTGTGTGTGTGTGTGTGTGTGTGTGTGTGTGTGGCTTATTTGTGGTGAGGACTGAAATTGCGTCAATGAAATGAACACAGGACTTTCGGCGACCATCTGAAATTTCCGAGAAGTCAACGTTCTAGTTGTTCAAGGAAAACACTAGACTTTTTATATTTAATATCTTTTTGTCAATGAGGCTAAGTTCGTTTTGTAATAATTTTAGGATGTTATTATACCCCTTTTTGTATCGTAAATAATTTATTTTTCAGGGCTCCTATTGATAACAGAGTCTGCCTTGACTCTGACGGGATTTCCCTGAATAAATAAAGGTGTTTATTTTTATACTTCTGCAAAAAATATTCCCCTTTTCCTCTTTCTTGTTCTTCGTATATTAGAAGCCAGAGAACACCTTGGTCCTTTTTCGTCGTTTAAGGAAGGCCGAAATGTTCAACATGAAAAAGGCAAGACCGAGAACCAAAACTATATTTTATGATGATCACAATTCCAGGGTTAAAACTTGGCGGTCGCACGGTCGCCCGTGGCGATTAAAAAGTGTTCAGGGCCACTAAAAGTTGAGGTTTGATCGCCCGAAGGGCGACTGCGATTTGAGAAGTACGAAAAGAGTAGCAATAACAATAAAATAAAATGTTCTTTCATTGGAGTACCTTTCTTTTCTTTCCTCGACTCTAAGTTCATCAATTGTAGTAAAAGTTTAGTTTTAAAGCACAAAATTCAAAGTCGTTCGTGATCGAGTTTTTAGATCGCTCCGATACGTAGACGCCATTTTGATTTTACTGACACGAGAATCCAGACATACCCAGAGTTGAATGCGGTACGTTTTCAAACATGAATATCGGCAAAATCACTCGATACTGCTCGATATAATAGACTTACTTTTCACCTGAATTCAAAAGCAATCGAAAGAAACTGAGAATCGTGATACTGAAGTTTATAGATGTTGACAAGATCGTTTTGTCCGTATTTGGAAAATAACGGTCCAGTTTTTCTTTGGAAGTTTAAGGACCAAGTCAGAACCTATAAGTGAAGAAAAGAGCAAACAAGAACGAGACGAATGATCCCCAACATGGACCGAACGGAGTTTTTATTGTTATAACAATTTTACCAATTTCTCGACAGTACATTGGCAAATGTGAGCTTTCAAGACAAAGTTAAGATCAAGCAAATTTCTTTGGCGTTTCAGTCGAACACCCTACTAAAAAACACGGGCTTAAACAGCCATGAGGCGTTTATTCGAATAAAAATGGTTTAAGATCTTTTTGTGTTAGTAGAGGAAGTTCGAGGGCTACTTTATTTTGGCCTGGGCCACTAACAATTCAGGGATACTGGCCCGAGTGGCGACCAAACACTGAAGTTTAGTTTTAGCCCTGTAATTCTCGGACTCGCCTTTTTCATGCTGTATTCGAAACTGTCATATGGGTCTGGATTCTCGAAATGTTCAAATTTACTGTACACTTAAACTAAATGTATGTGTACGTTTTGGGGTATACACAAGTTGTAGGGACAAAAGTCCGTGATGCACAAGTTGGTTTTGTTACCTGTGAAAATAGTTCAGCGATTCTTTGTGTAAAATGGTTCTTAATCAGAGTTTCTCGAGCCACTTCCTCCGCTCCCTGAAAAAAGACCAACCACGTCATATCAGTTCTCAATCAATCAATCAATCCATCCATCAATCAATCAATCAATCAATCAATCAATCAATCAATCAACCAATCAATCAATCAATCATTCAATCAATCAATCAATCAATCAATTAATCGTTCATTCTTCAACGAATCAATTTGTCAATCAGTCAAACAGTAACATTGCCAATTCGATAATCATCCGTCCATTCTGCTATTAAATTTAACCAATCAGGGGTGGGATTCACGAAGTTTTCTAAGTTAAGATGAATCCTAAGCATTGTCTCTAACAAAGGTTATTCTTTTCCAACAATACATTAGGACACATCTTAACTTGGGAGGGCTTTATAAATTTTGGTCTAGGTCCAAAACGAAAACTACAAGGAAAAAAAAGCAAAAACTTTACCTCATCCTGTTTGAGTGACACAACTGCTCCAAGCTAAAGGCAAAGAAAAAACAAAATCTCAGTTAAATATGGCAATATTGAAAAGGGGCTCCAGATGTCAACAAAACAAAGGTTAAAAAAGGATTGCGACTAATTTCCGTCAGTTCTTATTGTCATAAAAATTAATTGTCATAAAACACATCCAAGAACAATCGAGAAATGCAAATAAAACTCGCCTCTGTCTCCCGTGTTTTCAAATGCACGTCGTGTTTTTAGCCTGCGTTGCCGGCGTATTTTGAGCGACCGAGTGCTAATATTCTTTGGGTTTTATAACTCGCCATCTTGGATTTAGGAGATCAGAGGAGAGTTGGAGCAAGTAACAAAGTTGACCAACTTCCCACCTTCGTTCACTTCTCTGGGGGGGGGGGGGGGAGGCAGGGGGGTTCAAACCTCCCGCTTCCCGTACCGTTTAATCCTGGTTCCCGCCGTATACTTATTGGCCCCCGCCTCTTTGCTCTTTTTCGATGGCGCATTATTACGCAATGTTGCGTGACTTTTAACTATTTCTCCCGGGTCTTGTCACCTTGGGAATCCCGCTTCCCGCCCCCTCTTCTTCCGCCTCCCGTACACCTCCCGCCCCCTTTTCTCCCGGTCTCCCGCCCCCCTGTCCCCCTCCAACTTCTCTCTCAACCCAGTACGTTTTTCCTAATCCAAGATGACACACACAAGAATTACTCCAGCACCCGCCCACAAAAACATTCTTGCACTGAAGGCTATCATGTTTTCTGACACAATAAACGGTTTGAAAACCCTACACTTTAACGGAACCAAGAGGAAAAAAGTCAGCACGTCATGTAGGTTTGCCTTCTTTAATTGTTAAAATATATCAAGTTTAGTTCTTACGTCAGAGGGTGGGGCGGGGACCTCGTAGCTGTGTGACGTCACAGATGATCGCGATGACGATGAACCAGTTTCGTCCGAAACAGACTGAAAGTAAAAAAAAAGTTTTTTAACACGAGTAAATAATATATATAAAGACTGTGTTCTAATATTTATGCTCTAGTTTTTCTATTGAGCACTCTGACAGCAGTTCTGCAAATCAACTAATATATATATATATATATATATATATAAACTGCAGACAGTACTGTTTCGGCCTTCTGGGCCTCATCAGTGCAGTGCTGATGCTGGTGTTGAGGTTAGCGGCTATAGCCACCTCAGACGATGCCACACATGTGGTATCATCGTACCATGTCAGAGTGCTCAAACTAGTAAACTAGTGAGCTACGCATGCGCGCTAGCGACAATGGTACACTCCAGATAGAGTGCTCAATTTGGACATGAAAGCATAGCTTTGTATGCCAAAGAGCAATATCATTTAACAAATAAAAAAGCCAAAACCGTGCTTTGTTCTGTGATAAAGCACGCAAGGAAGTGACGAGAGCACGAAAGAAGTGTAGGGTGAACACGAGCCGCAGGCGAGTGCTTCTCCCCACTTCTTGAGTGCTCTCGTCACTTCCTTGAGTGCTTTATCACAGAACAAAGCACGGTTTTGGCTTTTTTATTTCTTTTATAATAAAGCTTTGCTCACATTTGTAAAGAAACTGGCTTTTAATTGCAAGAAATCAAGTTTTTTTCACAGCTTGCAAGCGCGCGCAAGAAAGGATTTCAGCTTGCCAGCGCGCGCAGAATGGCGTCACGGGCTACTCCGTGCATCTGTACTCTGATAAGGCACGCTGTTTCAACGAATCAGAGCGCGCGTTATATCGAAACTTTATTATAAATATATATATATATATATATATATATATATATATATATATATATATATATATATATATATATATATATATATATATGAAACCTTTCAGTATCAAGTGGAGAATTATTAAGCAGTGTAGACCTTACAATAACATTAACAACAAATGTAATTTATGTCTTTTTGAAAAATTTGTAATCATTTGTAAGAAGAATTTATGCAGTCTAAACAAGCGAAATGAGCTAGCAAGCTCGTGCCCACACAGAAACAGATACCTGCTCAAGAACTTTGTGATTAAGTAACGCAATCTTTAGTACACGCAATTTCTGTTTTTAAATCCCATAGTTTTTATATATCATAGCAACTGTTTTTATATCGCATAGCAACCTTAAGTTAGCCTTTTATTGCCAGTTTATGTATTTTAACGGTCATTCGTTGATATTGCCTGATGAGTGTGGTCGTCCTTTGATCACACGAAACAGCGTTGTCGCAATAAAACGATGAATTGAAATCTTGCTACTTTTGATCATTATTATAACTGCTCCTCTAAGAGTTGAGCGCTCTACAAATTTATTCTATTCAAGTTCAAGAAGTATATATATATATAAACGAGTTGATTTGCAGAACTGCTTTCAGAGTGCTCAATAGTAAACTAGAGCGTGATTATAACAGATGATGAACAATGGACGGACAAAAGTCCTTCAAACGTATACTGCCGAAAAACAAAGTCGCTGGAAGCAGGAAGTCATTTTTGAGATCCTGAGACCCCTTTCCCCGAAACAGTGTAGAAAAATGAGATATATTCAGGTTTGAACGCAGCTGCGAAAATTGCGAAATCTGCGAAAATTTTGGAAAAAGCAGTGAAAGAGGAGGTGGAGCCAATGAGAGCTGCGAATTTTACGTCAACTGCCAAATCTGCGTTGACGCTGGTATTGTTTGGTTTTCAAAAACAGTGAAGTACAACGATGAACAATGGACGGACAAAAGTCCTTCAAAAGTATACTGCCGAAAAACAAAGTCGCTGGAAGCAGGAAGTCATTTTGAGATCCTGAGACCCCTTTCCCCGAAACAGTGTAGAAAAATGAGATATATTCAGGTTTGAACGCAGCTGCGAAAATTGCGAAATCTGCGAAAAATTTGGAAAAAGCAGTGAAAGAGGAGGTGGAGCCAATGAGAGCTGCGAATTTTACGTAAACTGCCAAATCTGCGTTGACGCTGGTATTGTTTGGTTTTCAAAAACAGTGAAGTACAACGATGAACAATGGACGGACAAAAGTCCTTCAAAAGTATACTGCCGAAAAACAAAGTCGCTGGAAGCAGGAAGTCATTTTGAGATCCTGAGACCCCTTTCCCCGAAACAGTGTAGAAAAATGAGATATATTCAGGTTTGAACGCAGCTGCGAAAATTGCGAAATCTGCGAAAAATTTGGAAAAAGCAGTGAAAGAGGAGGTGGAGCCAATGAGAGCTGCGAATTTTACGTAAACTGCCAAATCTGCGTTGACGCTGGTATTGTTTGGTTTTCAAAAACAGTGAAGTACAAAAATGCGATAGATAGTGATAACGATTTTAAAGTTTTTGAAGCGGTTATAGTGTATGGAAAATAAACTGTCCTGATTGGTTTTGGATGATTCGATTTCCGGATTTGATTGCATAATATTCGTGTGTGACGCAATGTTTGAAATTGTTGACGTGAGTGAAAATTTGTGCTGCGATTATAGAGATATTTGAAAGAAAGTTAAAGAACGTGACCAGTAAAGGCAAGCTACTGAAATTGCTAACTTCCAACAAAACATTGCCGTCATTTGACAATCAAAAAGCAATAAAAGAAAATTGGGTCCCAACTGTCAATTTCTGGCGGGAAGTGTAATAGTTTTTTGGTCAAATGTCGCCCTTGTTGTCTAACTTCTAAGGCTTGTACATGCTCATTAGCCAAAAGTCAGTTTATAAAAATGGACAGTTTGACAACAGACAACGGGGTGTGTTGACTATTTGACTTGTAATTCCACCTTTCGTGTAGTACATGAATAAAACATCATTTGCTCTTAAACATATAAGGCATTTCCAACGGGAACAACCATCGTGTTATTATCACAGAAGTCGTCAAATATGAATACAACGGTGAATGGATCAAACTGCCCCATCTCCCCGTGGAATCCTACAGCTGCACAAACCAAGGGAGAAACCTTTGCTTACTGCCTGATCTTTGTTGTTTCGCTAGTCGGGAATTCCTTTATAGGAATAATTGTTTATAAGACGCAAACATTGAGAAAACCAATCAATTACTTTATCGTCAACATGGCTATGTCCGACTTGCTGTATCCAATATTCTTGTTTCCCAAGGAGCTAACAGAAGTGCACATGGACTATGGGTGGCTTATCAGTGGTCCTCTCGGTCAGGCCTTGTGTAAACTTGTCCCCTTCTTAGCACATGTCTCCATGTTTGTGTCTATTCAGAGCCTGATCCTTATAGCAGTGGATAGATTTGGAGCTGTGGTATTTCCTCTCCGTTCTCCACTCATCAGTTCAAAGCTGTGCCCCTTCTTTATTGCCGCTACGTGGATCGTCGCGATGGCGGTCCTCTCGCCACATTTATTCGTCTTCACACTTGTTGAAGACGCTGATGGAAAGCAGTATTGTTTCGTAGCAGAATGGAATGAAGTTTTCGGACCGTCGTCGTCCTTTGCTAATTACAATCTAGCCTTACTTGTTGTATTTTTTTATATCCCCATCGTCTTGCTGGTCGTACTTTACTCCGCCATCGTCATCAAGCTCAAGACACAGAAGATTCCAGGCGAGCAGTCGGTCGACGCTGAGCAACAACGCGCCAAAAGAAACAGAAACGTGCTAAAGATGGCCATTGCTGTCGTGGTAGGGTTTATACTGTGTTGGGTACCCAAAACTATTATCCTTTTACTTTTACTCTTTCCTCGGTGGAACTTTTCTTGTGGCTTTAAGCTCTATGTGTATATCTCCCACTTCATGGCTCTCTCGAATTGTGCCATCAACCCTTGCATCTGTTTTATTTTCAGTGGCAATTATCGCCAGGGACTTAAAAGACTCCTGAAGTGTTTTAACGCAGTACAGGATCGAGTAAATTGAAAACTCGCGCCATAAAGAGAGACACAGCGAACAGCTATCCTTTCTCTTGCATGAATAAACGACATTCAGCGAAGATTGCAGCTAAACGTCGCAGTCAGAATGAGATCGAGTAAACTAAACGATTTTCATGGAATAGTACTTCTGTACAAACCAGACACTTGTAGATAAACCACAAGCTGCAGAGCTTTAATTTTAATCGTGCTGAAATAAAGGCTGTCTGTCTGTCTGTCTGTCCGTCTCTCTGTAAGAAGCTCGAAAAGAATTGTAAATAAGCTAGTACTGTCTTGTAATATTATTCAGTGTACACACATTTGAGGAACTTTCCTAACGGTTTTTTAACCTCTGTTTAGAACATAGCCTGTATAGAAACATATGAGAAAGATATGAACGTTTCTTTGACATTTTGACAATTCTTGTTGTTACTGTCCTTGTTTAGAAACTTTATTTTTAAGCTATACTTAAAGATTCGCCGTAGAAAATCAACGACGTTTTGTAGCTGAAGTGTAATTCTATTGGTTTGGAGCTGTATTTTATTGTCACACACTTTTGCCTCCCCTGCAGTTTCAAGGAAGAAAAAACAAGTTTAATTCCTCGTGCGGACGCTTTTAGATAAATCAGCAGTATAACAAAAAGAATTGTAAATATGGATGCAATACAGTTTCAGTAATATTCTTCAGTATAGGCACGTTTAAGAAACTTGTTTGAGCGGTTTTAACCGCTCTTTGGAACATTGCCTGTAAATAAACTTGTTGAAAGATGTTGAACGGCTTTTCAACCGTTCTTTGGAATTTAGCTATGTTATCGTTTTCTTGTTATTGTTAAAACTGTCCAGCTTGTTATTGTCTTCACTCAAAAGTAAACTTAAATTCTTCGTGGAATATAATCAATAAAGAACAGTAATGTAATTTCTTTGCGAAAAGCACTGTATGTTATTTCTAAACCCTTCTACCTCTCCTGACAGTTTCAAGGAAGAAGAAAAGTTAATACTTCGTTAATTTTTACTTCGACGCCACGCTTCTACTCTTTCATCGGCGTTTTCCTTTCCATGTCACAATCGTCGCTGTTTGCAAGAAGAAACAAACAACATAGTTTTTTTTACCCGAATTGCTCTCAGGTTTTCATTCATCTCACAAGATTTCAACACATTGTTTTGCCTTATTCTCATGAACAGGACGAAATAAAATCGTTGTTCTCTCTCAGGGATAACCAAGAAGAAAATTTATGAAGAGCTGAGAAGATACCGAGGGTTTCTGTTTTCACATAAGCTGGGTTTACAGCGGCTGGTTAGGGACTTTTTGACGGATATTCTTATAAATTAGCTCAGTCTGATATGCTTGTGTATTTTCTTTAGCTGAATATTTCATTACAAGCCGAGAAAATTTTAGGCCTTCAAGAAAATCCTAAGTGATCCTTAATTACACGCATCCAAAACAAAATTCTTATTCTTTTCAAAACAGAGCTTACGAAACTAAAAAGTATACGAGATGAACGTTTCACTCCATAGAGAATGAGTCGAGTTTTTTCGTCTCACTTAATACTTCGAAATGTTTCAAGAAACGTCTTGCTAACTGAAATTCTATCTAAATGTAAACTAGAACTGTCTCTTTTAAGAAAAAACGATGAAAAAAGAGCAAAAAGAATGTATCAGATATCAGCGGATAAAACTTTATTTTTTCTTCAACACGCTTGGTCTAACGGCTTTCTAACTCTAAAAATCATTTAAATTAAACTTGTTTTTACTAGTTAGGACTCATGCATCTGGATAGCAAAACATATTGCTCGATGATAATACAAACGCAATTAGCGAATACTGTTAACTAAATCACCGATTAGTAGACAGAGATGTCGACCTTGTTTTCTTAATTCAGTAGATTGTCATTGTAAGAAAGTTGGAGAAATTGAAGAAAACTAAATAAAATGGGTGAGTTTTGACAGAAATTTATTCTGCAACGTCAGAGGAGCTAAAAAAGAATACCGTGGGAACAGAGGCAAACATAACTGGAAATAAACTAAATTGTTTCTCCACCAAAATGAGCTGAGAAACCAATCCCTACAGAAATTTGGCCGTCGTGCGTTATGTTTTATTTTTGAAGCTTTCTTGAAGGACTGACTTAGATACTCAACCAATTCTTCTGGTAATGTTTCTTTCCAATGGGCTCATTTTGCGTTTACGTGGCATTCGTTTATTAGTTTCTCCTTCACCTCACGGGCACGAAATGCGTTATTTCTGTTTTACAATCGGTGAATTAAAGTAAAACAACTATTTCTACGTCAATTTTCTAATTCTCTATTATCGCTGCCTTGTATTCTTTGTCTTAGTTTACTCCACGTTAATAAAAAATCATTTTGAATAATTTCTTTCCGGTTCACTTGTATAGTACCTTTACAACATCCGCCATTTAGGCTTCCGTCTATTAGAACCCGATCAGAATTTTAAAGGCAGCTTTTTTACCTCACCCATGTAGTAAAAATAAAAAAAAATAAAAAAATGGCGTGGCCGATGTCATGCCATCGCTTGTTACAAGAAGAAACAAACCGCATGGTTTTTCTTCCTAGCTCAAGACATTACGTGATCCTCCAAACGTTTCGTGTTATTACTTATACTAACAATTATTAGTTTTTAGCTGTCATTTTCTTAGATCTAGAATGCCGGCTTGAATAATCAACAAATTGTTCTACCGATAGTTTCTGCCCAAGAAGCTTAAATTATACAGTTGCGTTGCGCTCATTACATAGTTGGAAAGCAGTGCATTTTTTATTTTGCTGCCATGAATAAGAAGGAAAAGTGGCCTTTCTTTTTCTTTCTCTCAAGAGAGAGAGGACAAAGATAGAGTCCATCCTCCATACGTGCCCTTCTTCATAACTAACCCGTCTTCAGATTGCTGACAATGCAGCCAAATAAACCTTTCAATATGATAAAAGTGGGTTGTAACGTCAGCCGGGAAGAATATCAGCGCTTCGAAAAACGTTTCACAGATATTCTGAGCTGTTTCATGGTTTGATGGCAACGTCCTTTTAGCGAGACTGCGCCACTGAAAAGTCATTCTTCACAAAGTCTTCTAAAGCACTGATTATATAAACAGCCAGCATTGTCTCCCCAAAACCGTTTACAAGGGGTCTCTTTTCACTAACAACGCTTAACGATGACAAAACAAATAACACCTGCTGACTGTAGTTGTTCCCAAAATAACTGAAGTCGGATCACCTTTCCAGTAGTCACGTATGCGGGATGGACTCCTTATATTATTTTCTCTTGTCTCTAGTCTTTTCATTAGTAGTTTTTTTTTCTATCTCGTCTTTTCTTTACAAATAATCTTTGCAGATAAAATTCATCGCAGTTTCCCTCAGCTACACCTGGTTTAGCTTCTATTATTTAAATTACAACATCCGCTGTCAATCGTAAAACAATGCTTTAAAACGGGGAGCGGGGCATCGGGGTACGGAGAATGAGGAACGGGAACGGCAACGGCAAATGTTGGAAGGTGGAACGAGGAATCTTTAAAATGGGGAATCTTCAGAAGCAAGAATCTTTAAAATGGAAAATCTGTAAATGGCATTTCAAATTTTGATCTGTCATTTGAAAGGTAGAAGATTGTATTTTTCTCATAGCGAAAGGAATTTCAGCTAACGAGAGGTTATGACGGTTATTGCGCCTGGGTGCAACCAGATAATATGAGAAAGTTCGTATGAAATTTATCCGAACCATCTCCTGTAAATGATTTTTTTTTCTTCAAAACTTCTCGGCGGAATGCCAAGTTAAATGTGTCGTTTGAAAGCTTAGAGTTTACGGTTTTCTCAAAGCGAAATGAATTTCAGCTAATGAGAGATTTTGACGAGAAAACGAAGCAGCTGTTATTCAGCATTTGCGTGCCTGGTGGCAACCCGATATTATGACAGCTTCGAGTGGAATTTACATCCAAAACCTCTTCTAAACATCACATAGCATGCGTAGCAGGTGCTTGAGTATTATGGGTCGCACGGTATTGAGGAACGCGCGATCGGAGGAGCGAGGAGCTCGCGAGGACAACGCGCGTTTCCCAACACCGCGCACCCAATAATACTTGTCACAAGACAAAACTACATTAACATTGGTTATTATTTCGTATTAGTAGTTAGTATTTCAGCACAAATTTAAGCTTTAGAACGACCACATATAGCCGCACTTATTCAGTCTTGCATTCATTCATATTTTGGGACTTTTTCATCATGCTTAGCCAAACACTTTTCCAGACTTACCTGACGTATTTAACTCGACGCGGACGTCGAGATTTAAGGAAGGACGAATGTCACGGAAGGATTTACTTTTGTTTCGAGAAATTTGTAACTTTAAATACTTCTCGATTAAGATTCTGTAGCCGTACAATAATCATATGCACAATAGCTTGTTTTTATGGAAATAATATTTAATCAGTTACCACAAGTGGTTGCATAAGCGCTAGTAGTCGCCGTATTTATCCTAGATTTAGTCTTAGCGAATCAGCATAGTTAATTGCAGTATTTATTTAGTCAAGAAACGGCCGCCAGTTCGTATTTAGCCATTTTATCTCTTATATTTTGCTTGTTTTATTCAGTATTCGTACTAAACTCGCATGAGAATTCTAAACAAAAGATTTTTCATTTAATGTATTCTGTTAACTGTATACGAGGAAATACACACCTGCGCTTTGTACATCAACTCCATTTGCAGCGTCTTTAACTGTTCCCTTTCAGTCGGTTTAATAAACACCTGCTTCTAACTTCTCCCACTACCTCCCTTCTCATACCGCTCACCTCAATAGTTTAATCATCACTTTCTATTAAAAGTGGGATCCACAGATGGAAACGACCTTTTTTGTTCAAAACATGCTGCGTTGTTTTTAAATCCAAATCAGAAACTGTTCCTCAAAGAATTCCGCCTTACAGGGCAAGTGCTATGGTTTTGTGACCAGTTACCACTTTCTATCTTTCTTTCTTTCTTTCAAAACTCACTTCAGAAACTCAACAAATCGTTTTATGGTTAACATCGTTCTACCGAATGCGCTCATTGTGAATTTTTGTGCCGACAATTCATTGGGTTTACCTTTATTTCTTGGCAGTCCCACTAGTCATAAGTAAAAAAGAAAAGTAGAATCATTTGTAACCTGCTCCAGGCGTTCATGTCGTGCTGAGCAGCTACGGAAAAACTTTACGGTAGGAAAAATATTACGAGAGTTATATGAAGTGGCTTGAAGTGGGGCGAGAAGACTACCCGAGGAGAGGGGGCGAAGCAACTACCACGTACGGCCTGCACTCTTTCAAATATTATGTGGTGAAATTATGGAACTCACTACCAGATAATATCAGAAGAGAATGTTCTTTAACTAGTTTTAATCATCTTTTGGAAACAGTTTCTTTTCAATGAACAATGCAAAATTTTAGGTAATTATTTTAGATATTTGTAAAGTAAATAAGTTTCTTTTTTTTTCTCTCTCTCTCTTTGTTTTCACGCTTTTTGTTGCACGGAGATATTAGCCTTTCTGGCTACTCAAAATTCGTGTGCAAATAAAGTTCATGTTATGTTATGTTGTGTTGTGTTGTGTTGTGTTGTGTCGTGTCGTGTCGTGTCGTGTCGTGTCGTGTTGTGTTGTGTTGTGTTGTGTTGTGTTGTGTTGTGTTATGTTGTTATGTTAAGCAATTCCCCCACCCCCCCGCCACACACACACATTTTTTTCTTGCAAAAATACAATACTTTGTCCGCGAGCGCCATTCATCTTACAATGTCCAACTTTCCTGGCTCCTGGCTCTAACGTCTTTTGTGTTTACTTTCTCTAAGTTCTTGCTCTAGTTTTCATCATAGGATGTAACTTTATTTTTGTTTTGACGGACTTGCTTCAATTAATAACCACATAGGACGTCTTCAGTCAAAAAGGAAAACTGCTTAATAGGGCTACAGTCGAAACATAAGTAACAAAACCGAATGTTGCTGAACGAGTTGCATATAAAGTAACAATTGAAGGCAAGCTACTGAAATTGCTAACTTCCAACAAAACATTGCCGTCATTTGACATTCAAAAAGCAATAAAAAAAATTGGGTCCCAACTGTCAATTTCTGGCGGGAAGTGTAATAGTTTCTATGTCAAATGTCGCCCTTGTTGTCTAACTTCTAAGGCTTGTACATGCTCATTAGCCAAAAGTCAGTTTATAAAAATGGACAGTTTGACAACAGACAACGGGGCGTGTTGACTATTTGACTGGTAATTCCACCTTTCGTGTAGTACATGAATAAAACATCATTTGCTCTTAAACATATAAGGCATTTCCAACGGGAACAACGATTGTGTTATTATCACAGAAGTCGTCAAATATGAATACAACGGTGAATGGATCAAGCTGCCCCAACTTCCCGTGGAATCCTCCAGCTGCACAAACCAAGGGAGAAACCTTTGCTTACTGCCTGATCTCTGTTGTTTCGCTAGTCGGGAATTCCTTTATAGGAATAATTGTTTATAAGACGCAAACATTGAGAAAACCAATCAATTACTTTATCGTCAACATGGCTATGTCCGACTTGCTGTATCCAATATTCTTGTTTCCCAGGGAGCTAGCAGAAGTGCACGCGGATTATGGGTGGCTTATCAGTGGTCCTCTCGGTCAGGCCTTGTGTAAACTTGTCCCCTTCTTAGTACGTGTCTCCATGTTTGTGTCTATTCAGAGCCTGATCCTTATAGCAGTGGATAGATTTGGAGCTGTGGTATTTCCTCTCCGTTCTCCACTCATCAGTTCAAAGCTGTGCCCCTTCTTTATTGCCGCTACGTGGATCGTCGCGATGGCGGTCCTCTCGCCACTTTTATTCGTCTTAACACTTGTTGAAGACGCTGATGGAAAGCAGTATTGTTTCGTAGCAGAATGGAATGAAGTTTTCGGACCGTCCTCGTCCTTTGCTAATTACAATCTAGCCTTAATTGTTGTATTTTTTTATATCCCCATCGTCTTGTTGGTCGTACTTTACTCCGTCATCGTCATCAAGCTCAAGACACAGAAGATTCCAGGCGAGAAGTCGGTCGGCGCTGAGCAACAACGCGCCAAAAGAAACAGAAGCGTGCTAAAGATGGCCATTGCTGTCGTGGTAGGGTTTACACTGTGTTGGTTACCCAAAACTATTATCCTTTTACTGTCACTCTTTCCTCGGTGGAACGTTTCTTGTGCCTTTAGCCTCTATGCGTATATCGCCCACTTCATGTCTCTCTCGAATTGTGCCATCAACCCTTGCATCTGTTTTATTTTCAGTGGCAATTATCGCCAGGGACTTAAAAGACTCCTGAAGTGTTTTAACCCAGTACAGGATCGAGTAAACTGAAAACTCGCATCATAAAGAGAGACACAGCGAACAGCTATCCTTTCTCTTGCATGAATAAACGACATTCAGCGAAGATTGCAGCTAAACGTCGCAGTCAGAATGAGATCGAGTAAAATAGACGATTGTCATGGAATAGTACTTCTGTACAAACCAGACACTTGTAGATAAACCACAAGCTGCAGAGCTTTAATTTTAATCGTGCTGAAATAAAGGCTGTCTGTCTGTCTGTCCGTCTCTCTGTCAGAAGCTCGAAAAGAATTGTAAATAAGCTAGTACTGTCTTGTAATATTATTCAGTGTACACACATTTGAGGAACTTTCCTAACGGTTTTTTAACCTCTGTTTAGAACGTAGCCTGTATAGAAACATATGAGAAAGATATGAACGTTTCTTTGACATTTTGACAATTCTTGTTGTTACTGTCCTTGTTTAGAAGCTTTATTTTTAAGCTATACTTAAAGATTCGCCGTAGAAAATCAACGACGTTTTGTAGCTGAAGTGTAATTCTATTGGTCTGGCGCTGTATTTTATTGTCACACACTTTTGCCTCCCCTGGCAGTTTCAAGGAAGAAAAAACAAGTTTAATTCCTCGTGCGGACGCTTTTAGATAAATCAGTAGTATAACCGAAAAGAATTGTAAATATGGATGCAATATAGTATCAGTAATATTCTTCAGTGTATAGGCACATTTAAGAAACTTGTTTGAGCGGTTTTAACCGCTCTTTGGAACATTGCCTGTAAATAAACTTGTTGAAAGATGTTGAACGGCTTTTCAACCGTTCTTTGGAATTTAGCGATGTTGTCGTTTTCTTGTTATTGTTAAAACTGTTCAGCTTGTTATTGTCTTCACTCAAAAGTAAACATAAATTCTTCGTGGAATATAATCAATAAAGAACAGTAATGTAATTTCTTTGCGAAAAGCACTGTATTTTATTTCTAAACCCTTCTACCTCTCCTGACAGTTTCAAGGAAGAAGAAAAGTTAATACTTCGTTAATTTTTACTTCGACGCCACGCTTTTACTCTTTCATCGGCGTTTTCCTTTCCATGTCACAATCGTCGCTGCTTGCAGGAAGAAACAAACAACATAGTTTTTTTACCCGAATTGCTCTCAGGTTTTCATTCATCTCACAAGATTTCAACACATCGTTTTG